>OZ059790.1:16153959-16698979 GCA_964057025.1 Standfussiana lucernea | reverse complement strand
AATTACCCAGCGGTACCACAATGTTACAATGATATGGTCGGGTCCTTTCAAACTTCAGGATTGGACTTAGTATGCAAAGTACCGAGCTTTGAAAGTATTAAATCATCTCTATATAGATTCAGAAATGCAGCAGCCGGAGTAACACACCTTAAATCTAAACAAGGAATCAATGTTCAAATTCCTGCGGAATTTAATAATTTTGTATTGGCTGATTATTCTGATGGTGACAACCGTATTATAGCTTTTTGCACCAAAGAGGCAAAAAAGGTTATGAATGAAGTACATGATTTTTATAGCGATGGAACCTTTAAAAGCTGCCCCTCGCCCTTTATTCAACTTTATAGCATTCACGGAGATTTGGGAAGTACTGTGAACCACACGAACATAGTGCCGCTTGTCTACGCACTTATGAGTGACAAGAAGATGGAATCATACATCATTTTATTTTCCATGATTAAATCCCAAATACCTGACTGGGATCCAAAGAAATATAAAACTGATTATGAAAGAGCTGCAATGAAAGCTTTAACGACTGTGTTTCCGTCTGTAATTATATCCGGATGCTATTATCATTTTAATCATTCCATTTGGGAGAAGGGTCGTAAGCTCGGGATAACTAAATCTAATGATGAAAACAAGATAAGAGAAGTGGCATTAAGCGCCGTATTGCCACTATTGCCGCCGAATGAAATTTTAAATGGCTGGAAATATATTACTCGCAAGAATACACAAGAAGATGACATTAAAAAATTTAGAGCATATATGGAAAAGCAGTGGATGATAGACGAGTTCATTAAAGTATGGTGTGTATACGGTGAACAGCATCGAACAACAAACGCTTTAGAATCATGGCATCATAAATTAAACCATACAATTGGAAAAAAAAAACCTAACATTATACATTTTTTAAAAACCTTGGTCAAGGATTCGGCATATTATAGAGTTTCTAATAATATGATTACAAATAAAAAGAAAATAAGAAAGAAGAAATATGTACTCAATGATGAGTTCATACAAGATATCCAAATGGAGTTAGTACATGGAAACATGACAGTGGGTCATTGTTTAGAATGTTTGAGGCGGTAATTTTATAAAAACTGACGGCGATTGAAGAATATTAAGTATTATGTTAATATACGGGTAGGTAGTCGTTTTCTTAAAAACTACTCGGATTTTATTTATCAAAAAATACTGTTTACCACAGTAATATATTTGTATAAGAGTATAATATTAAGTAATTCCTATTTAAATACATCTAGCTAAATCGAAAGAGTAAAGTCAATTATTGTAAATAGTATGTTGATCTGTGATAAAAAAGTAGAAGTATAAATTATTGTAAATAATGCATTGATTAATCTGTGATAGACATCGCAGTAAATTAATGAGTAATAATAATATACCTGTAGATTTAGAAAATTATAAACGTCAATTATTGTGGTTAATATATACAAGTCTGTTTTATAAAAATAACCTAAGAACTACATAATGCCATACGTTGATTAATCTGTGATAAGAACCTAATAATATAGTTTTAAGTAAAATAATTATACGATCTGTAATAGTTGTAGTACTGGAAACTGTACTTGTGCAGTTTTAATCTCAATGAATACAAATATTGTGATTTATAAAAATATATATCTTCCCAAGTAACGTGTAAAAGTTTTATTTAAGAAAATATAAAATATACCTATTTAAAACTTCGTTAGTGATACAATAATGAAACCCCATCACTATAATTCAGCTCTAGCATCGCCCCCACCGGAGGCGTATCACTTTATATTTCCCATCTGTCGCCACTGGTGACAACTGGGAACTAGAAGAATGGCCATTCCCAGTTGTCGCCACTGGTGGCGCCACCACTGGTGACAACTGGGATTTTTTTTGAAAAATATTCCCATTTGTCGCCAGTGGTGGCGTCACCAGTGGCGACAACTGGGAATAACCCCAATAACACTTCTCGATCTAAATCCTACTGTTCTCGCTGCTACGACTACACAGTAAAAACTACACTTATTGGTTTACTTTCTTCACTATCGTCTCATCAAGTTCCATTCCTTTTGACACACGGTACTCTAAAAAAACTTTTTTGCAAAAAAAAACCGACTTCCAAAAAAACACTAAAAAAGTGGAAAATAACTTTACTTTCGGAAGTCGGTGACTATTGTTTGTTTCATTGACTTTTTTGCCACCGACTTCCGAAAGTAAAGTTATTTTCCACTATTTTAGGGTTTTTTTTGGAAGTCGGTTTTTTTTTGCAAAAAAGTTTTTATTTTACCCTTTTTAGTTATCGTATCACACACAAATCCTTGTCAAGTATCAATTTCGCAATTTCTTTTACTTGGATGACATATTTTCCAGTTATTTTGATTTCAAAACCAAACTGCTGAACCGATTTTGATGAAATTTCTATGGGACCAATCGAGAAGTAAATCCATTCAGATAAAAGAAGAATTTCAAATCGGTTCATAAATGACGGAGATATGCGGTAACAAACACAAAAAAAAAAAACATACAACCGAATTGACAACCTCCTCCTTTTTTTGAAGTCGGTTAAAAATAGCGTAATACCAGGTAAACATTACACACGTCTTTATGCGAGTTCTTCTTAATACTTGCTTTGTTACATACGAGTACATAGTCATCACGTTTACTATTCCGAATCAGTTTATCTGAATTACAAATACTATCCACACACGGTAGATTTTAAATTAAAACTGCACAAGCGAGGTAGATGGAAACATCAATTTAACAAAATAGCATAACGCATGTAATCCCCGAAGGGTTAGGCAGAGGTGTACCTAATAGTACACCCACATTTCGCCATTTATGTAATAGGGGGCGTGCCTAATGCCATCAACCGGGCACCAATGCGGACTCTGTGGTTGCTCTTGAGAAATTCCAAATGGAAAAACTTAATAACACTTTGCCCGACGCGACGTGGGAATTGAACCCAGGACCTCATACTCAGCAGTCGCCTACACAAGTTTCTTTTCCATGAATGGAAGAAACTTGCGAAAAACTTGGAACTGATCTCCAAAATCTCCGTTTGTAGAAGGTATGGACCAAAACAAAAAAAAAAATGATAGCTTTGACGGGAAGAACAGGTGCCTATCGGCTTCGCTAAGGATCGCTCTACATACATTAGACTGATACTTAATGCATAATGCTACGGGTTACATATTTCAACATGGTCAAGCCTAAACAAGGCTAATTGTTTCGAACACCAGGACATTGTTCGAACACTTTCTTTTTCTTCCTATGCCCATTATGAAACGAACAATCGCCTCGTGACGTCCTAAATTGAAGCGTAAACTTTAGTTGCACAACTGAAGAGAAATGGCTACCTGTGAGTAATTCTTGTACAAAAGCAGCACATTACAACAAATAAAATAGAAAGTGGGGAAGATGTTTTTTAAAATAATGAACTTTTTAGAGGAAAATTTAACAAAGTTCAAATACAAAATGAAAAAGTGGTGACTGTCGTTAGTCTGGTAGCGGTAGATGACAGTTTGACACCAAGTAAATTAAATAGATGACTTGGTATTTTAGTTTATGCAATACTTTTAGAAATTATTGCATTATAGGAAAGTATTCATAGACGTATTTATAGACTAATCTGTATTTAAATGTATAAGGTACATTAATATGTAGATCCTGCTTACTTACAAAAGATGGATGGATTGTGTGAGGAATGATATGAAAGAGAAAGGAGTAAAATGATGCCGTGACGTCTGACAGGAGAGAATGGAAGAAGAAAACGTGTTGCGCCGACCCCAAGTAGAACGGGACAAGGGCAGGAAGAAGAAGAAAGTACTGCTTACTTGTAGCATTTTGCTCCTTTAGATTAGGTAGGACGTTTGAATTTTAAAAGCAACACTGGCAGTAGTTTATGCAATACTATGAATATTATGTTACCCAATATTGTAATCTAAACAGACAAACGACCGATTAAAGTCGACGGTAGCACAAAGCAAACATTCGAATTTATATTCGAAAACTTGAGTTTGAAGTCTACCAGCCTGTAGTATTGATTCTTATCAAAATCGAGCTAAAGAATGAAGCTAGAATAACATTTATTGACGAAGAAGAAATAATTATTCATACGAAATAAAGACAGCGACCACACAATCAAAAAGAAGATAAAAATGAATAAGATTGAATGTCTTTAAAAAAACACAATCATTTTAAGAAGGCTTTTAAAGATCATTGTGTTTTCTGTGACGAACGGCTGGCTGCCAACAGATCATCAAGCAGTTGACTAGAGAAACACACACGACGTAACACAGAAGCAATTTGTCCGACCATTCTGCAATCGACCTAATGTCGTGACCATTGATCGGTCGCCCAGTGTGGAGCTTGCCGTACATTTATCTTTGCCAAGCCATCAAACATCGTGAGCCGATGAAAACGTGAGGAAATCCACTCATTGTCATGCATAATAAAATCTGACTTACCTTTGTAATGTCCTGGGAATTCAAGACAGTTGCGATTACCGAAGAGGTGGACAGTGTACGGTTCCTAGAGGCCGGTGAAGAAAGAACATGATGTAATGATGATGATTTCTCAAGAGGACTCCCTTTTGCTACTTATGGTTGTTGCAAGTTAAAGCTAACGATTAGTGTTATAACATGAATTGTCATGTCATAATATAATCAACCACTAATGTAGTCATCTCTCTGTGAAAGAGAAGGAGTGTACCGTAATCCATAATGCGGACCATACACGGGTTCGTAGATGTCACAAGTCTTCGATTTTCAAGCTCTAGAAAATTCATTTAGGCCCAGGAGTGGGGCAATATAGGTGGGAAAAAGTATAAATAATTAATTATTTCATCACATCTTCTTTATCTTGTTGCTAGGCAAACTTGTACAAATTCGTCAGTTAAACCAGTTGCAGTCACCTCTCTTTGAACAGCCACCCGTTTCACAGTTCCATTAACAATTATCATTTATGGGCTGATTTTCTACGATGATAGGTCTACAAAGAGCGGTTTATTGACCCATTTACAGAAGGCTACGACTTAAACAGCATCCGGTTTAATCAGCCCCGTTATGGCCGATAATATCTTGTTGACAGGATATTATGACGACGATGGTATAAGCTAAAATGTTCACAAACGGCGAAGGTAAACTTTGAGAGGAAACCGACATGTACTATACACAATATGACATACACCAACCCGTACTGAGCCCGAGTGGTGAACGATGGCCTTACCTATTCCTTCTCTGGCATAGAGGAGCCCTGTGTCCCAGCTGTGGGATTATGCGTGGAGTAGAGCCCTCACTGGATGGTTACCAAGAGGCGGAATAATAAGTGTTGGCCAACCAACAGCCTGATGCGTGGATGACATTAGCAAGGAAGGTCACGGGACTCAAAAGGTACATCATCATTCTGCCCTTATCCCAATTTATTTGGGGTCGGCGTAGCATGTCTTCTTCTTCCATATTTCTCTATTACTCGTCATCTAACCTCCTTTCTTGGCATATCATCCTTCACACAGTCCATCCCTCGTTTCTTTGGTCTATACCTAAAATGTGGTTGAAATAAAGTTGCACTGTCTTTAATCACAATTGAATTCAACACTTATTACTTAAAGAAGTTATTTATCCACATTGTTAACAGCCACTTGTGTATGTTAAAACAAATAATGTTTTAATTCGAATTCTCACGATGTTCACATACGGGTCACCTGATTCTCATCATTGTGATGGTGTAGTTTGTTGGATATGTTGATCGATATAGTTATATGGTTGAACATGGTATGTTTGGCTTTGTTTTCATAATATTGTGTGATATCCTTAACATGTAAGATTATTGAGGTAGCCTGGGAGGTAAACATGTCTCTGTCAGAGCCAATAGCGTCACCATCGATGGTGCTAGTAACATTTTTTTTTAGTATACTTGTTCCACGGTGTGGTTCTCCTCTTAGTATTGAACTCCTGGCCATATAATTTGTGGAGATATGGTAATTTTGCGTTACTCAACATTTCCAGTACAACTGATTTTAAATCTTCTTTGACATAGGAATTCTTAACTGTTCAACAGAAAATTATGGCTACAGTGAACCAGGCAATTTCTACTGACAGCAATATCCATTTGAACGACCGAATTGTGTATTCAGAAACTTGTACAGGTTTCACCGCTACAGGTTTTCCTGTGTCATGGGCTGGTAGGTCCAGACAGGAAATTAAAAGTGACTAAGTAAGGTCGTACCAGTTTTGTTTAGAGCCAGATTTGGTTCTGAGTCCCTTTGTCCAAATTCCTTCGGAGTTTCTTTAGTTGTTGATATTTTAATGATTGATTTGATTTGATTTTTAAAGGTCTTTATTTACACATAATTTGATACAAGCTGCTTACAAATGATCTTATTCTATTTGTTCACAAGTTAGGATTTATTTTGTTACACAGGCTAAATAATATGTCGCCTTTATAAACATCAAAACATGTTGTATTACGTTATTTTGTGTTGACTTAGCTTATTGATTTACATCGTTTAGTTTTAAGGTATGTGGAGGTCTTAGTAAGGACCCACATAATATTTGCACTGAGTTGGGTACAAAATGTACGTTTTATAAAAAAAATAAAACACAAGTTATGCTAAGTTATAACAACATAAAATGAGTAGCGGGTAGTTTTGTGCAAAGATCGCGAATACACGGCCGGTAAAGCGACGTCGGCTAGTAAGCGAGCTATCGTCATGATACGTCACGGAGGAAATAGTGATGGGGGAGTCGATATCGATTGTATGTTCGAGCGTAAGGCAGTGTCGTCAGTCTACTGTTACCAATTGATGATATTAATATATTTCGGTGTGATGGGTTTTTGTGCAAATAAAATTTACGTGAAATCTTAATTATAAAATCTTTCAGAAAAGGATACCGTATGCGTTTATGTAGTGTTTTAAGGTTTGTGCGAAATGGTGTGTTGTACGATAATTTTAAGGCTTTATTTTGTATAGTTTGAAGCTTATTATACTTAGTTTCAGCCACACTGGACCAGACAGGTGCTGCATAGGTTAAGGAAGGTCTGACCAATGTAGAATAAATGAGGAGTTTAGTTGTGGGACTGAGAATGGATTTACGATTTAAAATTGGTTTTAATGAATTAAGGGCTTTTGCACCTTTACTTATAGTAAGTTCGGTATTTTTGTTCCAGTTAAGCGTCTTATCTAATATTAAGCCTAAATATTTTACCGATTCTCGCCACGTAATTTGGAAGTCATCAATTTTAACGAGTCTGGTAGGTAGTGTTCGTTTACCGGTAAATAGTATACCTTCGGTTTTTTCAGAATTTAGTTTCAATTTCCAGGTCTTAAAATATTGGCTGAGTAATTCCAATGAAAATTGTAGCCGTCCTGCAATTATGTCAACATCTTTGTCTGTCGAGAATGTTGCTGTATCATCGGCATAGATGGCAAGGTGGGTGTGAGCCTGTTTAGGAATATCATTCAGGAACAGTATGAAAAGGTAAGGACCCACGAGCGAACCCTGAGGCACACCTGCAGGTATGGTTTTGGGAGCAGAATGGTCTTTTCCTATATAAACTGAGAAAGATCGATCACGCAAGTAGCTTTGAATGAGTTTTACTAGACAAGTAGGTACTTCATGTTTTAATAACTTATGTAAAAGGCCATCGTGCCAAACAGAATCGAAGGCTTTTTCAATGTCTAGTAAGATCATGCCTGTGGAAAGTCCGCGGTTTAGTCCATGAGCTACGTGTTCGGCAACTCTGGCTAGCTGTTGCGTGGTCGAGTGTGAGCTTCGGAATCCAAACTGTTCAGGGATCAAAATATGCGCAGTTGTTTTAGCGAGGCGGGATAGGATAACAGATTCTAGTAGTTTCCCTATGCTTGGTAATAAGCTGATTGGTCGATAGCTAGATGGAATGGACTGATCTTTCCCGGGTTTCTTAATGGCTATGATTTTAGCATGTTTTAAGGATCTCGGGAAGTATGCAATGCGTAGGCAACCATTAAATATTTTCGTTAATAACACAATGGCTTTCTGAGGGAGGTTCTTCAGTAAACCATTCCCCAGGCCGTCAAAACCAGGCGCTTTATTTGATTTTAGCTTTCCTATGAGTTTTCGGATTTCATTTGGCCTCACAAGTGTTGGGTAGTCATTCATCTGAAACCCGTCCAGCAACCTCATTGACTCTTTCACTGCCTCTTCAATACTAGGATCACTGACCCAATTTTTGGTCAGGTTCATATTGTCTAGGAAGGTATTGGCTAGTGTCTCACATTGCTCAAGGTCGGAGGAGGTGGTGGTATTGGTTGACTTTGATAGAGGGGGTATAGAGTTAGGTTGATAGTTAATTGACTTAACTATTCTCCATAAGTCTATAGCAGGGTTGGTAATTTTAGACAGTTTATTGTTCCATACATTGTCGTTTAGGGTTTGGATCTTGGACTTGATACATTTCTGCATGTTGTTGACTTGGGAGAACAATTGACGGCGATTATACGAATTTGATTCTTTTATCGCTAACCTACGAAAACGATTTTTAACTTTTATTTGTGACCTGATCCGTCGCGGGAGTTGATGACCCCCACTACTGGGTACTTTAGGAACGGCTTTATCTCTTGCAATTATCATTGACTGAGTTAAGTGTTCAACGGCAAGGTCAATAGCCTCAGATGAGTTAAGTGTAGTTTGACTCAAAGTTATGGATTCATTTAAATAATATCTGTAGCCCTTCCAGTCCGCCTTTCGGTAATTAAAGAAGCTATGGACGTGCCTATTGACTTTACCGTCTACGGTAAAGAGAACGGGTAGGTGGTTGGAGGAGAGGCTGGTGATGACCTGAGGCTCCGAAAGGTGGTAGACCGAGTTAGCCAGGATTATGTCTGGAGTAGATGGTACATGGGTGCTGTGGTAGTGGACTAAAGTGGGACTGGAGGGCGCATGGATGTCATATTCGTTGCGCATCATGTGGTCGAAAAGCACCTCGCCATGGATGTTAGAGCGAGAGCAGTACCAGTAAGGGTGTTTGGTGTTAAGATCACCCATGATGAGTGTTTTTGACTGGACATTAATAATTGCGTCCAAGTCTGAAGTTAATAATGATAGGTTAGGTGATTGGTAGGCTGAGATAAAGGCAATTTTATGGTTTGATAGGGTCAGTTGAATCCCGACACATTCCAGATTTTGGGTTGGAGGTATATTTAGAGAGGTATGTGCTATGTTTGATTTTACTAGGATTGCAACTCCTTGGCCGTATCCATCAGGTTTCTTATCGCGCCTATAACAGGTGAAGCCGGGAGTTTGTAATTTGATGTGGGGGGATATTCTGGTCTCCGATATAGCTACAATATCAATAGATAGCTCACTTACCAGGTCCAACAGTTCTGTGATTTTAGAGCGGATGCCATCGGCGTTCCAGTATAGAATACGTACATTTTGTGGTTTACACATATTGACCAAGATGGGTTAAAATAAGTATAACTTTATCCATCATATTGTGACATCCTATAAATTGGCTTTTGATAGTTTTTATCGTCATTAATATGGCTAGCATGTCAGCGGTCGTCTGATCTTGAGTATTTTCTTGAACAGAGGGTTTATGTGTATTGGCAGCAGCAACGAAGTTCCAGGGTCGCTCATCAACTACGTTCGTCTTCACTGGTGGCTTCGTAGTCCTGGTGGCTTTGAGTTGGTCCTGGCGTTCCCGCAGAATTTTCAGGTAATTTTCGCGCTCTTTGCACTGTCTGAAGTTTGCAGGGTGGTTTCCACCACAGTTGCAGCATTTGGCTGGTTGGTCTCTGGACTTTTTAGGGCATTCTTCGGTCTGGTGTGGATCTGTACATTTTACACAGCGAGGTGCTAAGTTGCAGTTTGAGGACGAGTGACCGAATCCTTGGCATCTGTAGCACTGCGTTCCGTAACGATTGTTGCTTCGGTACTTTCTTATCTGTACTACAGTGTTGCATAGGAGCCTGACCTGTCGAAATTTGACAAAATCAGCACCAGGTGGCAACTGGACCAGAAAAGGGGGACAATAGAAACTCTTTTCAGCAGGAACTTTCATTTTACGTACTATCACGTTCTCGAACCCAAGTGAGGCGATTTCGGCTGGAAGAATATCTTCGACATAGTCAGGAAGACCGAAAATTACTGCTTTGTACATCTTCTCATCCTTTCGCGAGTACGTGTGAAAAGCAATATCCTTTACACGCAGACCTTCTTTGATGGCTTGGTGGCTTTCAGACGTATGGCAGATAACAGCCACTCGGTTATTACGTCTGTACAGCAGGTGAAAGTTTTTCGAGTAAGACGTCATTGTGGTTCTAATGTGCTCATGTGTCCAGGTGGGTTGTATCTCTAGGACGATGGGAGGAATGCGGCTGTCCTTTCTGGTGACAGCATCACGGAGTCTGGTGCTGGAGTCAGCGGCAGATGGTTGGTTGCCTGGTAGAGGGCCGAATCTGTTGGAAGTCTTGATAGGCTCAGGCGGACGTTGTTCGGCTGGGCGCGCAGCTCTCTTGGGAATTTTCCATTCATTGGGATTAATGGGGCCTTCGAGAGGGCGTTTGCCTACAGAATTGGAGCGCGTCAAAAAACGATCCATATCGACAACTTTTTATCGAGCGTGTTCCCATCACTAGTGGCGATGCGAAGTAACTGGGAGGGGGTTATAGATAAGGCGTGCGACTTACACGAGCGTGCGCGCCGAACTGACGCCGAACCGAATTTAATGATTATTAATATGATTTTATGACCCCTCTCCCTTTATCCAAGTTTATATGGTGTCGACGTATCAAACCTTCCATTGTTACATATCCACTTCTTTTTTCTTACCGTCACCTAGAAAGGCACACATGTTTTATACAGTCCACCCATTGTTATTTGATAATGCGATTATGACATGTTCACGTTAGTTTATTATACCGATTATATTTTGGAAAGATTGTTTGGAATCGATGTGATGTTGTGATGTCGATGAGTAGTAAATAATAAAATAAAAAAAAATAAAATCATTTATTTCAAGTAACACAGACTCATAATAGAAATATTACACACAAACAGTCACATTACATATAAATCCAATATTACTCATTTAATTCTATAAAATTCATAATAATTTAATTTACTCAATTCATTTACAATACTCAATTAATTTAAATAGGTCATACATAATAAAAGAATAAAAAAAAAAAAAAATATATAATAAAAATAATCATAATTAAATTAACAATAAAATAAAAAATAAAAATAAATATAATAAAATAAAATATAATAAAATATAATAATATAAAATTAAATAATTAAAAATATATATATAAAATAAATATATATATTAATTATTAATATATAATTATATAATATAATTTATTAAATAATGGTTATATACATATTATAACAAAACATACAAAAACGTCGAACGTCGATGGTTGGCTTCCCTATTCTAGTCTATACTAATATTATTGAGCTAAAGTGTTTGTTTGTTTGTTTGGTTGAACGCGCTAATCTCAGGAACTACTGGTTCGAATTAAAAAATTATTTTAATGTTGGATAGCCCATTTATCGAGGAAGGCTATTGGCTAAAACATTACGCTGCGACCAATAGGAGCGGAGCATTAATCAAAGATGTTACGCAGACGAAGTTGCGCCGGTCAGCTAGTTTAAATTTAAATATAAAGCGCAAGATCGATGCGAAAGCTTATATCACATATTTACAGTAAATACCTGCGACTTCTCATTTCCTACTACTACCTAGTGTAGGAGCTAGTAATGTTAGCACTTCTCCTACCGGTAACACTATATTACGCAAGTGTAAATACCGCGCTAGTTGAGGTTTTTGTGTCCCACAGAGGAATGGTGTTTGAGCTACTTTTACTTGGGCTGGGACGTAAAAAAGGTCAATGGAGCCTTTTAAAGCTTTTACTTTGATAATATGGTTTATATTGTGCAATTATTTGGTCTTCGGTTTTTAATTGTGGTGTTAAGTTTAGTACTTACGTATTTGGCGCATAATGGGCAGTCAGAACCATAAAGGGCCCTACAGAGTCACGCCGAGAACACCCGAGCAGCGTGAATATGATTGGTTTCTCGCCATCTCGTGCTCGCACTCGCCTGTTCTCCGATCGGTGTCGGTCTTTTTGTCCGCTTCAAAGGTTGCTCGGGTCTCGGGAGAAGGTCGCATGAGTGTAGAGACCTTCTCGGTTCTCGCGCTTTGTCCCGGCGAGCCTTTTTGCCGAGACTTGTTCTCAATGAGAACGAGATGGCGAGAAACCAATCACATTCACGTTTCTCGGGTGTTCTCGGGGGTTCTCCGCGTGAGTCTGTAGGGCCCTTAAGAATCTAACTGGCTGACTTTATTTTTCACCATGTCAATGTTAAGGATACTTTAAGGACACTCAGCAGTCACTGATTGTTTCAGTTAATAGAGAATAGATAATTACTTAGTTTAGGTAATTAAGTTCTGCGCTACCGAAATTTCTGATCGTTATCGTTATTAAAAGCTACACATGCCAGACAGATTGAGACAAAAAGTTGGTGAGGAGTTTATAGCGTCACTTCTACTCCCCAGCTAAAACACCATGAAGTGGAGGAGCGCGGGCGTTTTGGGGTTCCGTCCTATGTAATGTTTGACGTTCAGCAAGTATGGAATAAGTGACTGTTGGTTTAACTAATATTATTAATTAAAAACTATTAAAAAAACTAACAACAAACTATAAAAGGGCATCAAAAAACTCCTCCTCAACGCTGTCAGCTGGTAATGTGCCCATGAGACTGGCGGCGTTGCCACGTTGTATGGCAACACTTAGCCTCTGGCCAAGGTAAAAGCCAGCCTTTGGGTCACGGGAAGCGTGCAAACAGGCTGTGAGCACTAGGACCCCACGGCCACGTGGTTTCCACAAAGTTTATATATTTTCGGCTCTAGAGATTCTCTGCATCCGCAACGACTGCGCCAGCACATCACGATGAGCTTGGAAGATGTGATGGCGCAAGATTATCTACTTTTGGTTTTGAATGATAGATCGTCACTATCACATCACTTCCCAGTAACTTTACTAGACGTTACACCTACTTGTAGACAATTTAATAATGAGCCTACACTATAATAATTTAATTAAGTACATAAACGCTCCGTAATGTTAATAAAGCACGTCTAGACGCTATGACGAGTCATAATAATAATTATTATTATTCAAAGTAATGTAATCATTAGTTGTTATTGTAAGGTTCGTCACGTTTTATTGTGAAACAAAGCCGTTCCTTCCATGTATTCCATCAAAGATCATAATAATATCATTAGAATCAAAGATATTTTATTTTATTTTACTTACGATAAACAGGACAAAGCGAACAACATAAAAACATACAAGTGTGCCTATAAAATATGAAGAGTCTGACCTAATACAATCCAGCCAGGTTGGTGGAAGGTTCAAAAATCAAAATATTTTATCTCACATAGGCCTACATGGGCACTTAAAAAAGCGTCGAAAAAAGGTGTACCGTTCGGGTTGGTCGTTTCCTATGGAGAAGAACCGGCAAGAAACTCCATGGTTACTCTTTTAAAATCATTTGGTTTCACAATATTTTTATGTCCGTCTTTTTAAACGACTTCAAAAAAAGGAGGACCGGCTTTCGAAAGTAAAGTTATTTTCAATTTATTTTTTTGGAAGTCGATTATTTTCAGACACACCAATCTGAAAAGAGGATCCACGTATCATATCATACGTTTTATAAAGCTTTATGTGCCTTTGAAGCTAATTTCCAAGTGGTCATAAATAAGACTAAAAATATAAATTACTTGAGAGTTATTAAGAGCATCCTGCACTGAGTTTATTGCCAACGGAATAATTATTATTCAAATGTTTCAAGTAAAAAAGCTTTATCTTCACGAATCCTCCCGACTATGACTAACATATCATAACGCCTGTAATCTCCAAAGGGTTAGGCAGAGGTGTGCCTAATAGTACACCCACACATGAGGTACTGGGTTAGTTTCCCGGATCGGGCACGGTGTTATTGGGTTTTTTCATCAGGAATTTCTCAGTAGCAGTCTGGACTCGTGCCTGACTGATGGCAATAGGCTCGCCCCCTATTATGTATAGGACTTAAACATAACTGGCGAAATGTGGACGAGTGATTATGACTTACATAGGTATCTTAAAACAGAATTTATACAAATAAAATAAGTTTTAACGCGAAAAATCCCCCCGACTACAATATTTGTTGACCTGAACAAAATATCATTCAACAAAAACAAGCAGACTTCAAGCCGTGGAACATTAAGGTGTAAGCAGTCCAGCAGAACCGAAACCCGTGCATTATTGCGGTTGACCCCGCCACCGTTAAACCATCGGACTATTATCTTACAGTTATATCTCCAGTGCGAATGTACGGTATGCCTGGATACAGCACTGAGACACGGAAGTGATTCGCTCGTTTGTAATTCAGGTTTATTGTTCATCGAATATTGTGTGGGTTTCTGCTGTGATTACCACGTAGTTCGGAATTTAGAGCTTTGATATTTTTTCATGTTTTTCGGGTTTGTAGAACTGTCAAATGAGTTTTGTAGTCATTAATTCGGGTGGTGGGGTGGTTCACTCATTAATTCGTCTTTAGTAGTGTTTCAGTGCAAACCTGTTACTAACAATTTATGGATCTCTCAGTTGTCTCTCGTATTGGTTATTGCTCATATCATAAAGTGGTCAATAAAGTCTTCCATTTAAAAATACTTGCAGTAGATGTACGTAATCAAATGTCATGTTAGGCTCTTTGAAATTATTGTAATAATATTATCCCTCTTCTGATGTTGTATGTTAACCGTGTATCGAAGGGACACTTGATATCGTGTCCTGTCTGTCCTGTTGTTTGCACAGCACAGCTGATGGACGCTACTGAAAGTGTCAAACTCGTCGCCAAATATTGGGGTGACTCAATTTGAATGGTCATCGACACGCTAAGAAGAGGACCGTTATTTTCAATATAAATTGCCGCAGAAGAGATATGATTCACCATTTCAGCGGTTGTACTAAAAGCTCCTTCATCCATGGTAGGTTGAGTTTCTAGTTTTGGCGAAACAAATGACAGCCGATTGACCTACGCAACCCTGAGGAAATCTAGATTTATGATATTGCTATTTACATTAGGCTGCATGTTACATTCGCGGAAGAGGCTATAAAAGTGACATAAAATAGAGATGTAATCTTGAAGATTTGTAACACAAATAAGCGTAAATTATCGTTCTCCACTACCTACTTAGAAAGTTCCTTCATTGTGTTTATAGTGTTATGGTTCATATTTACTGAGCGCAATCGAAAATATCAATAACAAGCTCTTGCTCGTGGCTTCACCCGCGTTATAGCCTGATTTGCCGCACAGGAACGTTTTAAATATATCCACATATTTCCAACTATATATGAACTAACATACTGACTGCCTAGTTGATCTGGTGGTCGTAAGCGCGACTGCTGAGCATGAAGTCCTGGGTTCGATTCCCAGGTCAGGCAGTGTTATTGGGTTTTTCCATTAGGAATTTCTCAGTAGCAGCCACGGAGTCTGGATTTGTGCCCGGTTGATGGTAATAGGCTCGCCCCCTATTACATTGGACTTAAACATAACTGGCGAAATGTGGGTGTACTATTAGGTTCACCTCTGCTTAACCCTTCGGGGATTAAAGGCGTGATGTTTATAATGTTATGCGAACTAATATATTACGGAGTCAGCCAGTCTGCTACCGAACTTGTTCTCCCGTTTCGCGTCTGGCTATCTTGCGATGCCGTCAGTACTTAATAACAGGCTGCTGTCATCGCCCACCATGTTATGAAACCCGTTTATCTCATCTTCGGTCGGATTGGCTGGACCTGCAGCATTTTTAATTAACTTCTAGTATTTCAAAGTCCCATTAAGAGCGTTTACGCCGTCCATGCGCTGTTTGACTCCAAAACAGTACTTTTCAAACCCTTTAATACCATCAACCCTTTATTTTACAAAAATGATAATTACTAATGACTTTAGGAAATTTCGTTGTCTCAATAGTTGGGGAGAAAAATATTTCAATTAATAGAGTATTGGTAAATTGTATCAAGATAACTCAACAGAGGTTTTCTTAATTTCCCTTTTAGCGTCAGTTTCGACGCTCTAATTATAGGAAACCACTGGCAAACCTAATTAGATTTTTGTTTTACCTATTGCTAAGATCCTAAGGAATATAGTTGGAGAAGAAAATTTTTTGATTTAGGTTTCTTTATATAAGAAATTAAAGTTCAAACAATGTAAAATATTAAGGAATTAAAATGATTTTTTCACCGATATATCTTACTTGATTTAATATAATAATAGCATAATATAATAGAAGAACATATGCTTTAAAACATCCAATTTAAAATTTCAAATAATTTACAGTGATTATTTTTCTATAAATATTTGAAAACTACTATAAATCACTGCGCGCGAGCAATTTCAAATCAGACCGCCGCGAGGCTTTCTAGAGAGAGGACATGTCGCTCGGCGCTCTGCCTGACCCGAGTTGACCCTAGTCGTACTTGGAAGGATAGCGGACGTTTATAGTGTGATTAAAAAATCTTGGTACTTTGATGATTAAATTTTTTATTATTATTTTTGATGACTGACAATATTTTTAGTGACAACCAATATCTACCCAATTTTTTTACATACGAATTTTATTTATTAAAACTTTTACTTATTTTTTTGTAAATAAGAACATAAATTGTTTTTAAAGTTAACGCCAACCTATTGTATTTCCCTCATAAGAGGTGTCACTAAGAGGAACATCGCGTCAGGTTAAAATATAATATAAAATAAACGTAAGTAAATCCGTATAAAGTGATTTATTTGAATAGAATAAGAAATATTTATTAATCAGTCACAAATCAATAATAATTAACGAAGTTCGGTTTCTTTCTAAAGTTTAGATCAACAAATTCATGTTTGAATAACTAAAAAACGACTTTAATATTAATCATAATTATAGCTATACTTGCAATATATTATTGAATACTTATTTTATGCACTCGTACTTTAGTAATCCGTGTACGTTCAAATTCAAATTCAAATTAAATTTTACTACAACAATTGCACTCGAACGGATCATAGTGGGTTAGTTTGACTATAGCGCGCGAGAGCGCGCCAGCGCTATACACACAGGCACGCGCGCTTCTGTGTGTGTAAAAAATGCATTGAATTACCTAAACTTGACTTCGCGCGATAGACGTAAACGCTCTTAACTTCAACCATATGTAGGTAGAGCAACAACATGCAGTTATATCTGCAAAAATGTAAGGTGCCTGACTGTCTTAGCTGTACTTACGATAATATAACTTATTCGAGGTAAAAATAAAGAAAAACCAGCATACCAAAATATTTTTCTAAGAGATGTTAGGCTAGGAAGAAAAATAATCTATTGAATTTGGAAAGTTGTATTAATTCTATTTCATGTTCGTACAGTCCATCCAAAGGTTGTCTGGAAGATATCGCTATCAGCGATAATACCACCATTGTACCCATAAAATTAACAATATTGTAAAACCGGTCTGTTTCAATTTTGGTGTACAATAAAGTATATTCTATTCTATGAATTCAACGCTGATTTATACTCTAATGATTGTGATTGACCTGAAAATATCACAGCACTAATTAGTAGATTGGATCGGCAGTCCAACGAGGTAGTAATTAACAAACCACGAAACAATAAAACTACGTTCAAAAGCTTAGATAATAATCCATGTTCCAAACAATTACTTAATAAGTCACACAAAAAGATTTACCCTTGAAAACAAAAACAATACGTTAATTACTTTGTTTAAAACAAAAACTAAGTATCTGCATTAGAGTCTTTGTACATTCTCACACGGGATCGTACGGAATCGCAACGTATCGCAACCGCGAACTGTGTCGTTTGTCGTGACGTAATTGTGCGAAACATTGCGTTGTGCAACGCATTGTTCTTAAGATCTGGTTCGGTTTTTGTCGGTTACTCTGTGCTTGTTATTAAGAAAGGTTTTTTTTTGTTAATATGGAGCTTTTTAATCGTCGTTTTTCGGTGTTAGTAATTGAGTATTGTAGCTGTAAGATTAATTGCATTGTTTGTCTAATGACTTCCCGGTGAGATAGCTTAAATAGGAGTATTTTGCAAGGGTTATGCGCATTTCCTCCCGCGTTCACAAATCATCCCATTCGCCCATACGTTAGTCGTTGGTCCCATTTGCAGCTAGTCCCATTCGCAGTGCGTCATGTTACAGTTCGTCCCGTGGAGTTTTTAAGGGAGAGGTAGCAACTACATCAGTTTACATACTTGTCATATTCCTCTTAATAGCAAGCACTTCATGTGTCTGAGTTTACTCGGATTATATCCTAGGTGTCTGACCTAAGTAACCCTAAGGGAAATCAGTCTTTGATAGTAGGCATACTGGTAACGTTACATAAGTTAATAATCTGTGTTATGTTGTGGATTTGTCGGTCATGATGCAATACACTACACCGTACTTACAGATTTTGTCTGCAATTTCTGACTGCGCGAACATGAATTCCTGTTTTAGCCATTAATCGGTTATCAAGCTGCTAAATCTCTCGTTACTATCCTTGTTTAAGTATAATAACAAAATACAATCATACGAAAGACAAATTGAAAGCTTTTAAATCAAAGCAAGACTTAACTGGATTTTGTTTACGTATACATATTTAAAGAAAAGCCTGGTCATAAGCACTATAATACATTTAAGGTAGCTATAGACAATAGATTAAAAATAAACCAGTTAATAAATCCTAGGTTACATACTACGCGTATTGCTAAGCCTCAAACCACCATTCACCTTTTGTAACCGTAGCATTGACATTAGAAACCCAAGTGCTTTTTATTACTTCAAGCAGTTGAGTAACAACATTGCTCTCATTGGCGCTAACTGTGTTAAACCATTCAAAGGCAATAACCAAACATAATAAATTCAATTGCGACGTAGGTATTGTTGGACAGGGAAGGAATTCTTTAGATATTATTTCTTTTTGACCGTGTCATCATCATCTGCGTAGCCTTGTTCTAGGCTTCCAGTCAGATGCAGCTAAATACGTACCAGTATTTTACAATATCCCTTGGTAAGACTGGTGTCAGATTTTAGGGGTTCTGACTACCCTTCGACTGACTGGAATCTGTAAATGTCTGTCCGGACTAAGGATTTAACGTGCTTTCCGAGCAAGGAGAGAACTCGGTATGTAATCGATGGTCACTTTTCGATGGACCTACCTCGGCAAGAGAACCCTTTACCTTCGATCGACCAAGCGGTTATTTAACCCCAGCCAATGGAGGAGCGCCAGGGCGAGGCTCTTGCCTTCCGATCTTTCTAGAGAACAGAACCTCCATTCTAGGAACTGTCATACGTTTCGCTTGGCTATAAATTATCATTGTGATTATCGTGTTAGATATCTCCGAGATGCCAGGATACCAGGGGAAACGTTAAATTTTCTGTACGAGCATGTGTAGTCAGCTACGAGCTCTCCTATTTAACGCATAAAAGCGAGTCGGACTTGCACACACAGGGTTCCGTGGCACCAAACAATATAGTAAATATTTTAAGACTCATTCATCATCATTTTCCTGCCCTTATCCCAACTTATTTGGGGTCGGCGCAGCATGTCTTCTTCCATACTTCTCTGTTACCATATCAGCCTTCACAACGTCCATCGATCGTTTCTTCGGTCTTGTTCTACGCATTAACGTCCCACTTAACGCAATTTATCACCATAAAATCAACCTGCCAAGATCCTTGATAAATCGAAATCGATTAATTAAATCTTTGACCTACTAATCAACAAATAATTAAGAACAGATGAATGACCTACAACCGTACTCAGATTAACTTGTAAAATAAAATAATCAAGCTGAAAACAATAGATTACAAAATAACGAGATCTTTCTCACGGCACACTTGACTAATTGCCGTGAACATACCTATTCGCATTTGTTTTAAAGTAAGTATGGTACAATTATTTCAAGGGTACGCTGGAATTTTATAACAATTACTACATTCTAAGCCGAACTGAAACCGTAGGTTCTTGGGCCAAATAAATCGAAAATTTTAGAATAATGCCAATTCCGCACCGTCAGTTTTAGCGTTATTTCTTTCCAAGATAGATTTATGTTGGGTTTTTTTTAATCGTGTGTGCGGAGCGGGAGTTGCACTAGCTAATTTAATTTTACCCTGTATATTTCAGTCAGTCATAAAGTTCAAGCTTATTCACATTCGAGGTAATTCGTTCTTACAATCAGGACTTGTATGTACCCAGAGTTTTGGGTCAGACCTTTGACAAGCTAATTAAGTACCTAACTGATTAAAAGCAGTTAATTTTAAACAAGGATCAATTCAAAGACAAAATCAAGTAGAAATCAATCGTAACATAATTTGCCTTTCAATGTTTAGCAATCATCAGATAGAATCGAAACATAATCCATGAAACAGATACAAATGACAGCTTGATGGCAACATATTATCCAATAACAGTCAACTCGATTAATTAGCTAATGAGAGCGATTTTAACGCTGTCCTACTGAGGTGGACGGTCCGTGGTCATGGCTACTGACCTGACAATTAACCTCGAGGTACCTAGGGTTAGGAGGTGCATCTACGAAGGTACGTTTAGTTGTGAAGAATTATGATGCAATCGGTATGGTGTATGCAGATTAATGCCCAGGTTTTTGGGTTTCTCAGATGAACCAAAATCTCAATGATTATCATTATGTGCATCATCATATCAGCCCTAAATCATCCACTGCTGGGTATAGGCCTCCCCTTTCTTCAGTGTTTCCCAAGATTTTGATGATACCGTCGACCCAATGAGCTTTAGGACGGTCCTGGTTTCTTTGACCTAACCTTGGCCACCACTCGGTCAAAGCCTTGCTCCATCCACAATCTCCGCGTCTAGATACCGCCCGGTCCCAGACTCCGATAGTTAAACTTTGATAAAAATACTTCAGAAACCCCGCTGGTATAAGACCATCTTAAACTTCTAGTTTGTTAATGTTTTATCTGAGACTAGGAAAATACATAGGTGGGTTGCTGAAGAGATGTAGGTAAAAGTACTGTAGGATTGCTACATCTAAGAAAGTTACAAAAACGATTGAGTACTAATAACACCTGTGAAGACAGAAAATTACGCACAGGCAGAAGAAATGAAAGACAGACAAGTGTAATAAAATCTGACATTATTATTATGACAAATTAAAATAATCTCCCATTACAACACCACGTTAACCCAAAACAGACGATAAAAATATCATTGTATTACCTACTTACTTACTCATTGTTGAACCTTTCATAACACTTGCAATATTAATATGAAATAACAATGAAAGTAATACATCATTGTTAACCCATGCAAAGACCTGGAATAAAGACGAAGTTTTCCATAACAAGGTATGTAAAATACATAAACTTAGGTAACATATGTGAATGGACGACGATGTCTCTCCCTAGCCACTTCATTTGAAGAGGTCTTGGTAACCAAGGTCTGTGCCTTAATTGAAACAAGGTTAATCGGGCAGTAGACAAACAAGCCGATACATGCGAGTATACTCACTCGGAAGTGTTCGGAAGACACTTCATTTCGTTTTTGTAGCCTTCCAAAATTAGTTTAGCAGAACTATAGGATCTTGATTACAAATAATTTTTACTTGACTTTACACTTAGTCTTTCGGATGTTCTTTTTACTATCTTACGAGTTTGAATCATTTGGTTTGCCTAACTTCCGCCATTTATATAATTTTATTTCTAAAATAGCAGTCACGCATAAAACCTGTATTAAATAATAATCAATAGCTGGTACCATGCAAACAAGTTTTGAATGAGACGAATTCTTCTGTATCGTCACGTTTCCGAGGTATAAGCTATCGGGGCTGGAAATTCACTGATAGCATCTATAATACAACTTTCATTTTACATAATAATCACAATCATGTATGAGACAATATCTTCTAAAGCGTCACATTTTCAAAATATATTTATATAGCTATCAAAGTTGTATTGATGATCAAGATTGTGACTTTGTTAGCTTACGTGCTTTGGTATATTACGGTATCTACTGAAAGTACTTAGATATGTATTGGTGGCGGTCCTAGAAATATAAATCAGCAACAGGTAGTTGGATTTCATAAATTAAATGACATAATTCTTCAGAGCACGAGCCACAAATTGCACCACCCTTGAAGGTTATTAAACGGCCCATCCAGGTCAAATATTCGCCATCCAGACATTGGGGTGAACACACGTGAACAACTCCAGCAATATTTATTCATCCTTTAAACAATCAACATAAACTTTTGATTTAAAAGTTTAAAACATTTTACTATTTTATTCACTTCTAGCCAATCTTGAACTGAATTTCTTAAGATTATTAAACCTTCATCTTAGACTCCGGCCAGAAATCGGCCTTTGGTTGGCCCCTACATATTGGTGAGTTATGTGCTAATAAAGTGTTAATTATCAGTTAAAACCATTGAAGAGAAACCTGAGAAAATCTACGCGGACACAATAGATTTGAACCTTGAAGCCCTAGCTAAACAATGCACAGGCATTTGGATAAAAACCCACTCAATTATTGTAACATTTTACTAACTGTCAGATGTGTTTAAGTTTTTGGTGTCCAAATAATGAACTGGCTCTGGCAGTCCATACACATGGATAGTAAGAGATAGAGGAAGATCGCAAATTCGCAAAGCTTGACCCATTGACTACCAAAGCGTTGAATAGGTATGCAAGCGAATCTTAAAGTTCGAGCCATAAAGGCAACTAGAACTCGCGTGTAGTATTTAAGAACCTGATATAACGTGATGAATTCTGCACCAAAATGTATAAGCTGAAACGTTCACTTCTCTTACTGAATTTCGTTTGAAAAGCTAATTAGAAAATAGCTGGTTTTTTAACAGAATAACCCTCTGTTTTACTGCAACATTGTGTAGCGTAGTAGTTGTTTTTTTATGTATGGAATATCGCAGTTAAACCTAGGAGGTTGTCATCTGCTTAACCGGTCATAAATGATTGAATGTTACTTTGAGTACCTAAGCCCTCTGATTGCTACGATTTCATGCAATATTATATTTTTTATTAACTGGCCCTTTCTTTAACATTATCGATTTCACACAACGAGACGTTTATCATCATAATATGATTTGTGTATTACACATTTATTTTGCACCAGTGAGTCAACTACTTAAATGCGTCTCATTCATAACTCCATATCGTCCTTTATGACATTCGTTATCTAATGAATATGACTTGTATCATGTGCTAAGTTGTATTAAAATCCATCGACTTTTGTATGCATTAAGTTATATATAGTAATTAAATGGCACAGATTAGTTAATAACCGATATCATTAGTGAAATGGCTCATTTTACTAAAAGGTTATATAAAATGGCATTAACGAAACTTGAGGACATTAGTTTAAGGCAAAGAGTTGAGAGAGAAAGACAAAGTAGTAGCAGGATGTTACTGTAAATAGTGTTGATGACTGTGAAACTCGTGATGTTTGAGAGTGCTTCCAAATAATAACTTTAAATCTTGATCAATAGAACGCAGTAGTAGAAAATAGTGTATTATCCAGGTATGTTATGCATGCTGCTCACTAGCAGGCACACAAGTTAAACAAGATACAGTCAACAGGAAAAGCCTAATTGCTGTGGTTTCTGCGTATTTATACGGTCCTATTAGCACTCGAGTTTGAGTGCTAACTAGAGCTCTGTCTCTCTCTCCTTCCTTAGCCAATGTGTCAGCATATCTTCTTCTCACATACTTCTCTTTAAGCTTTCTTCTTTAGAAGTTACCCCGTTTCTAGCACTCCCTAGTATTGTTATAACTTGCTTATTGTTTATACAAGACCCATCAATGTATATCTCATAGATGAGATTATGCTATTTTGAATATTTTACAAATATGTGTGTGTACTTATAAAACAATATCATTGTTTCAGATAACCAAAGATGGAGACGCGATGGAACTTTGTCATCATTTGGGCGGCGCTATGTTTTGCTTCAGGTAAGAGCTTAGTAATAACAATGACTTCAGCTCCGGTTAGGAAGACGTAACTTTAAGCTATGTTATTGTACGTACACTGGAACAATTATTACTAAGGGTTAATTAGTGCAGTGGCTTTTGCGCTATTGGTAGTATATTCGACCATCTAAATACGTTCCAAAAATCGATCAGAGCTAATAAAGATTTCTTTTAATTTTTCAATAAAATTTTGGTGGGGTTACCTACCTAGACCTGCCTGGTACACAGGGGTAAACTAGGTAGTTCAGGGTCCCCTTAGGGTACTCTGTCCGCGAAACTGCAGCAGACTAACCATAGAAAGTAGCCACCAGTAGACCATAGTCCAGCAGACTTCCTCAGTATCGACCGGGATAAATAATTTGCACACCATAAGCTATTCTGCCTCGTTGGTTTACTTGTCGCAAGCGTGACTGCTGAGCACGAAGTCTCGGGTTCAATTCCCAGGTCGGGCAAAGTGTTATTGGGTTTTTCCATTAAGAATTTCTCAATAACAGCCACGGAGTCTGGATTTGTGCCCGATTCACGGCAATAGGCTCGCCCCCTATTACATGCTTATACTATTTAAAAGTCCAATCTGTATAATCAGTAACAGCTATTGTTTTAAAAAGTGACAGTTTACAACTAAAACAGAATGATAACTACGAACAGTGAACAGTAGTCTGTTAACAGTAACAATGGTACTGCAACCGGAGCAGTGATTAACACAATTATCGTCTATAGCATCGGCTCTTTCTTGGCGAGTATAGATTTAACTGCTAATGTGTGTAATTGAACAGTGGGTAATATGGGTTTTCGGGGCGAAAGTTTTCTTCTTTTTCGCTGTCTTGATTTTGGAGCAATAGATACGGCATTTTTAACTGCTTTCTTGAAAATAGTTTGGCAGTATCTACAAGGAAAGTTGTGAGTATGAATGTGGATGGGTATAAGAGTAGAGGCAAACGAAAGAAGCGATGGATGGACTGTGTGAAGGATGATTTATGGCAAGAAGGAGGTGTCTGATGGAAGTATGGAAGAAGAAGACATGCTGCGCTGACTCCAAATAAATTGGGATAAGGACAGGAGAATGACGATGATGAAATGATAAGGAACTTTTCACCCCCTTTCTCGAGATACATTTATAGTTCTGTTTTTTGGACCATTTTTTCTTATGATTTTTAAATGGCTCATTTGTATTCGTCTTATAGCGTCATCGTTAAAGTAGTGGTGTTCTAATTCAATGGTTGTTTTTATTCTTGTACAAAGTTCAGGGTCACAACACAACTGTTTGTATGTGTGTTGAATGGTAAGATAGTTAATGGTTACCGGACAACCGTTCGGCTATTACTAATACTAACAGATCAAAATCATCATGACAGGGGTGGTTTAGACTATAATAGAATATTATGTATACTATACAAATAACAACATCACCACGCCTGAATCCCCGGGTTAGACAGAGGTGTACTTAAAAACACAACTGGCGAAATGTGGGTGTACTCACACCACACATTTCGCCAGTAATGTTTTAAGTACCATGTAATAGGAGGCGAACATTGATTTATAAAAAGTGTCTGCTTGCAGGGTCGACAAACATGTTACCAGTGTTCACACAGGACATGAACAACCTGGCGCTATCGGAGAGCACGCCCGTCGGTACCGTGGTGTACAGGCTGCAAGGATCAGACCCTGAAGGGTTACCGGTAAGTCTTCTCATGGCTTTTGTTACCGTTTTCGATAGAAGAGGATAAGGCGAGAAGTCAAAGAGCCCATACCCAACGTTGATGATTGATGGATCGTCTTCTATTGTTTAATTTATTGGTCGACGTCTGTGACCTCAGTGGATATTGGCAGAGTGGCTCTATACCCACTCGCACTATTGATTCTCTTGTGAAGGGAGAATGTATGAGGTGAGAGCTGACTGGGGACACAAATTATTGCGCTGTTCCCAAGTGACAGGGGAGGAAGATGAAAGGCAGTTTAACAGAATGAATCAAAACTAAACAAGGTGTAATCGGACCCTTCACGAAGCCATCAACCTAGCATTCTGTACATCAAACTCTACGCAAAAAGTATTGCTGGGAAACGACTTTTTTTTGGGGTGAAAAATCATGTTTTGCAGTAAAACTCAATGTAACGCACTCAAAAAATTGTGTTGATGGATCCATTCAATATATAAACGGATCTTGGATGAATTTAATGTAAATTTATAACCTTAAAACTAGTATTTAAAAAAAAAACTTGCGAAAATGTGGGAACTTTGACCTCCAATCCTCCTCCAAAGGTATGGTTGAGAACAAAAAAAATATCGCCAAGACGGGGAGAACCCCTTTCGACTTGCTTAAAAGAGTCTATGATTTTGCACCCTTCATAGGTACCTACCTAATGGTCAGAAATCAGTTGATATTATTTTTGTTTGCTTTCAGATAAAATACAGCTTAGTGGGTACAGACAAATTTTCAGTGAACCCAGAAACTGGCGATGTGACGTTGGATCGACCACTGGATAGAGAGGTAAAAACTTAGTTCTAATTTTATATGATGCTACTGTAACAGTGTGTTGAACCATTCTTTGAAGTACTGAGCATGAGGTCCTGGGTTTTTCCATCAGGGATTTCGATCCATAATCCCATCAATAATCTGCGGGAATAATATGGGTCGAGCCTATTACATGGGAGTTATGTCCATAAAATTTACATGTAAGTACATGACTGGCGAAATGTAGGCGTACTTCCAATAGTACCTAAGGTGCCTAGTAGATGTACCCAAGTACACTTCTGCCAAACCTTTTTGGGATAACAGACGTGATGTTATGTTATGAAGTGGTTTGGTCAACAGATTTTAAGCAATTTATAGTTCAGTGCCGCCATAATACTTTATTTATTTTTTTACTGCCGGTATGAATACATTTAAAATGAATAGCCACAGTACGACGTGTTACCTTCTCACGCTTTTTTATAGTTTAAAGTGCTCTCTGGCGCATTTAAACAAAACTTTATTTTATTTTTAATTGCGACAAAGACCCCAAATCTTCAAGGCAGACGGTTAATGTTCTCAGACTTTTACATAATTTATTAACAAAGCAATTACTGTAAAATTATTAAATAATTATGAGTAATGTAAGAATGATAATAGTTATTATAAAATATGCAAAATGTTTTATAAAATTATGCGAAAATTAAAGAATGTGGCATATGGCGGTATTCAATTCTGCTTTTAATGCTCAGAGTCACAGGTTCAATTCCTGTTAAAGGAATCCATGACGACAAAGGTAAACATTTAAACGAGATGCTCAAAATATTAATAAAAATATGTACATTTAAAGAAAAGAAGAAAAGCATTAAAGGGCGTCAAAAGTTTGTCCACATTGCTGTCAACAGAAATAGTGCCCAGAAGGCTGGCAGCATTGCCACGTTGGATGGCAATGCTGATTCTTTGACCAAAAATAAGCCAGCCTACTGGTCACGGGAAGAGTCGACCAACTGTTTGGCGATGTCCGGAATCTCATCAATATTATTAATTTGCTGCGCATCTATTGTTGTCAATCTGTCAAACATTTTTGACGGCTACATAAAGCCCGCACAAGGTTGTGCATGCGTAGTTTTGCCTGTAAAATTCAAACTGTGCAGGCATGCATTAACGTGTGTAGGAGAAACCTGTACAGTCGCCCTTGAAATGGAGCTCGGTTTTGCATGCAAACTGTCATGCATTAGGTACCTATGGTGTATGGCTGACCTTAAAACAGTTAATTCTCTTTTGTTGCGCACAACTAAACTTTTCCATCAATTTCATCACTGTCGCCCACGTCCTTCGTCTTCGTAAAATTATTATAAAAATATTACTTCCGGTATTTGAACCGGATTTTGTTAACAATTTCAAGGGTTTTAATTTTTTGCACAGAACCCTAATCTTTTTTCTAAAATAAAAGTTAGTAACCTAAGTTAATCCTTGTAGTATGAGCTACTTGCCAGTAAGCATCCCGTCAAAATCGGTACACCGTTTCGGAGACATGCATCCAGTAAAAAGCTGTTTTATTACCTTTAGCTAATAAAACAGTTTCTGAGAGACACTTCAATTTTATTTTTTTGTTTATATTTACTATTGTATAAACAAAAAAAATAAAATTGAAGTGGTCACTTGGTCAACGCTTTTAGGACTCAAATCAGAAAACCTTATCCTCCTTATATGATTTCAGGTGGAAGACACGATAAAGTTCCTAGTTTCCATAGAAGATCAGGACCCTGCTGGGGCGCAGAACCTGGTGCAGTGGCAGCCAGTCACCGTCATCGTGCTGGATGAGAATGACAACCCGCCGATGTTTAAAAATGTAAGATAGATAGAATATTTATTATGTACACCATACAAATTTCAATTTACATTAAAAAAAAAACATTTCACATCGGTGACACAATGGGCGGTCTTATCCCTAAAAGCAATATTTTCAAGACAACCTTCAACAAGAGGAAGAAACAATACTAAGAGACGAAATGTTATAAATGTTCTTGATAAGTTTGTCGAATGAAGTATTTGCGCTTTGGCCTAGAAGCTTGCAAGACATCATCAAGGGTCCATAACATTTTTGGTTGACAATTCGATAGGATGCACATGCAAATCTCAGTAAAAAAAAAAGGATTTTGTCCTGCAAATATCCTCGACTCTATAGGAGGAGACCATATGAACCATGCGGGCCCAGAGGGAACTCCCTCTGGACCCGCATGGTTCGTAGGCCCGCTCAAAACTTCCACAGTTTAGCAAGCAAGTAACTACAGCTTTAATAATTCATCTTTGTTATTTTCAGAGTCCTTACGAAGTAGACGTTCCAGAAGACGAAGAAGTTGGGAAGACTCTCTTGGAGAACATACTCGTGGAAGACCGGGACTCCGTGGGGGACGGTCTGGAAGTAGGCTGTGTGCCCAATGAACAAGTGAGTTGAACTGTTTTGACTTATAAACTTTGCAGGTTATTATGGGCCTAGTTATTTTTGATTCAGGGAAGGACATAATAAGTGTCAATAATAAAATCGCCGACGCAACCAGTCTAGCTCGCTATTCATATCTGCTCCGGACTGGCTGCGACGCCGCGGGCATGTGCCCCGGGGGCCTGCGAGCAGTTCCCTCCCATACTGCTCGATATGCGCCCCCAACCAAGGCGATGTATTTGCTAAACGCCCTGATTGCTCAGGAATCGGATCTTGATATGTTTATAAGTAGCAGTAAAGCGATGTAAAAATCCGCGATCCTCGCAATTTTGCGAGAAAAAAGACACAGTCGAGAAGTGGAAGGGATGAGGGGAGGGATTGCCCAGGAGTGGGACAACAAGGGGCTAACCAATGTTATGTTATCGGCCTTCTGAAGTTTGTCAATTATGCCTTGCCCTTACAACCACATCTAGAGTTCCACCATTTATCAAACAGATATCTTTATTAAAAACGGTTTACATTTCAGTGGCCTGAAGCCTGCGAGACCTTCGAAGTAGTAGCACTCAACTCCACAGCTCATCAGTACACCGGTGCTCTGGTGCTGAGGAAACCGCTCAACTACAACGAGAGGCAGTTCTACCAGTACCAGCTTTATGCTACCGTGAGTTTATTAAGCAATATTGTAAAAGGATTTTCAATTTTTGTGTACAATAAAGTATATTCAATTTTATTCTATTCTATATGAACACTTGCGTAATTAAGAGTTAATTTCCAATGCCACTAGTTACTACGAAAAGCACGTATTGGCATTGATTGACGATTTCTGCAAGCTATTGCTTTGATTGGCGACCATTCGATGCTCTTTATTGCATAACACACGAGCTCATGGCAAAAGAACATATCAGAGTGGCTTTGTATTGTAGTAGTAAATGCGATGAAACAATAACACATGGTAGAAGGAACATCGACGCCACGGTTACCACGTATGCTGTACCGCCGGACCGAGCCAGCTCAATTTAGATTGCCATAACACGTCAAAAAGAGGAAAAAAAAACAATAACAAATTCGCTCCTCATTAACATCTTCTTAAAATAAATCGAACACCCTTCTCCCTTCTCCAGGACGGTACCCTGAACTCGACAGCTCACGTGGAGATCAAAGTGGTGGACGTACAGAACTCTCCGCCAGTATTCAGTGGAGCCCTCAGCGGGGCCCTGGCGGAAGACGCACCGGTGGGGACCCTGGCTCTCACTGTGAAGGCCAGGGATGCTGATAGGGCACAGCCTAGGAGAGTTGTGTTAGAGCTGGTTACTAGTGAGTGTTTGATTATAATTATATAGATATAAGATGCTCCAAACGAAATATTGTAAGGTTGCCACTGTCAAAAAGTTTGAAAAGAAGACTATTTAGAAAACCTCGGTAAAGTTACAACTGTCGGCATGTTTGGCGCTGTGGCTGAGCGATTGGCTACTGCGCTTCGTGTCGCGGGTTCAATTCCCGCACGAAACAAATATTTGTATGACCTACAGGTAGTTGTGGCGGTTTGTGTCTGTGACTTTAAAAGTCCCCACGACATAGAAGAAATTCCTAGTGCGGGGCAGTTTAAAAAGTGCCAGACTATTGTTATAATAATGGAATAATTTTTTCAGATCCTTTGGATTTCTTCCTGTTGGACAGCAAAACTGGTGAACTAAGAACAGCAAAACCATTGGACAGGGAGGCGTTAGCTGACCCATCGTCACCCCTGAACCTTACCGTTAGGGTAAATAGCAAGAATATTTTTCTACTTATCTGTTTCTGTTAGGACGGAAATGTAGCTGTTGACAACTACAACTATCTGATTGTAGTGCAGGGAGATATCAGTCAATATTCTAGCAATTCTATACCGTTTCGTTTTAGGTGCCCCTTGAATGATACACCAGTTAGCACCATCACTTATTTTTGTTCCTTTTTAACCGACATCAAAGGAGCAGGTTCTCAATTCGGTGGTATTTTTTTTAAATATTTATTACCTCATAACTTCATCATTTGTGCCCTGATTTGAAAAATTCTCTTAATGTGAAAGGATAAGTATATACTTCCCGATTGATCCTGTAGAAATTTCATCATAATCGATTCAATAGATTGGCTTTTAAATCAAAATAGCACGAAATAGTATGTCATCCAAGTAACAGAAATTGCGAAATGGATACTTGACAAGGATTTGTGTGATATTAAAAAGGGTAAAATAAAAACTTTTTTGCAAAAAAGGTTTTATTCTTTCGTTTGTTTGTCATCTCTGCCGAATTACTCGCAACTTTTATATTTTTTAATAAAATAATGTAGATACAGTAACAAAAAAATCTCTTAACCCACAGGCAACAGAAGTAGTAAACGGCGCGCCCCTAATCTCTGAGCTGACGTCAGCGCTGGCGACAGTGACCATCACAATAAAGGACGTGAACGACGAGCCGCCGCGCTTCAGCCGGCGCGAGTACCGCGCGGAGATACCCGAGAGTCTGCCCATCGGGACTCCGCTGCCCAACTTGGATATGGTCGTTACTGACACTGACGTGGTAACAGACTATTTTTAACAATTATTGTAGAATATTAGTCTTTAATGATTGACTGTCTCGTTGGTCCAGTGGTCGTAAACGCGACTGCTGAGCATGACGTCCTGGGTTCGATGCCCGGGTCAGGCAAAGTGCTATTGGATTTTACCATCAGAAATTTCTTAGTAGCAGCCTCGGAATCTCGATTTGTGTTCGGTTGATGGCAATAGGCTCACCCCCTATTACATGAGACTTGAAAAAAACTGGCCAAAAATGGGTTTACAATTATGTAGTTATGTAGCTTTATTTATTTGCATGTGTGATAGACATTTTAGGAGATGTCCGTCCAAACATTTAAATATCCCATGATCCCAACGTTTGACGGTATTTTGCGCTACTCAAGATTTACCTATGTGTAAATTAAGCGGTAGTCGCGTTAAAAAAAGCAAATCAATTGATTATTCAATTGATTTGCCTTTTTACAGTTCGTAAGAACTTTTTATAACCTTCAACATCATCCGTACATCTAGATATAAAGCGTCATTACTAAAATTGTCTCTGAGAAAGTCGCTTTCGTCACATTTTAAACCTTTTTCTCATTTTTCCAGGGACTAAACTCTGTGTTCACTCTACGCCTATCAGACGAGATGGGTGCGTTTATCGTGGAACCTTCAACAGCAACTGGTACTGCCTCTGTGACATTAAGACTCAACTCCAGCCTGGATTATGAAGACCCGAACCAGAGGAAGTTTATTTTGGAGGTGAGTTTTACGTGCTTTAGTTAAAGAGAAGGATCTAACGAACTTGTAGACTGTAATATTGACTATATCACTATATCAATTCAATATTTCAAGCCACTGAACATGCCTATTTTTCTTCTTCTCTTGGAGTCGATGGTAGGAACGTCGTTAGGTTTTGTTAAGAATCAATTTACCAACTTACCTATTGAGTTCGGCCCAACTGTGGCCCTACACAGCTATCTAGAGCCATCTCTCTCTCTCTCTGAATAGAACTAAAATGTTCCTGCATTAAGGCGCCATAGTAGGGCCACTGAACTAGCTTCCTTCGCGGCCTGACGGTCATGCAAGTTAGACATATCTGCGCCGTCTCAGTATTTATAAAATCTAAACGGAGTGTAAATAATGCGTGAAGCATCGTTAAATTCATACCACATTGTGCGCTTTTTAATATTTTCAAATCTGTGAATAAAAATTACAGTAAAACTGACTATAACAGTTAAATAAATCGAAACTTTTAAAGAACAAAACAAATAACATTTTAAAAAGTGTGGGTGCAAGTGTTCGTTATCTGCTGCCGTGACTTTGACGACTTGTAAAGGTCACCCCACTCTTCCAACCTACACACGACACACGGGGCCTAATTTAGGCAACAGAATCAAAATTTCGTGATATCTATTACAAGCCAGTTGGTCTAGTATCAATTGACACGGACTGCTGATCAGCGAGTGCCAAGTTCAAATCCAGAAGCGGACGAATACTTTTTGTAAACTCGATTTATATTTTATTTCTAGTTTGAGGTCAGAAGGAGCTAACACATGTTATCTTATAGCTTAATATCATATGCTACTCGTCTACTAATATAAAAACAATGAGTTTCCATCGTACCCCACCAAAATCAACACTCCCCCCGCTTCGGCAAGGGCAATCTGTATCAGAACCTGATTTATCACCCTCCCTAGCAACCTCGATTGGGATGGAACAAAATATAACCGCAAGAATCAAGCGCCCGCGTATAGAAGGCCCCATGGGAAGCCCCCCCGAAACAGTAACAAACGAATTTTCCCGATCTTTTAGCGATTTTAAAAATGAAATCATGCAAATGCTTGCCTCGTGGAAAACCGACATCGACGAACGTTTCTCTTTTTGGAAAGCTGAACACGATGCGGCATTAAAGGGGTTGGTTAGAGATATGGGTGAGCTTAAAATACAGTGCTCAGAGATTCGGAAATCACACCTTGAAATGGAGCATAGTATAAAATTTACAAGTGAGTGCTATGATGAGATAAAAACGGGTTTGGCTGCTCTAGAGAAGCATAAGAAAGAAAACGTCGAGCGCATTGAGCAGCTGGAGAAACACATTCACGATCTACAGCTTCAGACACGTCCATCAACAGTTGAGTTTAGAAACATCCCACTGAAAATCAAAGAAAACTCAGAAGATCTCCTATCCATTGTTTCTGCTGTGGGTAAAGCTATCAACGTAGATGTCCGTAAGGACTGCTTACGTGACCTTTATCGTCTACCGGGGACGTCCACAACACTTAGACCTATCGTAGCTGAATTTAACTCGGTTACAAAAAGGAATGAATTTCTTTCAAACGTCCGTAGTTATAATAAAGAACGCCCTGTAATCGAAAAGATGAACACTCACACTATAGGCTTGGTTGGAGAGAAAAAGCCCATCTACGTAGATGAACACCTTATGCCATCAAAGAAAAAACTTTTCTATGACACTCGCACACTAGCAAAGGCAAACAACTTCTCTTGCTGGATTTCGTATGGAAGAATTTTCGTACGAAAAGATCCCAACGATCCAAATGAAAAACCGATACAAATAAGGTCAGAAAGATGTTTACTCTCTCTAGCTAAAAAGCAATGACTATATTGTACGTCAATTTCCCTAATTTTTACTATTGTTTTTTACACTTACAGTCTTTTTACGTTTTTATTGCTCTTTTCTAGTTTTATTATGCATGTTTCAATCAGTTTACATAGTTATTGGGCTAAAACCCGATTGTTCTTTATAATATCTTATGAAAATTGTTTTACTTCTTCATTCGCTCGTACTGTACGCAAACCTACTGTTTTTAATGTCAATAATAAGATTAACTTCTGCAACCTATTTTTACCATGTTTAAACTACGCATTGACCACTGATGTTCTATCAAAAGTTATTACTTTGTTTAGTCAATTGGAAAGCAAACTCATAAGAAGGACGTTATTTATTTTATATCTACCTGTTTCTCCTATCCTGTGCAACTGTTTTTCTATTCCCATCACTTTAAATGGCTAACATCAATTCTATATCCAACGAACTCGACAATTTATCCATAGCATCAACATATGAATGTCCTCCCGAAAGATGCTCTGAGTTTATCATCCATCCCAGCGAACACTTGAAACTAATTCACATTAACATTAGGAGTATTAAGAAGAACTTCCATCAATTTATCACTATGCTGTCCATCACCAAAATTGATTTCGATGTCATTGTTTTGACTGAGTGCTGGCTTAAAGTATCTGGGCCTTGTCCTTTTATGCAGGGATATAACAGTCATGTCACGGTTAACAACAGTTCACAAAACGACGGAGTTGTGGTGTTTACTAAAACCTCCCTTCGATGTGCAATTCACGAGCCTACTTTTCTTGAAGCCAACTGCCTTGTTTGCGCTATAGGAAATACTGTTATCATCTGTCTATATCGCTCCCCCTCTTATTGTAATTTAGACTTCTTCTCTAATAGCCTAAACAATTTATTGTGTACCTTAACCCATTTCCAAACTGTGATTCTTATTGGAGACCTTAATATTAACATTATACCTAGTAACCAAGACCGAAATTCAGATCACTATCTTACACTAACGGCTACTCATGGCTTGCTTCCTGCGCATCTTCTCCCGACCAGATCTGAGAACTGCTTAGATCATGTTATGTTAAAAACTAAAAGCACAGCATGCGTAATAGTGGTTCAAACCTTTATCACCGACCACCTTCCAGTCATCCTGTCCCTAAGACTAAAGAATTCTATCACCAAAAATCGCTCTACTACAACTTTCCAATACGACTTCTTAGCCATTAAACAAAACATAGATAGCACTGATTTTGCGCCGGTGTTAGATGAGATGAACCCCAATTGTGCCACAAAATTGTTTATAAAAATAATACAAGAAATTATTGCTTCAAACACTCTATGTATACGTATACAAAATAAGATTCGTGTTATCAAGCCCTGGATGACACAAGGTTTGGTTAGATGTATACGAAACCGAGACAGAATGCACCACCGCTTAAAGCGAAATCCAGAAAATACGGTCCTTCAAATTACTTACAAAAGATATCGTAATTACCTTAATAACTTGTTAAAAAAACTAAAACGTGTATATGATAAAAATGAACTACAAAAAGCAAAAAACAACCCGAAAGCCACTTGGACAGCCATCAAGGCTATTACGAACTCTTCTTCTCAACGGCAATCTCCAAAAGAACTACTTCAACTCACTGACGATCCTAAATCCTCAGTGAACCTTTTAAATTGCTTCTTCACGGATATTGGTCGCCTTCTTGCTTCTCAAGTCTCTCCTCTTCCAAGGTCCAACCATGATCTGAAAATTCCACCACTATTACCACCTTCCCAGTCTCTTGTGATCCTGCCGGTTGATGAATCCCAAGTAGAAAGACTGATCAAATCCTTGCGTTCTGATTGTGCCACTGGTTACGACAACATATCTGGGAAAATACTAAAACAATCGAGGTCCATTTTAACATCGCCCATCACGCACATCTTTAATCGCGCTATTGAAACTGGAACTTTTCCCAACGCCCTCAAAATAGCGGTCGTCCATCCAGTTTTCAAGAATGGGGACAGAGCAAATGTAACAAACTACCGCCCAATATCCGTCCTAAGTTCTATATCTAAGATCCTTGAAAGAATACTTAATAATTGTCTCGTTAAGTATCTCACCAAACACAAAATAATTGCGGATAATCAATTTGGTTTTAGACCTGGAATTTCAACGGAGGACGCTGTGGCTGATCTTACCAAAACTATAATTAACTACTTAGACAAAGGTTTGAAATGCTACGGTATCTTCCTCGACTTATCTAAGGCATTTGACACGGTTTCTGTTCCCACCTTGATATCCAAATTGGAAAATGCTGGAATTCGAGGCCTTGCATTGGACATTTTCAAAGATTATCTGTCAAATCGTTCTCAACGTGTAAAAATCGACTCTACAACGAGTGACGACAAGCCCATCAGTTTCGGCGTCCCACAGGGTAGTATACTTGGCCCCCCACTCTTTTTGCTCTATATAAACGACCTGTGTCAATTACAAATACCAAACTGCGATATATTTACGTACGCTGATGACACAGCGTTGGTAATATATGACACTGACTGGGACGGAGCAAGAAAAAGAGCAGAGCAGTCGCTTCGTTATGTAATGGAGTGGCTCTCCGAAAACCTGCTAACCCTCAACGTAGCAAAGACAAAAGTCATCAGATTCTCTCTTCCTTACGCCTTAACTCCACCACAGGAATCAGGTCAAATTAAAGCCCATATTTGTACAAGTGATGCACTTAACTGCAGCTGTCCACTCTTGTCTTTAGTTCCAAATATAAAATATTTAGGTATCTACATTGACTGCCATCTGGACTGGAAATCCCATGTCGAAGCCTTATGTACACGGATCAGGAAATTAATTTACATTTTTAAAGAACTAAGGCACTCTGCTGATCCTGATACAGCATTGCTGGTTTATCATAGTCTTTGCCAGTCAATTATTTTATACTGTATCCCTGTTTGGGGCGGAACCTACAAAACCTCCTTACTCAAAGTTGAAAGAGCTCAAAGAGCGATCTTGAAGGTCATGCTCTCTAAACGTAGAGATTTTCCGACCACACAACTCTACTCACAAGCCGAAGTTTTGACTGTAAGACAGCTTTTTGTGCTCCGCGCTGTCTTACGGAAACACTCTATGCTCCACCTGGATTCTGTTAAGCTAAAAAGACGCAAAGGCTTTCCCATTTGCGATACAGTAAAATGCCGCACTAAGTTTGCCAGCCGACAGTTTACGGCAACCAGCTCCCGACTATATAACAAAATAAATAAAACCATTTCAATCTACCCTATGACTAAACACGAAGTAAAAAATAAACTTACCAAATGGTTGCAGAAGTTAACGTATGACGAAACTGAAAATCTTATTAAAATTGTATCCTAACTGATTAAAAGTACTGTTTCTTAAGTGCGCTATAAGTATATTATTAGTTATTATGTTACTACTTGCATGACTGACAATCCCATTAGTGTGCCAATCATGTGAAGGAATATTGACTCCTAAAACACAGGCTTTTGGCCTAGTTTAGGAGGCAGAATTTCGCATTTAATATGTCTTCCTGTACATCTATATTCACTGTGTGTTATGTAAGTTTTTTCTTTTTCATTGTGTGTACAAAAAAATAAATAAATTATTATTAATTATTAAAAATTATTTATTATAGCTTACCTGGACAAAATTTGTCATTGTCATGTTGGGCTTAACATTTTTAACCTATGTTTGTGCAAAAAACCAATTTCCATCATTTAATTTCTTATACTTCGTTGGGCTAATTCCAGTCCATATTTCATATTGAGGCATATACTTCTGTTAAAGTGTAACTTATATTCCAGGTGATAGCTGAAGAGCTCCACACGTCTCCCCGGCTGTCGTCCAAGGCCAGCGTCACGATATCGCTGACGGACGTGAACGACAACGCGCCGCAGTTCGCGGACGAGCCCTACTCCGCCACCGTCGCGGAGAGCGCCCCGCCCGGCGCCAGGGTCGCTAGCGTCCGGGCTACGGATAGGGATACTGGCAGGTAACATATTGTACTAGATAGACTATAAAGTAAGAGTATTGGGCTGTGATACTTGCTTCTAGCTTGCTTCTTCGCCATCATTTGTTTCATTTGTATAACACCATATGGGTGGCAGTAGTCACAGAGCTTTGTCAAAGTCTTTATTTATGTTTTGGAATGGGCAATTACAGCTTCATCCTTTTGTTTTTACTAACCGACTTCCTGACAATTCTAGTTTGTGTTAAGCACCATCTTACGAGAAGGTTCTGGTTCATTACACGTGCAGGTTTATCGAGCTATGCGGATGCTTATATAACCTAGATGACTATGATAAATATTCATAAAATGGACATCTGAAAGCGGCGCTTATTCCGTTAACATTAAAATGAAATCATTGAAGACATACTTAGTTATTTTTTAGAAATCCAATAAGAACTACATATCCTTCCATCTTCCAGATTCGGCACGGAAGGCATAGTGTACCAGCTGTCAGGCAACGGCGCGGAACTGTTCCGCGTGGACAACCGCAGCGGAGTGATCACCGTGGCGCCCTGCCCCACGCCCGGGCTCGCGCCCTGTCTGGACTACGAGACCAGGAAGGACTACTTCTTGCAGTACAAGGTATGCTTCAAATGCTATGCTATGCATCTTGACCTATCACACCAACAAGTTCTACTGTCCATGGCTAAATCAAGAAATACCAGAGTTTCTAAAGATGTTTGATACTTCTTCAGCGATGAAGGAACTTCGGAGAACAAGTAAGAGTGAATCTTTCCAAATAAATTCATAGATAGCCGGTTTTTGCCATACAAATGCGAGTACTAAACAATATGCAGGTGTCTACACCACACAAATACTGTCACTATAACATAACATCACAGCTGTAATCCCCGAAGGGTTAGGCAGAGGTGTACCTAATAGTACACACACATTGCATTTTAGTCCCATGTAATAGGGGGCGAGCCTATTGCCATCAACCGGGCACAAAGCCAGACTCCGTGGCTGCTACTAAGAAATTCCTGATGGAAAAACCCAAAAACACTTTGCCCGACCCGGGAATCAAACCCAGGACTTCATGCTCAGCAGTCGCGATTGCCACCACTAGACCAGCGAGGTAGTTACCATACCCTAATCTTATGAAATTGTTGTCCTAGTTACCTTCTACCATTCTCAGGCAACTGACGACGATGGCGCAGGTCAGATGACAGTGGTGTCCCTCCAGATATCCCTGACAGACTCCAACGACAACCCACCAGTGTTCAACACTGCTGTCTACAAAGCTTCCATAGATGAAGATGCTGTGAAGTTTGAACCAGAGCTACAGGTGTGTAAAAAACAAAAAAATATTTGTTGACTTATTTAAAAGTATAATAACTGAGCAAAAGACTAGGTATTGTTAACTGATTTAACAAAAGGAGGAGGTTCTCAGTTCCCCGGAATATTTTATTTCTATGTATGTTTCCCGATTACTCGGTGATGACTGGGCCGATTTGGAAAATCCATTTTTTTTTAGTTTTGCTGTAAAGAACTGTCATACATATTCTACTAATATCTTCGCCATGCTTGCAATCTCTAAAAAGTTTAAACCACCAGTTCCTGTGGTTTTTAGTACTAGTAGTTTTGTGGGAAAAAGACAGCAATACCTAATGAGTGAAAGGGAAAGACATCAACGAGAATCACTACCTCAGCCACTATAAGTTGAGCTCTTTCTAAAAGGGTTGATTTTATAATTTTACTTAACAGTTAAATATTATCCCATCTTTTTTATAACTCAAGGTCCTGGATAATTTTCCTCACCATTTAAAAGCATAGGTAGTCTTTTTTAGGGTTCCGTACCTCAAAAGGAAAAAACGGAACCCTTATAAGATCACTTTGTTGTCCGTCCGTCCGTCCGTCCGTCCGTCCGTCCGTCCGTCCGTCTGTCAAGACCGTTTTTCTCAGGAACGCGTGGAGGTATCAAACTGAAATTTCTATATGATACTTAGTTCTACTGTCCCTGGAAGCTGTAGAAAAATCAACCTTCTAAGTCAACGCAATCAAAAGATACAGCCACTTAGGCCGCAAATTTCCGCAAATTTTCGAAACTCGCACGGGAATCAAAACCTACAGGGTACTTCCCGTGAACTTAGAATCTTGAAATTTTGTACGAAGTCACGTCTTATAGTACAGATATAGGAAAAATTACGAAAACCGTAAATTTTTAGTTTCGTCATATAAAAAAAAGTTATATACCCACAGGTTTGTACGGAACCCTCGGTGCGCGAGTCCAACTCGCACTTGACCGGTTTTTTAAGTAAACCGTAACAAACAAAGTTTCATAAATATTGAATTCTTTTTTCTTTTTTTTTCGTCATCACGGGTCTAACTTCTGGTTGACACTGAAGAGATAAATACGCGCATCGAGTTATATTAGTGCTAAGTCACAAATGTGCGGCGCGCAAATCTAGAGGAGGTTATCTGTGGAGCGAGCCTATTGCCATTAACCGGGCACAAATCCAGACTCCATGACTGCTACTAAGAAATTCTTGATGGAAAAACACAATAACACTTTGTTCGACCTGGGAATCGAACCCAGGACCTCCTCAGCAGTTGCGCTTGCAACCATCGAGGCAGTCATACACATACACTACTAATACACATCTAATATTCCCAGGTTCAAGCCCGCGACGCGGACGCCACGTCAGACATCCGCTACTCGATCGCGGCCCCCGCGACGCACCCCTTCTGGATCGACCCCAGCAGCGGCAAGATATCGGTGCGCACGGATACACCCGGAGTCACCCCTCCTGAACAAGGCAACAAGATTTACTTGACTGTGCTGGTAAGATCTAATTGGATAAACTACCCAAATAATATTCTAGATTTTTCAAAAGCTTCTCATGGACCCATCTAATATTATATCTATAGACGGAGTGACGATACTAATGACAGTCTGTTATCACTTTCAATTAAGTTTTTTGTTTTGATTTGTTTTTTATTGTGTAGGTACTGTGGCATGTGCCGAATAAGAATAGTTTCTTTCATTTCAATCGCTACGCTAGGCTCAGCACGGAAAGTAAAAAATTCAACAGCGAACTTTTGTTTAGTCGTTCATTTGGTTGATTAGTGTTAATTAAAACGGGCAAAAACAGTTTTCCGGGAAACTAATATCTGCTGATTTGCAGACACTAACTTTTATCTTAAAAATCGTACGAATACAATACAGAGAGGCTGTAAAATTGTTTGAACATCTTCATTGCCCAGTACCTAAAATATTACTTGGCGAAAAGCCTGACTACCTTTTACTACACTACCATTTACTTAAGTTAGGGTGTCATGCCTTAGTTGTCTTATCTTCTAACAAAATGATCATTTTGTATTTTGTCTGGAAACTTACCGTAAGGATCACTTATCCCAGGCAACAGATGGAGTCCACAACGCCACATGCAGGGTGGAGATTACAGTCCGCGATGTGAACAACCACGCGCCCTTGTTCGATACTGACAAGTATGACGCTGATATCTCTGAAGATGCACCCATTGGTAAGTTTACATCTTAAACCTTTCACTTAATTGTGGAAATAAAATCATTGTATACTATAACGGGCTAGTGTCAGCAACTCCAAGTCCAAAGCGCGTATTTTGCGTACGGAAAAAGAAAATCATATTATAAAGGGTGTAAATAGACCCTTAACCAAGCCGAAAGGCACTTATACTCCCCGTGATTGCGATAATTTCTTTGTTCTCGACCATACCTAGAAACCTTAGTTTTTTTAATACTAGTTTTTAAGGTTATAACTTTACTTGAAATACCTCCATGACCCGTTTCAATGCACAATGTGATCGCATTGTGCATTGAATAGTAAACACAATGTTTTGAGTGAGTTACGTAGAGTTTTACCTTACTTACTTTTCACCCCCAAAAAAAAGTCGTTTCCCAGCAATAATTTTTGCGTAGGGTTACTTATACACATTTACACATTGTTTGTACAAGTAAAATGAGAAAATAACAAAACAAAAATCGTTTGTGTGGACGGGTGGACCTACTCTATTTACAGTACTCTCACAGGTATTTATTTCTGAAACCTTATTGTAGTGAGAATGAAGATCACTATGATTTTGACAGTGAGGCAAAGTTAAAAATAAAATTACTGTGAAAGAACATATACCAACCCACCAACGCTCTTTCTTAACTCAATTTCTTTAGAAATTGAAATAAGCAGACTTAACCCATTGTTTTCACCAGATTAATAGAAAATCCGATTATTGATCCAAGTCTATTGATAACTTTGATCGACGCAGTCGAATGGGTGTAGAGGTTGGCTTGAGACCCGGTGGAGGTGTATTCCGTCGGTGGAGGTGTATTGATAGAAAACCATTCTGTAATAAATTCTTCCCCAGGCACGGAAGTAGCAGCGGTCCGTGCAACAGACCTGGACAGCGGCATCAACTCGGAGCTCAAGTACTGGATCCAGAAGGGAGCCCTGGACTCCTTTGCGATACACAACGACACTGGAGTGGTGACCGTATCGTCTAAGCTGGACTATGATAAGAGGAACACGTACAGGATACAGATTGTGGCTACTGATTTGGGTAAGTGATACCCTGCTTATTTATTTGAAGACATGATTGAATTGCCATGATCCGTCTCTGAAGCTTAACAGTAAATTACACAAACAATACATACATACATAACAGTGATATTCTGGTGGTGTGACCGTTGGACTGCCAAGCCTATAGGTCTCGATTTCGAACCCATCACACGCACCTCTGTTTTTCGGAATCATGTGCGTATTGTATAATTATCACTGGCTTCGGTGAAAGTTAACATTGTGAGGAAACCAGCATGCCTGAGAGATATTTCTCGACGGCATGTAAAAGCCAAGTCAGAGGCCCATGGGTGGCATAAAAACTCTCGACACCAGGATAGGCACTAACCACGCGATAAAGAAAGAACAGTAAATTCTGTCTATTAATTATTGACGGTCACGTTAACCATGTCAACTTTGACTTGACATGTATTGGCCTCGCAAACGTTCACCTAGAAGACTTTCTCAATTTGACAAGGTAGCTTTTTGAAGTCACGCTTTAAATTTCCATGAGAGCCTAGCGGAACCGCAACGCAAGTCATAGTGAAGGTATTCTACAATTTATCGTTTGTTGATCTTTTCGCACAGCGAAAGAGTTTGACTTGAGAAACCACTAGTTATCAGCCTATTCTGAAAAATTACCAATTTTTATTTTTGACAAGGTTGTGTTGAATTTATGATCTCATTGCTGACCAATTTTTTAAACAATTGTACATCTTCCTCATCAGGTCTACCCAGTCTCACTGGCACAACCGAACTCACCGTCCACGTAATCAACGTGAACGACAAGAAGCCATACTTCACGCCGTCCATCCAGCGCGCGGAGGTGTCAGCAGACGCCGAGCTGGGCTCCGTGGTACACAACCTGATAGCTGTGGACCCGGACATCACTGATAATGGGTCGCTGGTGTATGAGATGGGGGATAGAGTTATTAGGGCGGTGGATAAGAATGGGAAAGAGGTGAGAATAATTTTTGACTTATCAATTTTTCGGTGGATTTCACCAATGACAGAATTCAAACATATGTGATAGCTCTTAAATGCCGTTTAGATGTGCTGGTCGCATTCCGTTACGTCGGTGAAATCAGCTCTTAGTATCGCTCTGTTTTGAATGAATCAAACTGACCATGACTGAGCCAAATCTAGCTCTTGAATAAGGTATTAACTGTGGCAATAGGTACACCGAAGTTGTTACTCAGTCAGCTATTTTACAATATCTTGAAATCTATGTGTACAAGGCGGTTGAGATTTCCGTAGTAGATCGAACAGATGCCATTTGTATAGTATCATCACAGCAAGTTTCTTCTACCACTCAGAGCACACAGAAAAATTACACATTTATCACGATGACAAAATCAGTCCAAAGTAATCTTAACTATTTTTTTGTGATCTACAGGTTTCAGACGAAGGTATCTTCGGTTCCTGGTTTTCAGTGCAACCGAATGGCACGATAGTAGTATCTCAGAAGTTAGACAGGAGTCGTGCAGCAGTATTGACGTTACCTGTCAGAGTAACTGATGCTTCTGCACCTACCCTGCAACAGGCTGATGGTAAGTTAATAGCAAAGAGTGGAACCAAAGTTACAAAATAGCTTTCTTTTACTCACAGGCAGTGCGAGATAAGGACAGTGATAGATAAATAATAACTAGGTTAGTCATCATCTCTAAAGCCGAGAGAAACGGGGAAATAGTCTTGCCGTGCCACAAAATTCTACAGAAAATATTAACTTTGCCATCTCCGCGGCGACAATTACGCGGCAAGTCAGCGCTATTGTCGCTTTTTTGTCCCACTTCCCGCCTCCCGAGTCGTCGTTATACGTAGCTATAACGACTACTTGGGCATACAAGTAAAAAATAATTATTTGAACGTAGCAGCGAAACTGTTAAGCATGTTTTAACCTGTCGTTCAAATTGAGTCTTTCGTTACAGGCGAGCTAATAATCACTATCGTGGACGTGAACCGCCACGCCCCTGTCTTCTCCCAACCCTCGTACCTGGAGAGCATGGTGGAGGAACAGCCCATAGGCACCGTGCTCAACACATACGTAGCCACTGACAAGGAGACGCCCGTGCAGGCCATTGTGATACACCCGCCCAGCCCGTACTTCACTATTGATAATGCTACTGGTGAGTTTTAACTCTTTAAGTTTATTTTCTAGCTTCTGTGTCAATTTCACCTGCGTCTGGTGGATTCTGAAAAGTAAGACGACAACGAACGACTACAACGACTTTGTGAAGAGAAGCAATGAGAATCAGTAGCAAACCAGTTATCAATAAGACCAATTATATTCTAAATGTTTATTATAGAAAATGATTATATTCTAAAAATTGAAATTTTTAATAATTTGTCTGTAAAGATTTTGAATTCTAATTTGTTAATAAGTGTATGCCCTAATGGGTAGTTTTTTGAGTTACCATAACCTAACTATAAGACCTACTGTATCACCAAAAATCACACTAATCAATATTTTAACTTTGACAATGGAAGATATCAGTTTTGCCATTGCGTTCGTATACATATTGAACTTAGCACAAGTGCGTGCAATTTCCTACCGACTGTACTTCGACTTTCGAATTGAAGAAAACTGTCGAATCGTCGAAAATGGCAAATTATGGAAACTGTCGAATTCAGACAACTGTCCAATCAGCGAAAATGACGAATCAACGAAACTGTCGAATTAACTAAACTGACGAGTAAGGGAAACTGGCCAGTGTTACGCGGACACTTTGGAATGCATCTAACTTCTTCTGCACATCCAATAGACTTGCTTTAAAAAGAACAATGTCCTTCAACAGTGAAGGGGATTGATATTAAAGTCCTCTTCTTTTATAAACTTTTATTGATTCTTGCATTTACAAGTTTTAGATTTAGACACGTGTACATTTATATTGACGTGCCTCGTCGCTTGCGCCGGTTCTCGCCGCAGTTCGAATAATATAATGACGGGCGCCGCGCAGTGTTGCCAGATGACGCGGCGCGCAGTGTTGCCAGATGACCGCCGATGTAGTGATGTGCCGTGCGGTACGTTTTTAGTGCGGCAGGTGCACACTATGGCGTGCACATACTCCGCGGCGTTGAAGCAATTTCAACAGCTATGGTGTCGTGGGCAACAGACACATTTTGTGGACTGCCCGTTTTATAAGTCCTTTGTTGGTATGGACGTCCGCAACCCGAACAATCCCATCATTTCCAGGGTATGTCTTCATTACGCGCCCCATGCGCCAGTCGAGAGGCATGAGGTTGTCCTCCCGCAGCACAACCATGTCGCCGACCTGAAGTGCTGGCTGCTCTCTCCTCCATTTAGATCTGCTCTGCAGCTCGGCCATGAACTCCCGGTGCCATCTTGCCCAAAACTGCTGCCGGATCTGCTCGATGCGCTGGTATCTATTGAGTCTAACGCAGTTAGCTGGTAACGACGGCACAGACATCAACGGGCGGCCTATAAGGAAGTGCCCAGGAGTCAAGGGATTAATGTCTGCAGGATCAGATGAGAGAGGGGAAATGGGGCGGGAGTTAAGGATAGCTTCTATTTGCGCAAAAAGCGTTGCCAATTCTTCGAATGTAAGGGAGGCACTACCAGCAACTCGTTTCAAATGATGTTTAGCGGATTTAACTCCAGCCTCCCATATTCCACCGAAGTGTGGTGAGTAGGCGGGACAAAACATGAATTTAATTTCCTCATTTGACGCGAAATCTGATACTGATTTACGACTGGCCCTTATAACTCTCCCTAACTCATTGTTGGCCCCTACGAAATTTTTTCCATTGTCGCAATAAATAGCGCAAGGCTTGCCGCGACGTGAAACAAACCTACGCAAACAAGCTATAAAAGCTTCAGTGGTCAGGTCACTGACAACTTCTAGATGTAGAGCCTTCGTGACTAGGCATACAAAAACGCAGAGGTAGGCTTTAGTGACGCGGTTACCTCGACCTTTTTTAGAGGATATCATAAATGGTCCCGCAAAGTCGATCCCACATGTACTGAAAGGAAAATCAGGATTAACTCTTACACTAGGCAAGTCCCCCATTAAAGGCTGTATCGGCTGACCTCGAAATCGAGTACAAACCACACAAGTCTTAACAATATTTCGAGCTAAGTTTCTTCCACCCAGCGGCCAAAACCTCTCGCGAACAGAGGACAAAAGTAACTGGGGACCTGCATGAAACAATCTAAAATGTTCACAGTGCATTATTAACCTAGTTAAATGTTGCTTAGAATCTAATAGAATTGGATGTTTCTTATCATATTTACAATCAGAGTTATTTATCCTACCTCCTACTCTTATTAAGCCATTATTATCACAAAATGGGTTTAAAGGCAACAATTTGCTTTTATGATGTAAAGCTTTACCATCCTTTATTATTTTAATCTCCGTTGCAAATGACTCTAGCTGACTAAACTTTAATAGTAATGTCAGTGAGTGATCAAGTTCCTCAATTTGCAAAGGTCCTAACACGTTAACAGTATTCTTTTTACAATTATGTACAAAACGTAGTACATACGCAAAACATCTTTTTATTTTTAAATAACTAGAATATCTATCAAATTGGATAAATGAATTAATGTTATCTAATGTTTCATCAACTGAAACTAGTACCTTTGTTTCGGGTAAATTATTAAGGCTAAGCTGTGGCTGGGTAGGCCATTTAGATTTATCTTCCTTTAGGAATGAAGGTCCTTCCCACCACAACGATGCTGCCTGCACATGCTGTGGATCAATACCCCTGGACGCTAAGTCTGCAGGGTTAGATTTTGTCGGAACATGTTTCCATTGAACTTCCTTTGTAAATTGATTTATTTTATTAACACGGTTACGCACAAATGCTTGTAAGGCTTTATTTTGTGTTTTTAACCATCCAAGTACCACCGTGGAGTCAGTCCACATGTATATTTTTCTAACTTTATATGGAACTGACTTTACTACTTTAGCACACAACTCAGCTCCTGTTAAGGCAGCACATAATTCTAATCGTGGAATAGTAAGTGTTTTAATTGGTGCGACTCTTGTTTTAGCGCATAGTAGCCTAACCGTAACTGTATTATCTATATTATTAGTAGAGCACATATATACACATGCTCCATAAGCTTGTTGTGATGCATCAACGAAGCAGTGCATCTCCACAGATTGAACATCTAAACTCTCACCCAAAACATAGCGTGGTAAGACAATATCAGACAACAAATGTAATTTTTTTATAAAACCAAACCATTTTTTAACATAATATTCTGGTACTGGGTCATCCCAATCCAATTTGAGAGCCCATAAATTTTGTAATAATATTTTAGCCTTGATTATACAGCAACTAACCAGTCCCAATGGATCAAATAGCTTACATGTAGTAGAAACGATTATTCTTTTTGTAGCCTTATTAGGGATATCAATGTCACTTGGAAAATGTAAATTGTCTGACAAAGGTGTCCATTTTAACCCTAAAACAGTGGCTTCATCATGAAAAGTAAGGCAATTATTAGACTCTGAATTATCATTGAGGATTTTAGGACAATTTGTTCTAAACTTTCTTAACGGAAAACAAGCCGCATTCAAAGCTTGTGATACACCTAAATATATGTGCTTTAATTCGTCCTCAGAAGAGGCACCAGTTATTACATCATCCATATAAAAATTATTCTTAATTACCTCAGCAATAACCTTATCACTACATTGAGTACCTAGCTCAAACAGACACCTGGTACTCAAAAATGGAGCAGATGCCATTCCATATGTTAAGGTTTTGAGTTGCAGAATTTTAATAGGCTCCGATGATTTGTCTCTCCACAATATCAGCTGTAGATGCCGCTGCGACTCATTTAAGTCGATTTGACGGTACATCTTTTCGACATCAGCTGTTAATACACATTTATGTAATCTAAATTGGATAAGTATTGAAAACAAATCATTTTGCATAACGAGGCCAACTGCCTGGATGTCATTGAGAGATTTGCCTGATCTTGTTTTGGCAGAGGCATCAAAAACCACCCGAAGTTTTGTGGTTTCATGTTGTTCGCGTATAACACAATGGTGCGGTAAGAAACATCCAAACTCTGGCCTATCAATTTCAACCAAGTGTCCTAATTTAGCATATTCATTTATAAAATTGGCATATTGTTCTTTTAATTTTGGATTTTTATTTAATTTACTTTCTAAATTAAGAAAACGCTTAATTGCTAAAGGAAATGAATTGCCAAGAGCCTGCTCAGGAACCTCCATCAACGGCATCATTACTGAGAATCTACCATCAGGTAAGCGACAAGTATTTTTATTAAAATGTGATTCACAAAACTGTTCATCTGCAGAATAAATATTAGCTTCTGAAGGTACATCTTCAACCTCCCAGAATTTAATTAAAGAATCATTTAAATCTTGCTGAATATTTAAACCGTTTTGAACAAAGTTACAATGTATTTTCTTGTTATTGTGACTCCCCCCTGTGGGCCCAGCCACTATCCAACCTAGCATGCTCTCTTGTAAGACAGGTCTGTTGGTGCCTAAACTTATTTTATTTGGTAATATAATATTAAAGAAATGATCTGCACCCAGCAAAATATCTATTTCAGATGGCTTGTAAAACAGAGGATCAGCTAATTGAATATTATCTGGTAAACCTAAACTTTCTACATTAACTTGAATGCTAGGTAAATTACCAGTAATCCTTGGAAGAATAAAACAGCTGACATGTGCACTAAACATACCTATTCTTGAATTTAATTTAATTTTGCACCTTTCTTTAATTTCACATGCTACATTGTTTATGCCTGTTACATTAAAGACATTCAACTTCTCAGTCTGTAGTCCTAGCTTTTCTTTCAGGTTGCCAGTCATAAATGAAGACTGGCTTCCCGTATCCAGCAAAGCACGAGCTAAGTAAGTACAATTTGTTTCAGTATTAACTACTTCAACCTGAGCAGTACACAGTAAGACTTGGCCCGGCGAGACTGCAGATAAACTAACAGGGACGCTAGTCGCTGAAGTCTCTACATTTTCAGTAGCTACATTTATAACCGTACTGCTTTTATGTAATAAACTGTTGTGTTTCTCTGCACATTTCCTACACAAACCTTTCAAAGTACATTCTGCATGTGTGTGACCACTACGAAGACAGTTGATACACAGCTTTTGTTTATTTACCAAGGAATGCCTATCATTTAACTTCATCCCTTTAAATTTAAAACACTGATGTATGTAATGGTTTTTATCACACACAACACATGCCTTATTATGAGTGTTATCTGTAACGGCAGCAAATGACTTCACACATTTATTTTCTTTGTTATTATTATCCCTAGAAGAGTTTTTACTATCATTATTACCATTACTATGGTAAGCTGTTTGCAAAACGTTAGCTCTTTGTATTAAAAAATCCTGAAATTCTTCAAGTGTAGGACGGGATAACAAACTGGCTTTATGATCTTCCCACTTATTCCTAGTCCTAGGATCTAACTTTGCGGCCACCAAATGTATTACTAATGGATCCCAACCATCTGTAGATATCTCTAAGGTGTTTAGCGCACTTAAATTTTTAAAAATTACATCTGTTATATCCCTTAACGCAGTGAAGGATTCCTTTTGAATAGGAGCAATATTTACTAATGCGTTTAAGTGATAGTTCATAAGGATATTTGGATTATCATATCTCTTACATAAAGCCTGCCATGCGTTTTTATAATCCTTAGCCGCAAAATTTGTTGAACTAATAGCAATCTTAGCGCTACCTACCAAGGAATTTCTCAAATAATGATATTTATTTATTAATGGTATGGAGTCATTGTCATCTATAAGAGATTGGAACGTGTCTCGAAACTCCAACCATTTTACAAAGTTCCCATCAAAACTTGGTAGATTAATAGTAGGCAATTTTATGGAAGCATTTACTCCACAACTGGATTTTATTGAATCATTAACCAAATTTTTGTTTTTAGTTGAATACAAATCTATTATTTCCTGTGCTAACGCAATTTGGGAGCTGAATTCACCTTCAGTGGTATTTCTTTCTGAATATTCTTTCTCTGCATTTACAGAGAGTTCTTCTATTTGAGTTTGAACCTCATCGAATTTTTGAACCAATTCTTGTAACTGTGCTAACTTTACCGATAATTCTCTTATATCTATACTCGTTACGCTATCCAACTTGTCTATTTGAAACTTAGTAATATAGTTTTTAAAAAACGTTACGCGACTGCGTATACCAGCTCGTTTACGGATTAATTTAACCAAAATGGAATTTGAACTATCGTTATCTTGTTCACTGTCCGACATTTTGTTTCGTTTTATGAATTCCACGAATTACACTGTGACTTAACCACCGAAGCCTCCACAGAACGCCTACGCAGGCTTACTTCACTAACTTCAACAATGAGAAAGGTGTAAAGTTAATTAAAATGTTCACTCTAACCGAGGGATCCAGGAGTGCAAACCAGCTCAAACCTCGCAGCAGCTGCCACCGAGCCCGTCAACCGGACGGTCAGCACTCGTAGGGCGCCGCTGCCGGCTCCGTTGCCGAGCACGCGGACAGCACGTTAAGTCCGCCGCGTATCGACGCAGGAACTTCTGGAATGTTCGGCAAATAACGGTTTACAACTAATAAATACAATCTTAGTTTACCTAGGAACCAAAAACGATGAACTATTCTTTTTATTTAGAGTATTTTCGTGCCGCGTGCTCACACCTAGCGGAATATGCAAGCGTCTAGCTATCGCCAATCATTAAAACACGCATCTAGGCACCTCCTCCACAGCCTCAAATCAGCACGGCATTTACACGCAACCAAAAGCTGGGAAATAGGGAAAAGGATAGAATAAGGAACGGGCTTACTTCCTTTTTATCGCTGTTGAGACGCCGCCGCCATCTTAGTCACGCATTGAATTCTTCCGATCGACGACAGCAGTAATGGGTTTTCTCGTAGCAGCTTCAAATCTTCACGGTCGCCACTTGAAGGGGATTGATATTAAAGTCCTCTTCTTTTATAAACTTTTATTGATTCTTGCATTTACAAGTTTTAGATTTAGACACGTGTACATTTATATTGACGTGCCTCGTCGCTTGCGCCGGTTCTCGCCGCAGTTCGAATAATATAATGACGGGCGCCGCGCAGTGTTGCCAGATGACGCGGCGCGCAGTGTTGCCAGATGACCGCCGATGTAGTGATGTGCCGTGCGGTACGTTTTTAGTGCGGCAGGTGCACACTATGGCGTGCACAAACAGGCTGGCCGTGTGATACCAATTTTAGACTGACAATATACGAGTATCGTCTATGTTTCACTAGCACAAACCGCCAAAGCCATAACCGTCAAAGTGCCATAATATCTTGTTTTACAGGTATCAGTGTGAAAGAGATAGGTTTATCTTACTTTATATCTTCGTACAAATTCTTCGTCAGAGTCAAATTTTTTTGAATCTATAAAGTATTTTATACCATTACATCTTCATGGTACCACCAGGTGTAGTAAAAACCGCCGGCCGCATAGACTACGAGAAGATCCACAGCATCAACTTCACGCTGGTCGCGTACGACTCCGGCGTGCCGCAGCTGAGCGCGGCGGCCGGCGTCACGGTGACGCTGCGCAACGCTAACGACGAGGAGCCCGTCTTCGCCGCCGCAGCTTACGACGCCGCCGTGCCGGAGCACTCGGCGGCGGGGACCAGTGTCATCACTGTGTCGGCTGTGGATAAGGATGAAGGTAAACGCGTACTTTTCCGACCAAGTGCCATCGAAGTGGCTTCGTTAAAGGTGTTTTTTCCACCCATTATACAGCATCTATCAGAAAAGTGTGGCATAAACCATCAAACTAAAGAACTGAATAATGCCATGTGACCATCATCGTAATCGGATAAAAATATTCAGATGTCTCATAAAACTTTTGAATACCTACTCGACCCAAATGGATAGCTGATTTTGTGCTGATGCCTTTGATAGATTAAAGGAGAGGCCGTAATGTTTACATATTAAAAATACAAAAAAAAAACTCGACATGTGCATGCTCTTTTGGTGCAAATTTATTTGAACTGTCCCTTTAATAAAATCCCTTCTTTCCCAGACGATTTCGGCGAAGTTACCTACAGCCTATCAGGCGAATCATCACACCAGTTCACCATCGACCCTAAAACCGGCGTCATCACCGTCGCGGAGGGCGCTGAGCTCGACAGAGAGGTGTCTGCGGATGTGCGGCTGAGAGCTATCGCTAGTGACAATGCGCCTGCGCATCTTAGGAGGACTACCAGTGTGCCGGTAAGTAGTGACATAGAGATTTCACACACTAGGAATTTCTCCTGTAATATCGTGGAAACTTTTACAAATATTTACACTCACATACGCAAACAGCCAGACCCGGAACAATTATGCAGAAACCGTGCCGTCAATCAGTAATCAATCGATAGTAGATAGCTAACTATGTTCAGTTGAAAGCGGTAGATGATCAACCTTTCGCTTCAAGACAAAATACCTGGTATTAGCCCGGATCCGACGTCGTCGTCACATTGATAAACTGTTACTTACTTACTAACTTATTAGAATATTCTTCTCAAATTATTTAATAATTAATAGCGTTCAAATAAACGCAGCGTAGCGTAGCGTAGTAGCGCTGCGTAATATAGCGTATTATAAAATTATTGGAATTAAAATAATACATTTTGCATAACATTTATCACATATATCATGGATTTCTGCAAAGCCACGTCTGATTCTATAACTTATTTAATTATGTTCTCAGGTCCACATAAAAATCCTAGACATAAACGACCACCCGCCGATCTTCAGCCAAAAGGTGTACAAGAGCACGATAGCAGAGAACTTGCAGCTGAACCCTCCGGCGGCCATCTTGCAAGTGCTGGCCGATGATAAGGACGAGGGGATCAACGGGAAGATCGAGTATAAGATCGTGGAACAGAGTGAGCCGGGTAAGGGAGCTTTTAAGACATTTTAAGGTGACAAAAAAATGTTGCAATTCTTCTTACAAGCTCGAAAACATATTTTCAATTAAACCTTCTGTTTTACTTTTTAACCGACTTCAAAAAAAGGAGGATGTTCTCAATTCGGTTGTATGTTTTTTTTTTTTTTTTTTGTGTTTGTTACCTCATATCTTCGTCATTTATGAACCGATTTGAAAATTTTTTCTTTTATCTGAATGGATCTGCTTCCCGATTGGTCCCATAGAAATTTCATCAAAATCGGTTCAGCATTTTGGTTTTTAAATCAAAATAGCTGTAAAAAATATGTCATCCAAGTAAAAGAAATTGCGAAATTGATACTTGACAAGGATTTGTGTGTGATGCGATAATTAAAAAGGGTAAAATAAAAACTTCCAAAAAAACACTAAAAAAAGTGGAAAATAACTTTACTTTCGGAAGTCGGTGACTATGGTTTGTTTCATTGACTTTTTGGCACCGACTTCCGAAAGTCAAGTTATTTTCCACTTTTTTTTGTGTTTTTTTGGAAGTCGGTAATTTTTTTTAGTTTACGATTCATTTTGGTCTCATCTATTATCCTTTTAAACTACTGCTACCTACGGGACATTTGCAAACTACACTGACCGACTGCCCCGTCGGTCGCTTGGTCGCAAGCGCGAATGCTGAGCGTGTGGTCCTCGGTATGATTCCCGGGGCGAGCAAAAAGTGCTATTCGGTTTTTAGAAATTTTCAGTAGAAGCACGGAGTTTGGGAGTTGGCGGTATGATACCCCCGTACCTCGGTGCGCACGTTAAGCCGTTGGTCCTACACCTGATCTCTGTTCGGTCATGTCGGATTGCCGTCCTTGAGGTAAAACTGAAAGTAAAGGAACAGAGATTCCCTTGGACCCACGACTTTACGACGTTATTGAGAAGCTTAGACTACGAGTATCCGCAATCACTGCAATATTATCCTACTCTGATTGGTTTTACCTCTTGGTGCTTAATATAGTTGGTAAGGCGATATTCCAATGCCTAGTTTTTCTAAACACCCAAATCTCTTCCAGGTGTATTCTCAGTAGACCCAACCAACGGCATCATCTACCCTGCCAAGCCAGTCACAGGCAACACATCGTACCACCTCACGGTGAGGGCGCGGGACGAGGCGGGTCAGGGACCTCACAGTGACCAGGCTCGCGTGGACATCAGTGTGCTCAGCGTCAACAGGCACAGTCCTGTGTTCACGCAGCCGCCGCACGAACAGAGGCAGCTGGAGATACCTGAGGTGAGTAGCTGACTTCGATAAACCTGGCTGTACGGTTACATCGCACATTCATTTAGGCCGCTAGCATAAACCTTTTTACTCGCTCGTACATTTATGGTCCTTCGAGCCGGATAAATATTTTATCAAGAAAAAAAAGCCCTTGCTTGCTAATACATTTGATAAGTTTCGATAGAAGAAAGATATTCTTGCAGACTTCTTGATAAAATATTTATTAATTGTAAAAAGTTGTTAAAAATAAAACAGACGAAAGTGTACTCAATTATAATTTAAATAGTCACTTTACAATAAGGTAAAAATTGCTTATGCTAGTGACCTGAATGTGCGATGTAATTGTACACTGGCCTTTCTCAAAAGTGGATCGTCACATATCAAATAATGCTGTAACCGACACATTCTTGATGGTAAAACCCAATAACACTTTGGCCGACCCGGGAATCGAACCCAAGACTTTTGGCTCAGCAGTCGCGCTAGCGACCACTGGACCAATGATGCAGTCGAAAAATCGTTCGGGAGTTGAAGGTATCGGTTGCTCCACACTAAAAATACCGCATCGTTCCCGATATAAAATTCCCCAATCAATTTTACATCCGCAGAACGCCGCCCAGTCCGACTACCTCATCACCACAATAAAGGCCACCGATGAAGACAGCGGAGAAAACGGTCGCGTGTCCTACTTCCTCAAGGTGGACAATCAGAACGTGGGGGAGACGCAGGAGTTCAGCCTGGACAAGGATACTGGTGAACTCAGGACCAAGACCTTCCTGGATAGGGAGCATAAGGCTGAGTATCAGGTTAGTTTGGAAAACCTATTTTTTTTTTCCAAATTAGCAAAACTGTTTTATACGTAGAATAATAATTAACAGGAAATCTTTAAGTGACTTGCGCGTGAGACTGCATAGCGCTCTTTTGTTCAGTGAAGTGCACGAGACCACTCTTGAGCAGGTGGTGCGGACGGTTCACTATTGACAGTAATGGGCAGTTGACAGTGTCTGCTCGTTTGCTAATTCGGAGAGGCGTTTCTTACATAATGCAGCGGGGCGTTTAATGGCACTGTCTATATAAGAAGCCGCTGAACGCTGCAACAAACGGTTCTGAATTTTGGCCTATTTGTTAGATCCGGCCGTGTAGGTATTGCATCAAATACCCATGACCCTTTTCTCTGAATGATTTGTGTAACGCAATGACATTGAGTGGAGCGGATTACATCCAAAATACCCTACAAAAATACCCTTCACTTCAAACAGATTTTATTTGTTTCTACCAGCTGGTAATAGCAGCAGTAGACAACGGCACTCCAGCTAAGTTCGAAAGCCTGCGTCTCCTGACCGTGGTGCTGGTTGACGACAACGACAACGCGCCGCGCTTCGCGTCGCCTCTCCATCAGTTTAGCATCAAGGAGAACTTGCTTCCCGGAGTTATTATTGGTAAGTCATGATGGTATGACATATTTTTTTATGTCTACATCGTGTTCACATGTAGAAGCAATAATTTTGTAACCAGGACTATGTAATATGTAACTTGATTTGCAAAGTGTCCATGGAGTTTCTTGCCCATTCTTCTCCATGAGATCTACGATTTTGCAATGGGTAACTACAGTCCATTCACAGTTACTATGTCTGTGGCTGGACTGTAGGTAGCTTATTTTTGACTATTCAAAAGTGCCTATCACAGCTTCTCTGTGGTCGATAATGCGGGCCTATTGCAAGTGATGATGCCAGCAGTTACCCAATATTTCTTTGGCTTTTGAATATAAATATTAAGAATGACCATAGATATACGTCTTCTTATTTTGTCATACTGTGTTTTGTAACAAACAATACTTGAAAAACTGGTATACCTAAGGTTGGAGACCTTAGTTGGCCAGGTCATCAACCATGGTTTGTAACATCATCACTTATCAGGATTTAAAAAAAAACTGTCAAATCCCGGGAACATCGGGTCCCGGAAATTTGCAAGGAGGAGCCGAAGACACACGTTAGTTAAATGGAATGAAGCACTTACATACATACATAAACTGACGCCTTCTTCCCATGGGGGCAGCACAGAACGCCACCTGCTACGATCCTTGCATACTCCTTTTGCCAAGTCCAGGTTCATACATCTGATCATCATGAAGCACTTATTATTATGTTTATTTCTTTTTTCACCCAGGTACGGTTAAGGCGACGGATAAAGACTCAGGTGAAAATGGCATGGTGTACTACCATGTTTTGGAAGGCAATCAAGAGGGTGGTTTTACGGTGGACAGAACGTCGGGTATTATCAGGGCTAACATCAGCTTTGATAGGTAAGGAATAAATCAATTATTCAATAGAGATCATATCAGGTCTCTTGTAGGAAATCCTTTTTCAGCTAGAGTTAGGCTATAATTAACCACTTGGCCCCTTAGTGAGTCACTCACTTACCATACTTTTTGAATGTTGACCCAATATTTTGTGCATGTCCACCTACCGGGTTGCAACTATAGCTAAGAACTATCCAAGTGACCCCAAAAGTACAAAAAAGAAGAATACAAACGATGGAACACTCCTCTATCAAAATTACAATTTATTTCCAGAGAAAAGCAGTCAGAATACTCACTCACAATATACGCCAGCAATAACCCTATATTGGAACATGCGGCGGCCATTTTGAACTCGGTGGACAACGCGACCGACGGGCAGGACCCCAGCGTCGCCGGCGTCAAGATACGCGTGCTGGACGAGAACGATAACGAGCCCAAGTTCCAGCATAAGGTTTATTATGCAGGTTAGTTCGACAAGATAATTAACATAGTTTGAATAAGATTACACTACGAGAGTAGAGTTAACATCCGAACTACTTGAGGTGTCATGGAAACACACAGATTAAACTCAAAAGAAGCCAGGTTATTCCAGAGTGACAAAGAAACGGCGCGAGACGTCCTGACTATTGAACTGTTTTTTTTTTGTGTTGGTCGGCTCTGTAATCAATCTGAAAGGGCAGCCAGCAAAAACCTATCCTGTCAACTAAAATAAAAGCTAGCTCACGTATAATTACATAAATGGTTTTTTCCCACAGGCATAAAACACACAGCGCGCGTTAACGAGCCAGTTATCTCAGTGATAGCTGAAGACCCAGACCTGGACGAGAATGGAACCATTGTGTACATGGTGGCCGCCTCCAATTTGTACAAGTTTGGAGCATCGCAGTCCAGTGGCAGTGTTGTGCCTTCGCCTTTCAACATTAGCCAGGATGGTGAGTGTTTGATGTCTGTATATTCATTCTTTGTCTTCTGGAATCGTTTGTTCAAGTGTCCGACCAGTACTTAGCAGTCTGGACAGGTCTATTTTCAATGCTGAACATCTTCACGGTCCCCTCAAAATATAAAATAATAATATCTTGGAGGTCCATCTCTCCATCTTTTAGTGCCATCACGCATCATCATCATCTTTTAGTCATAGATCACGAGTTCGAACCCGAATATTATGATCACTAGCTTCGGTGAAGGAAAACATCGTGATGAAACCAAAAACATGCCTCGAGATATTTTTCGATGGCATGCAAAGCCAAGTCAGAGGCCCATGGGCGGCATAAAAACTCTGACACCAGGGTAGGCAATAACCACACGATAAAGAAAGAGAAGAGCGCAGTCACAGTCTTTGACCAATTGTGAAAAGTTTTGTTTTTATCATAATTCATCGCGTTTGAAACAACTAAATCATAACTAACCTAACCAATCTTTACGTTTAATTTCCAGGAATATTGATGACAGCCAACTACATGGCAGAATACAATCAAGATCGATTTGTGTTGGACATCATCGCACAAGAACTAGCACCACCACATAGACAAGCCAAGGCTCAAGTTTACGTAAGTAACTAATAGAAATAGACAATTGTTTGTTATCCAGGTAATATTGGGGCTTTATTCCAACTTCCGGGATTGCCCTCCTACAGAATCAAGCTAATTCACTAATACATACAAACAAATAATACAAGCAAATTTACTAATATTGCGTTTAAATATGAGACATGGCTCCACAATCCTTAGAGTGTATAGTTGCTAGTAAAAAAAAACGTCCGTCATCTTGGGGCTCAAATGGACAATAGTGGTCAGCAATACATAACCAAACAATTAAGTAAGTCAAGATGTGGAAAGTGACGAAAAAACTGTGTTCAAATGTGGAAAAGACAAAAAAGGATAAATGATGTTTATTTTGCAAATAGGTTTAACAAACACATTTACACGTCATCTTTTTTAAAACTAGATGAGCCCGGTGTTTCGTACCTGACTACTCTGAGAAGAAACAGCCGAAACAAACTCTGAGGTCATAGTCTCCTTTAAGGTCCAGACATAATCTGGGTCAACTCACATGAGGACTATGCAGATTAGTGTCTAAGATGGTCTTTTGAAGAAAGGACCACACAGATTTGAGTGGAGCTGTCCAGCCAGTGCAAGCATTTGTCAGTTATCGTGCAGTTAGTTCATCATCAGTCTGGTACCTAAATAACAATTTTCCTTTATTTAAATTGTCAGGTATGGATTATCGACCGCTCGTCGCTCATCCGCATGGTAGTGTCCCGAAGCTGCAGCGCGGCCATGGCGGGCGTGCGGCGGCGCCTGGGCTCCGCGGCGGGCGCGCTGCTGGTGCCGGCGCGGCGCCTGCCGCTGGTGCAGGCCGACAGGCGGTATGATGACTGGTGAGCCTCCACAGTGTCTTTGAAACATATTGCATATCGTTGCTTAAGTTCTAACACTACGTAGGTCAAAGATAGCAACGCATATTCCGGATTCTCTGGCAAACGGCATCAAAATCTCAAAACCGCCAAAAATTTACTTGAGTGGTGTTAGAACTTAAACGACGATATTGTTATAGATTTTTATGAATTACATATAATATGCTATTGATAACGGCAAACTCAACTTAATTGGCCGACCCATTATTAGGTGGCCATCGACTCGTTAAGAAGATGCTAAGTGCAAATGAGCCCGGGTTCCAACTCATTTATCCACACAAATTTCTTTATTTCTCTGACTAGAATTCTGAACTGCCTCATTCTCAGAAAAGTAACGCCATTTTGGTGGCATGTTATTTTTCTTTTATATTAAGGAATAGACCTACTATTTGGCCTCGATCACTCGATTGTTTTTGCCTTCATACTTTGCAAAAACCGTGGGATCTTCGCAAAAAAAAAAATCCAAGAATATCATCCTACTAAATAATGGGTAACAAAGTCCAGTACTAAAACGAATCACCTTTTATCGCCATAGGTGTGAGATCCACCTCCACGCAGTCGACCCCACCACATACCAGGTGCTACCAGTGGAGAAGGTGCTAGAAACCATCGACTCCAAGTACGACGAGCTCAAGGATGTCTACCAGGAGTATGGCGTGGAGACCCTGATCGCTGCTAGTGCTACTTCTAAAGGTATAACAAGTTTTTTTCTTGATAATGTCAAGTCATTAGTTTATTCAGTACCTACCTACTACCATGTACAGTAGAGCGGTAGTGCCTGGTCGCAGCGATTCCAATTTTTTTTTTTCATTAATATTTGGTTTGTAAAGAAGCTTACTTATCACCGCTGAAATTACTCTGAACAACCTACTTAGGACTCACAGAGCCACGACTTAATTTGAAATCCTCTTTATTGTGTACGTGTATGTAGGTATTCTGCCTGCCTTGTTGGTCTACTGGTCGCAAAGCGTGAATGCTGAACTTGAGGTCCTGGGTTCCATTCCCAGGTCGGACCAAGTGTTATTAGGTTTTTCTATCACGAATTTCTCAGTAGCAGTCACCGAATCTGTAATGTGCCCGGTTGATGGCAATAGGCTCGCCCTCTATTACATGGGACTTAACGGACTGGCGAAATGTTGGTGTAATAGGTACACCTCTGCCTAACCCTACGGGGATTATAGGTGTTGTTATGATGTTAGGTATTCTTAAAAGTGTAAATATCTTTTCTAGCACCGGACAGCTTTGACCCAGCGTTGGCCGCGTTAATAGCACTACTTATTGTACTATTCACCGGCATCGTGACATTCATCGTCGTATGCGCTTGTCTGAAACACTGGTAAGTTAACTTTAAACACTTTGACCGACTTTTTGTTTCGCAGTCAGCCAACAAAACATTTTATCTTTTAAAAATTACAATTGTAATGTAATTTATTTACAAATATTGTCAATTGTATTGACAGATTGACGGTTAATTAGAAAAACAGTGCCAAATCATTCATACCTACTCTAGACTGAACGGGCCCAGGATCCACCCCGTTTGAGTGTTTGATTTACTTTAATTTTCAAGTGCACCTAAATTTATCACTTCACCATCTTTTCCCCCAGGGTAATACCACCACCATCGCTCCAATCCAGCAAGGGCGACAGTCTGGCCCGGCGCCGCATCCTGGAGGAGCTGTCCACGACAGAGAACCCCTTGTGGCTGGAGACCAAGCTCCGGCCCTACGAGGAGCAGGAGCTCACTATGAACGTGTTCGGAGACCAGAACGAACAGCCAGCCGCTGAGCCGGCACCGGTATGTGGAATGCTTTGTATTTTCTAGAAGTACTTAGAATTGGTTTCAAGGGGATGTCATCACATCAGCTTCATTTTCTTATGTTCATTATCTTGCTTCTGATTGAGTCTGATGTTCATACAGCACAATCATTATGGCGAAACGACGTACTTACACAATTATATCACCGCAGTCTAAATAACTTCGGCCTAAACATCATAACTCGATGGCAAAATAGTTTGTTGGCACCAGAGCTGCATCGCAACGAGTTGAAATAAAGAAAAAAAAATGCATTTATTTAGCACAAACTAAAAGACGCAGTTGTATTTAGACCTTTTCATAAGTGTCCACCCGTGCCAACGTATCTAAAATCACTACCAATGACGAGCTCATTATATGACTTCTTACTTTGATTATATAATGTCTAGATGGAGCGTCAAGTGCGCGCAAACGTGTCAAAAAGTGTCAACCAACTATTGGTTCACAAGTGCTTGCCCGCCAATCAGTGCAGATCGTGTCATACACCTAAAACTTATCTTATTTAATAAGTCTTTTTTTATGTGATTTATGGGAGAATTGTAGTAGCTGGTATCATTATTTACGCACAGAAAGACATAGACGCATAGTGTAAAACGACGCCTGCACGCACACATACTTGAAAATGTTGACTCGTTTTCTTTGATACGATTGTAGGGCGACGCTCTATCTAGACATTATATAATCAAAGACTTCTTACTATATTTTAAAATTTTCAATTTATTCCAGACTGACAACACATATGCGACGATACAAGGCAGTCGAACGACCGAAAGGTTCGGTGACTACGCGACGTTAGGTGGCGAGTCACCCACGCCACTAGAAGCTGCCCTAGGTTTCCAGGTATGTCTTTACGTTTTGTTATTAAATCAGCTCGCACTACCCCACTGTTGGGCAAAGGCCTCCCTCTACTTCATTACTCTCGCTGTTGGATGATGTGGTCCAATCTTTCATGAAGACGTTCAGTTTTTATTTGATTGGATTAATTAACGGTATTAAAATGCGTCCTTTAGAAATAGGTTAGATTGGAAGCCGATCCTGACATATATAGGAAAAGTAACGCTCTACTGCTTAGCCGCATCATCTGATGATGTATTAAGCCAGTAATAAAAAATAAAAATAAATAATGTGTCTCCAGGGCAGCACGTTTAAGCCGCCATCGCCAGACACGCCCGAACCGCCACCTAGACCCTCAGGGTTGGGAGTACTCTGATGGTAAGTTTATGATATCATTGTTTCTTTTTTTAACCAACTTCAAAAAAAGGAGGAGGTTCTCAATTCGGTTGAATTTTTTATTGTTTTTTTTTCTGTGTTTGTTACCTCATATCTTCGTCATTTATGAACCGATTTGAAAAAATCTTCTTTTATCTGTAAGGATATACTTCCCGATTGGTCCCATAGAAATTTCATCAAAATCGGTTCAGTAGTTTGGTTTTTAAATCAAAATGGCTGGAAAAAATATGTCATCCAAGTAAAAGAAATTGCCAAATTGATACTTGACAAGGAATTTTGTGTGATGCGATAACTAAAAAGGGTCAAATAAAAACTTTTTTGCAAAGAAATAACCGACTTCCAAAACAAAACACGAAAAAAATGGAAAATAACTTTACTTTCGGAAGTCGGTGGCAAAAAAGTCCATGAAACAAACAATAGTCACCGACTTCCGAAAGTAAAGTTAGTTTCCATTTTTATTTTTTTTTTTTTATATTAATTATTTTTACGCTGCTGAATGTTGGGGCAGATTTGCCCATACTCTTTTGTCAATTTGGAAACCTTTTGGATTACTTATATTAAAAGTAAAAATTATAGCGAATTATTTTTGTTCCAGATACGTCAGCACAAAATGGTGGCAGATTTATAAATATAAAGCTAAATGTAAATATGCTGTAACTAGTTAGTGCATGTTGGCAATGTATTACATTAATTTTAAACGAAAATACTATTTTTGTAACATTTACTCTAAACGTAACATACAATTGAATAATGTTTACGGCTGGAGTAAAACTTATGTTACAAAATAAGTAATTATCGTGATTTAAAGGAAGACTGTCTGAAGATATTATAACTTATATTTTTGTTACCATTTTATAAAAAAAAAAACTTTATTCTTGTGATACATTGACAACGTCCAAATATTTTTATTTTTTTAGGAACAAATTCCTTATAAATACTTAAATTGTTTATAATTATTTCAAGGTGTTCCTTTTTGAAGTAGGTTGAATTTTTAGAAGCTGGTTCTAAACTTTATACTTAAATATTTAGATTTTCTCTTCACGATGACTTTTATAGATGCTTGAATCTCTTACTTAAGGTTTTAAGGTTTTATGTTAAACATTGCAATATGTTTAAGCTTCAAAAAGGAACATCTTGAAACAACCCAGTAGACTGTTAAAAAAGACCATCTTTAAAATATATTTTTCTAAATATTTGTATGTAGGATCTTGTCTTGAATCTCATTAAATCTTTAGACTAACCTTAGATTTATAATCTAAATTATTTTCCCTTGTTCTTGAGTTGACTACTGCCATATAAATATATTGTAAATTACAAACTATTGTACAAAATACAATATGATTTAAGACATTACATTAAGACTAGTGTTTTAAGGGGCCAATGTCAGAGGATATTATATATTTTTTATAAATTTTCTATTGGACCTACATTTGTAGGAGTTACATAAGCGCTCGCGCATTTTTATATGATGTAAAATGTTGATTTTGTGCTTGTGGTTTTAAAATTGTATTCTGTAAAGATTTTCAGGTATTATGATAGTTTTTTGCTACATAAATCTTGTATATAACAAACGAACTAATAATAATCGTCTTTGAAAAGTCGAGTGACCTCGGGTTCTTTTTTAACTGATTGTATAAACCACCATCAGTGAAAAACTGGTATAGACTATGCAGTTATTGTGACAAAAGACGTGCCTATTGTAACGTTAGTACATAACTAGTAACAATTCTGAAAGTTAAATAATAATAGATGTAGCCTTTAAATGAAGGTTCAGTTTTGTTTTTAAATAAATAATCTCAATTTTACCCAACCGAAGCCTAGATTTTTAAAGTGACTGATCTTAGTACATAATCTACAAGGATACATTTAGTAGCCAGACTAACGACGTAAAATAAAGTCCCCCAAAATAAATTTATTTTAGAAATCAGACAAATAGTCCCTTAGTAAATAAACTCAATAATACAAATAAATAGTCAGTAAGTTAAGTACCAAGATGTAAATATATATTTTTATACCTTCAAGTATTATTTAACAACGAAAGAGCAATAAAGAGATTTTATATCGAATGTCTTCTTTTTATTGATTACCGCCCCACCTAAAACAGCGTTAAGGCCTAACATATATCGGGACATCAGAAGCGTAATGCCAGTGAGCAGTGGATAATGGTGTTGGTTGTGCAATAAGTGTTATTATATGAAGTTTAAATAATATAATAAAACATATCATTGTACTACTTTTTGTATCCCTATTTAATAATAAATAAATAAGGTCGGATGTACAAAGCTACTGATGTCGAGAAATATAACTTATAATACTGGGTGATTTGTTAAACACGCAATACTTTAAAGAGCGTGTATAGCATATTCTCCAAAAATAAAACACATTCCTACAGTATAGAACTCTCTAGGTCATGTATTAAAGCTGTAACATTTATTCAAAGTTTCCATGATAGATCTGATTCTGTCTAAATATCTGGACAGCTGGGACCTCAGGCATTCTTCTAGGTCGATGACCGAGGAGTTGAAGTAGCCGTACAGGTCGTCCATGGCACGCTGCTTGAGGATCATGAGCCTTTGGATCACTTCATTGTAGTTGTCGTTTCGCATCTGAAACATGAATGTTTGGAGTTACTTTTCACTATTATTTATAAAGCACGTATCAGAAATACAAAACTTCAATACATAACAGCCGCTCGGTTCGAACTTTAGGTTATGCCGCGCTTGCCTAGGTTGATCCGTGGATGGGTGACCACCGATAACACACCGAGTTTCCTCCGTGCCTCGGAAAGCACGCTATGCCGTTGGTTCCGACTGTCATTTGTAGATCGTTGACAATCGTTACAGGTAGTCAGGGGCCCGACAGTCTGACAACCAGTCTTACCAAAGGTTAATCGTATTACCCAGTACTAACTGAGTTGTGGAGGTCAGATCGGCAGACGCTCCCTGTTAAATTCTGATATACAGCCGCATCCGGTTAAACTGAAAGCCCAACCTAGTTGGGAAAAGGCTAGGCAGGTGATGACATGCTCGAATCAAAATTTATGGGGCTGCTGATATTTTTTCGCGATTACGATGTTGGTCTTATGGAGAAAGTTGTTCAGTTTGATCGTCTAAATAACCCTTACATGTTTATTTATTTACCACCAATTATATCAACATTACAGAATCATCCAATACGGTGCTATATATTATATAATATAATCACATTATTCTGCTAGACACTATATCTTTGCATCAACTGTTCATCATTTAAGAATTTCGTTGGTCTATTACAGGACTAATAGTCCAGTAGCTAAGAAACGGCTTATTTAGAAGATTTTCGTTCATTTGGATTTCAATCAAAATGTACTCACATATTCAACCAAACAATGCTGAGACATCTTCTCATTTCTAGGGTATTCATCATTGCAGAGATTGCTCAAGTATCGGTAGCCCTTCCTCCACTTTGCTATCTGCAAACAAATCAAAACCTGTAACAGCCTCCTTAATTTAACCACTTACAATATCTTTATATTGATATACGAGTATATATATTTTCTTCTATACACCTGTTTTCAAATGAGCCATTACCTCCTTTTCTAATTTCTCCACATTTTCTTTCGTCTCAGCATCTTTAGAGCCAGCTGCCTTCAAGCATTCGTGCTCATTCTCATGGTAGAACCTGATGGACCGTCTGATCTCTTTCCTATGAGTGTAGAGGCAGTCGATCCACTGAAATGCAAAATAAATCAGTAATTTTTTGGATTGCTCTGTGATGAGAATATTTGGTTATACGGGGTGACGCGAAAACGGAAACCACATACTTAATACATCATTCTGAACCATGGAAATTTTTAGTCGGTTTAAAAAAAAATCTGTTGTTCTATACGATTTGATCGTGTAGGTATTGCACTTTTGTAGGAAACAGCAGATTTTTTTTAATAACCGACGAAAAATTTCTGTGGGGGGTTTGTTTCCGTTTTCCGTATATTTCCATGAGTGCTGAGTATAACATAGTCGTTCGTCATCATCATCCCCTAACTTTTATCCTTATTTATTTGGTGATTATGGAGTTAGCAGTGTTAGCCTAGTGGTGTGACCGTCGGACTGCCAAGTCTCAAGTTCGAACCCAAGACACGCACCTCTTATTTTTCGGATTCATGTGCGTATTGTATAATTATCACTTGCTTCGGTGAAGGAAAACATCGTGAGGAAACCAGCATGCCTGGGAGATATTTTTCTCGACGGCTGGTAAAGCCAAGTCAGAGGCCCATGGGCTGCATAAAAACTCTGACACCAGCTCGCACCAGGCAATAACCACACTATAAAGAAGAAGAAGGGAACCTAATTTCTTCTAGGATTCAACTGTATCATCCGACATCTCCGTAGTCACCGGGAGTCACAAATTATCAACTTCCACACATCCAACCACAATTTTCTTCGATATCGTTCAAAATTATTAGCTGTCAATCACCACATAAATGCTTAGAAAACAACATCTAATAAATAAAGCACTTCTTACCTTCACATTTCCATTGCTCTTAAAGCTATGCTCTTGATGCTTAACCATCTGTAACCTGTATTTCATGCTGACATCCAGTCGCCTGATCTGATACTCATCAGCCCAGCTCAGCATCAGGTTCCTGTCATCCTTCTGCAGGACTCTGGATGCGTTGAGATCCCGCTCGTATACCCGGATCAGGGCTTTTGTGTTGACTGGCTTTAAAATATGGTGCTGGAAATGATTAAGAGTTTATTTGGAGTTAGCTTAATACAAGGCACTTGTTTGTGTAAGTTGGAAACATGCGTAGGAAGAGTTAGCTCGTTTGCCAATTTAGATGATCAATCTTTACAATTCTATTGTCAAGTTTAAGTTGATACCGACAAACCGACCACGAGAAAGGAGTTAGATGAAATGAGATGATTCATTTCACTCGAATCAATGATATTAGACATTTTAATTCGACCGTTGCTTGTCTACTGCCGAAAAATGGGTTGAACACCATATTTATCTGCATCCTTTTGAAGTGTACCTGGAATGGCGTCTAGGAAAAGAAAATAGGTGGTCTTTAGTTTGCTAAAAACGAGACGATGGAATACGCTTGGTTTAGAAACGTTTTTCATGAATAAGCAATTCGGCCCTGACAGACCCCAATACCACATAAACATAACACCGCGCCTGTAATCCCCGAAGGGTTAGGCAGAGGTTTACTTAATAGTACCCACATTTAGCCAGTTATGTTTAAGTCCCATGTAATAGGGGGCGAGCCATTGGCATCAACTGGGCACAAATCTGTATAGCTATAGAAATTTATCTCAAAAATATATGTCGGAGAAAGCGATAACTTTTAAACATCAAGTTGCTGATTTGACCATTGTAGTAGGGGTAAACGCCGTGACGTCAGATGTTGTTTTAATGGCGGCACGTGGACAGAGTCGTTTTGTAGAGTGGGGATTGTGCCGAGATCACTTTTGCTCGGAACTCCAACCAAGTCACTCCTTCAGAACGAAACTGTCGGTTTGCCCATTTTGTGGAGATTATTTGTTAGTGTTATTTAATGTAAATTTGTGTTAAATAATAAACTGTGATTTTTGTGTACCGAAACCGAAACTATTATTTTAACATTTCATCATGAACCCGGTACCACCGAACCCTAATGAAAACGGCGCTATCGCTCAGCCATCGCTTACGCCGTCATCAGAATTGGGATCTGGACTCGATTCCCACTGGCGTGCTATGTTCGAGATGCAGCAGAAGAACATGATGCAGCTGATCGAAGCCATCAGGACACCAACAGTGGCACCTCAGATCATGCTGCCAGAAATTAATCCGGAGCTACCAGATACCGATCCACGTGCTTGGTGCGATACTATCGATATTTGCCTCGACGAACGTCCACTGGAGGGTGCATCGCTTATTATAGCTCTGAGCAAAGCCCTGAAAGGTAATGCGTCATCGTGGCTGTCGCAGATTTCGCATGCAGGCATGACGTGGCAGCATTTCCGCGACTTATTCCTTGCGCGTTATGCATCCACTGAAACTCTTGCTGCATCGCTTGTTAACATCCACAACGGCCGGCCGAAGGAGGGCGAATGTCTCGCAGCGTACGCCAGCCGCCTAATGACTACCCTGTTGGCTCGATGGAAGAATCGAAGCCATGAAGAAATAGCCACGTCGTATGTGCTCGCTCATGTCTCTCAGTTCGACTCTCGGCTTAATCGCTTGGCGTTTACTAGCGAAATAACGTCACGCAACAAGTTACTGCAGGAGATTAAGGCGAGTGCAAGTCTGAAGCGGAAGTTCGATCGCAGTACCGGTGATGGCGCCACTGATGCAATGCGTTTAAAGCCACAAACTTCCACTATGTTCACGTGCCATAAGTGCGGAAAACCGGGACACAAAGCGGTGAACTGTCGTTTGAAGTTTACGCAGCCTGCTGGAGCTAACGCCCAGAAAACTACACCGGCGGCGACTTCATCGGGTTCCAGCAAAAGAATAACGTGTTTCCGTTGTGGAGAAGCCGGACACATCTCTACGAACTGCCAACGGCAGTGCGGGTGGCGCGTCATCGTCGGCGGGCAGCGCTGCCAACGCAACGGCGGAGCGACGCGTCGATAGCTGCGAAATAGCAGGTGTTTGCGGGCAATTGGAACAATCCGGTGAGTCGTTTTCATTTTGTTTTGATTCCGGCGCCGAGTGTTCTCTCGTTAAACAAAGTGTAGCTTATAAATTCTCGGGAAAACGTTCACTTTCAACCGTGCAAGTAATTGGTATCGGTAATAATTCGAATGTTTTTAGCACTGAACAAATTCTTAGCGATGTTGTGGTCGACAATAACGAACTGTCAATTTTATTTTACGTACTACCCGACGATTGTATGAAATACGATGTTATGATCGGACGCGATATTTTGACAATTGGCTATACGGTACATTTAACTGAATCTACCCTACGTATTTCGAAAGTCACAAATGTAGGTTGTTGCTATTTACCTCCCGTAATTGATCTTTACAATGTTGATTCTGATATTTCAAACGAAAACAAGGACCGGTTGACGTCCCTTTTGAATGAGTATTCGAATGCTTTTATCAATGGTTTACCGTTAACTCGAGTGACTACGGGTGAATTAAACATTCGATTAGTGGATCCAGCACGTACGGTACAACGTCGCCAACATAGGCTTAGTCTCCATGAGCAGCCAGCACCATTAAAGCTTTGAAGTCCAGCGTTGCTTTATTTGGCTCTCCTAGTCGTATAATCGCCGACCAAGGTCGTTCCTTTGACAACAAAGTGTTGAAGGAGTTTTGCGATTCACACAACATTTCCTTGCATTTAATTGCTACGGGATCTAGTCGCGCGAATGGTCAAGTCGAAAGGGAGATGGGTTTGTTAAAGGGTATGCTAACCGCGGTAGAGACGTCGGAAAGGTCGTGGCAGGATGCTTTGGACGATGTACAGTTGGCTATCAACTGCACAATGAACCGTGTTACGAAATCAAGCCCCTTAGAGCTTTTGATAGGAAAAGTTGCTAGGCCTCTGACGCTAATGGCTTATAATGACCATGATGAAACCGGAATTGACCTAACAGAAGCGAGAGAACACGCGGTGGACGGTATTAAAAAGAGTGCGGCTTATGAAAAAGCCCGTTTTGACAAAAATAAGGCCAAGTAGTTAATTTCAGTGTTGGTGATTTGGTATTAATCAAAAATGAAAAAAAAAGAAACCAAACTAAACCCAAATTTAAAGGTCCTTTCAAAATTTTAGAGTTGCTTGAAAACGATCGCTATGTTTTAAAATCACTGAATGGTAATAGAACCTACAAGTACGCTCACGATCGTATACGAAAGATGCCTCTAAGTAGTGTTCCTAATCAGTTAAACGTAGAGGACGGTGATGAAAGTACCTCCACCGAGTAGTAGACACATACCATGGCTATTTGGTCGCACCGTACGCACTAGTCTGTAGTCGTAACTGCAGCTCACTTGTGAGCTGTTCAGGGGGCGATGGGCAGCTGGTGGTACGGCGGGGACCTGGGTCTCAATGGAGACTATTGTTGTTTTGGTCTTGTACTGACCTGGGAGTCGCAGACTCTATGTGATGTGTGTGGTCGTATCACATGAGGTGATGACGATATGGGTGGCATAAGTGTCACTAGCTGCTGCGGCAGCTGGGCCATGAGCGTTGTATGTGATCGAAGTTGATTTAGTTGCTGAGTAAATATGATTGAGACTTAGAGGAACCTTTTGTTTGACAACTGTTATTTTCAAGTTATGCTTTTCCATAAAGATGTGGTCAGGTTGACCGAGCCTGTACTGTTGCTCCAAATTTGACTGTTTGGTTACAGGTACTCACGAGGACGTGTAACTTGTCAGGCTGGCCGTGTCGGAGAAAGCGATAACTTTTAAACATCAAGTTGCTGATTTGACCATTGTAGTAGGGGTAAACGCCGTGACGTCAGATGTTGTTTTAATGGCGGCACGTGGACAGAGTCGTTTTGTAGAGTGGGGATTGTGCCGAGATCACTTTTGCTCGGAACTCCAACCAAGTCACTCCTTCAGAACGAAACTGTCGGTTTGCCCATTTTGTGGAGATTATTTGTTAGTGTTATTTAATGTAAATTTGTGTTAAATAATAAACTGATTTTTGTGTACCGAAACCGAAACTATTATTTTAACATTTCATCATGAAACCGGTACCACCGAACCCTAATGAAAACGGCGCTATCGCTCAGCCATCGCTTACGCCGTCATATATTAAATATAAATCATATATTTTTAATATAATCACACACACGGATGGGTAGGGCATCCTATTCTTAGTCTAGACCACACTGCCAACAATAACAACAAATAACTTTTTCTAATCAATGTGTCAACAAGTTGAGAAGGAAGTGGACTTACCTCACAAGAAGCACTCCTGCGCAGTACGGGCAACAGAAAAATGAATAATTTTATTAAAAGCATTTTTGAAAATTAATTTATTGAAGAAATAGTTATTATTTTCTCATAGTGCAGTGAGCTAGTCGAGAGCATGATGTTGATTGCCTTATCTGTAGCAGATTCAACTCGATTTGAAGTAAAGCTAGCAATTTATTTTGTAAATAAATAAATAATTAATATGATAATCTAGAGATGAGACTGAACGCAGTAATAAAGTTCAAAGGCTGTTTTACAATTTACGTAAAAGATAAAAGAGGTAAACATGTAAGTAAGTAAATAAGGCGTCACCAGAATTCAGAGAATGTTCTGAATTTCAGTGTTCTTGCTTAATGTGTGCTTGCTGAGTGCCGTAATTACTTCCTTAGTTGGTAAGTTCGACGTCTTTATGATCATGGGTAGGTAGTTGCTGTAATTTTGTTTTAAATTTGATTAAAATTTTAAGTTCATAGTGTAATAGGTGTCTGTTTATTACGATGATTCCAATAACTGCACCTTTTTTACAGAAAATTCTCTATCACACTTGTATACCTTCTCTCTTGTTTGTCTAGTGGTGGCCATCGCGAATGCTGAGCCTGAGTTCCTGGGTTGGGCAAATTGTGATTGGGTTTTTCGATTAGGAAATTTTCAGTAACAGCCATGGAGCACAGATAGCAGTAGGCCCTTATTACATGAGACTTAAACTTATCTGGCAAAATATGGGTGTACTATTAGTTACACCTCTGCATATCCCTCCGGGGATTACAGGCGTGATGTTATGTTATTTTAGTTGTCTTTTGCTCAAATAACCTAGCGCCGTTCTAATTTCGAAACAAAATGTATTGCCAATAGCTCTTCAACATCCTATTTATGAAGTGGTTTTCCCCTATTTTCCAATATAATGTCAGTACTGTTTGTCTGTCTGACTCTGCGCATGCATCGAATTGATAACCCCAGGTTATCTGTCGACAGATTGATTCAATATTTATTTGCATGCAGTCACTGCACACCAAGGTCGTATTGAATAACTTGTGATTGTGTATCGAACACGTTTCCCTTCCTTAAACAATTCCTGTTCTAATAATTAACTCTTTAGTACATAATGTAAATAATCTATGCTAATATTATACATGCAAAATTTTGGATGGGTGAATGGATGTTTGTTACTCAATCACGCCATAACGGCTGAACGGATCTGGATGAAATGTCGCACAGAGATACATAGATTATAGTCTGGAATAGCACTTAAGATACTTTTTTTTTCCAAGTCTTACACATTAAAATTTCCACGCGAACGAAGTCGCGAGCTACGGCTGGTACCTTAACAATAATGGCCATTCAGAAAAAAAAAATTTAAACTCCCCTAAAGAGGAGGCATAGTGTTCCCTCTTTGGCACACAGCCCTTCTCTATATGAGGAGTGTGCCGTAATCCACCACACCCAAATTGGATTATATTAGCCTTATTTTTGTTGCATGGTGAAAATCCTGCTTACCTCACCTAAGAATTTCCTAGGAGGAAATAAACGTGGACAGTTAGATTTCAAATCATTGACAAATTTGTGACAAAGTAAGAATGAAAAAAACACAAAAAATAATAATGTTAAAATATTTATTACAAAAATAAATTGTCAAATACATTTTTACAATAACATTAACAACAACGTTGATTAATTAGTTCATAATTTTATTAAAAAAAAAAAACAATTGTACTTCTTACGTATTTCATTTTATTTTTATTGTGCATCTGTCATTTTGGATTCTTTCTTCGATAAATATTTTTTTTAAATAAACAATGGTCTATGTAGCAGTAATTTAAAATTGGAAGAAACACTTGAATACATATTGACAAGTAAATAGTAGGTTTGTAGATTACTTTGTGTATGAATGTGGATGGCTATAAGAGTAGAGGAAGACCAAAGAAACGATGGATGGACTGTGTGAAGTATGATATGGCTAAAAAGGAGGTGACTGCTGATATGTCGACTAGGAAGAAGAAGAAATGCTGCGCTGACTTCAAATGGATTGAGTTAAAGGCAGGAGAATTATGATGATGATATTATGTGTGTAAAAGAATAAGTAGGTCTATTTTTAGAACAGCTGAAATATTTTTTTTTTAGCTAAAAACGTAAATAAACCAAAAATACAGATGCATAAACAAAAATAGATACTACATTTAGTTAAACATACAACAAATATTTAAATTACACGTTACATTTAAAATTAATTTTCAAATTAAATTATATTTATTTTATAAACTATCACAGTGCGTCTGTATACAGAATTTTAAACTATTTGAATACTGTAATGGCCCGTTTAACACGAAAAAAAAATTTATTTCAACATTAGGATCGATACGGGCATGGCTGGCATTAATTGTTTCTTTAAAGAAGCAAGTCTCGTACATAATAGTTATGTGGACATTGGCAGAGACCATAACACTATAAGGTACTGGCGTATTCACAAATTTTGAAAAATATTGACTTGCACCAACAATTTTTTTTGTTTTGAATTCCATACTGCGTGAAACGGGTCATCACAATATTATTTTAAAACACATTTAAAAATAAAAACTCATAATTTCCCAATGACATAACCCAATTTCATTTGTTATCTAAAATAAATTATTTTTCTTTGTACAATAATTTTTAAATCTAAATAATTTTGAGTCTTAAAATTAAAGTTACACAATATATTTTTGGATAAAGCAGTTTTTAGGATGCAATAGATCCTAATTATACGAATATTCAATTGGAAGTAGTGATCACATATTTCCTGCGTTTTTTCTGTTCGTTAAGGAACCTACTACTCGTACTATTTTGAATCGATTTATGTAGGCCCTCGTTTCGGATTTGTATCGGAATAAAATATTCGATTTATTACTTTTCAACTAAAGGTAACAAAGTGCGGACGCTACCCAGGACACTGAACTTCGATAGGTTATAATGTACTGAACTATCTGTCAGTGTCCTTTGTCCGCAGCCGGTCCACTTGTTGTCCGTACCGGTTTCAGGAAACCTTTAAAGATGTCCAACAGTGCTGCTGTCCAACATTGTCCAAAGTCTCTCAAATTCTCGGACAATTCAGGACCATGATATGGCTTGTTTACTGTCTGACTTCATATCGTAACCATAGACAATAAAATGAAACAATTTAATACTATAGTTACCAAACTAACTAATGTCAATCTCATTAATTTCACTGGTGAACAATCAAAGTTGATCACTGACACAATTTTTCTATATTAAATTAACTAATATGACACATAATTTCAATTATGGATCTTCTAAAGTCTTGATTAAAGTCGAAAGTGCACCAAAGCATTCATTTAATGTGTGGAAACCTTGATCTCGTTCTTTTCAAACCCTAAGTCGCCTGGAGTCAACTTATATCATTTTTATGGTAACCTGACTTGATCTAGCTGTATCCAAAGACTTAATTTTTTAGTTCAGAGTCTAGGGAATTTTCTACTCCTCAACCATCCTTATGATCGATTTTCGATCTCTGACTTAATTACCTGTTTTTTTTTTCGTTTATTTAGATTTCGTGCAGATGTTTTCTTGAAAATAGCATGAAGTGTATATTCTTCAAGGTTTTCATTTCATAAGGCACCTCTTTGGAACTATAATAAATTAAGAGACATTGAAACAGCCTCCAAGGATGAAAAAGATCCCTAACCCACTAATTCTTAATCACACTTCCAGCATCTTTCGACTCTTCCAAAACTCACAAGACCTATTAGTTCTACCCTCTATTTATACAGTACTTATAGTCCTCGACGGCGGCACAGGACTTGCTGATGGCCTGCTTCTTCAGATGGTTCAGTTTCCGACGGGCATGGGACACCACGTCTCGATAGGATCGCTGGGTGAATGGCATGTCGTCTCGTACTCGGTAGATCTCGGAGCGGGCTAGGCGTTGCCAGCGTCTGACCCGGGGTGTGAGCTGTGGAGGGAGAATTCGAGGAGTTAGTTTTGGTTATCACGTAATTAATTGTTCTACCACAGTTACCTAAAAGGTTTCAGCAAGGCATGATTAAGCTCAGACAAAGCATGTGTTTCAATTAAAGTTAAACCGTTAACAGGCACCTTTGGGTCGTCAAGGTCGAAGGTCAAGATCGGAAGTCGGTGAGTAAGTCAGAGAGTTGAACCTGTGTGCCAATTCCAAAACGTAGATCACTATGGAGAAGAATAGGCAAGAAACTCCAAGGGTTACCTATAGGCCAACCATTGTAGGCCAATTGGCCTACAATGTTTCCACTGCTGGAATAAGGGCTTTTCACCTCTATACACAAAAGAAAATAGAAAGTCAACCACAAAATTGGCAATCACAGATGTCAATGTTGGGTTATTGACAGCATAATACCTACCACCTAAACTCCTACCTAATATCTTACCTAGGTGTCCATCATCTATTAATAACGTTTTGTGTATATCTTTTGTTGAAGATCCTAAATAAATAATCAGACTATAATGCACAGCTGGGACAGATACGTTCTCTGTGTGTGCAAACTAAACATTATACTTATAGTTAGTTCATACCCTCAATTTTAGAAAAGTACCTTAAAAAATCATGGATGTCAATAATATCCGGAACAATCTAATTTAGTCTGCTGCATTATTATTCCGTTTGTGTTTCACAACTTACACAGCGTGACAATTAATTGCTACACTTTCACTGTTAATCCCCGAGCAGCTTAGGAATTATTCATTATTGTAATGATGACACAATAGGAGGAAGAAACTATATTTTCTTTCTCATACATACCTCGCACGGTCGATTACAGCCTCTGGTTACTTTGTCGCATCTCTTCAAGTAATCTTCGCTCTGAAAATATGTAAGAAAATGTCGTTAAAATGGACATAATGGGTAAACGAACTTGATATGAAATACTTATGTTAAACGTCCGTCTATAATCATTGCAAAAAGTTCCCTTATAAGCACTAAAGTTCGTCTTGATTGCACTAAACGCAAAATATTATGAAGATTGATAGTAAAGTAATAGTAGATTATGCACCAAGGGGATAAAGCAATGTCGTACGTCACGGGCACTATTTTGAATCCCAAATGCAACGAGGGATTCTAGAATATTCTACTTTTCACGCCTACTGCGAGGAAATTAAAACCAATGCGATTTTCGAATAATGGCGTTGCACACCAATATTCTACCGCGGGGGTGCGAAAAACCCCCCTTTTTTAGGGAAATAAATCGTTCTAGGGGAAAATTTGGGAAAATTAAAATCCTTGGAGAAAATTACAACACTGAAAAATAAGGTAAAATTCAAGAATTCATGAGACATTTTACAACCGAATTACTAATTTGTAACAATACTATTAAGTAGTAATTACTATTAAATTGCGTTCACACCACCTGCTCGTAAATGCCAAATTATATGTCATGCCAACCTAAAGTAAAGCAAGTCATTAATGCCCTAGGGCAGTATATTGTACTGAATTTCATTACTGCCCGCTGGGCAATAATGTGATTTGAATTTGGAACCTTAAATAACAAACTGCATGAAAACTTTTACCAAAGAGTTTTCGCTGGGCAGGTTTTGGTTGCCGTCGATGAACAAAAAAGTCAGCTGTACCATACATTTTGACCGTGTGGGTATTGCACTTTTGTAGGAAACAGCTGTTTTTTTTTAATAACCGACGAAAATTTTCTATGTGGCAAGGTTCAGAATAATGTACTGAGTATGTGGTTTCCGTTTTCGCGTCGGTGTCCCTTACACCCCGTAGTAATCAGCAGATAGCGGAATAATATCTTGGTTTGCAGAAAATCATATCAAATTCCAGTTCCTATTGCGATTAAATTATAGGAAAAACCAACTAGTTGGTACTGGGTAGTAAGCATAGCTATAAACATTTCCACAATCTTAAGCACAAAATGCGGAAAAATGGAATTTAATCAAATTCTCCACATTTCTGGTTCCATTCCTTGAGTACCTACCTGTTATAAATAAATGTGTCTAGATTTTTATAATTTTCCTGTTTCCTGGTTTGTATAAAAAGCCGAACTACAGGACAAAGCTTGTGTCGCTTTAACGGCTTTTAAAATTCTTGTGCATTTTTATTGGATTTTATATTATGTATTTCGATTGCTTAATATGACCCAAAGGAGGACCTAGGAAACGATGGATGGATTGTGTAGGGAATGATATGTAAGAAAAGGGAATAAATTATAGCGTGACGGTTGACAGAGGAATATGGATATATGTATAACCCAATATCACACATCAAATTGTTAGTCAGCAGAGGTTTACTAATTAGTACACGCACATTTGGCCAGCTATGTTAAATCATAAATCGGGCACAAATTCAGACTAAGGGACTACTGAGGGATTGATAGTTACCTTATTAAGATGCATGCGGAACACGATCATGTGTCCCAGGAGGAACTTGTGGTGGCAGTCCCCGCTGTACACGGCGGCGCGGCGCGCGTCGTGCTCGATCTTCTTCACCCGGTACTCGAATTTCTTCCAGCATTCGTTTACCTGGGAAAACACATTGTATTGATTAGTTTTAGATCATTGATTACATAAAATCACGCCTGTAATCCCAGAGGGGTTTCGCAGAGGTGTACCTAATAGCACAGCCATATTTCGACTGTTATGTTTAAGTCTCATGTATGAGGAGCGAGTCTATTGCCATCAACCGGGCACAAATCTAGACTCCGTGGCTGCTATTGCGAATTTCCTGATGGAAAACCCAATAACACTTTGCCTGACCTGGACCCAGGCCCTCATGCTCAGCAGCTGCGCTTGCGGCCACTAGACCAACGAAAGAAAAAGGTCTTAGTAAATAGCGTGATGGTTGAGAAAGAAGAGTGGAAGACAAAAACATTAATGTTGCGCCGACCTCCAGTAACATGGGCGAGGGTAGGAAGACAGTCATGGATTAGTTTACAAGAGCTAAAAGAAGAGGCTAGGAACTCAGTGGTTACGTTGCCGATTCCTTCTAGGGTCGAAGTTAACTAAGAGGATACGTTGCTTGCGGCAACTTTTTTTGATCACTATTAACATTAATATTGTAATAGTTAAAAACATCCTTAGATGCACATACTGTCTCCGGACATGCCTGTTTATTAAAAGACGACATGCGACTTTCACCAACCGGGTCCCTGTTGATTAATGGCCCACTAAAAACAGTGATAGCCTGGTGGTGTGACCTTCGGACTGCCAAGCCATAGGTCTCCAGTTCGAACCCAGGACCTCTAATTTTTCGGATTCATGAGCGTATTGAACCACTTGCTTCAGTAAAAGGTAAAAATCTTAAGGAAACCAGCATGCCCAAGAGATATTTCTCGACGGCATGTAAAGCCAAGTCAAGGGCCCATGGGCGGCGTAAAAACTCTGACTTCAGGTTAAGCACAAAGCACACAATAAAGAAAGAAAGAATGGCTACTCTCTCCCACAGGTGGACCTTGTGAACTAGCAGTGTCAACATTATAGACTAATTTAAACATGCCAAAACAATTCAGTAAACTCAGAAATGATGAGACATTATTAACAGAACTATTCCAGAAATTCTAGACGACTTCCGCATGACATTAAAATAATCCAGTTTATATCGTAACCTCCATTTAAATAAAGTTATTTCAGCACGGGTGGACATAACGGTGAGCTAAATACATCGACGACGAGGTTTACCAAACAGTATGGACGCAGGTTGATAGGGACTAAATTCAATAGTTAATAGACAGTGCGCAAGACAGACGGTCGGTGTGACGTGATGATCGCATTACTGAGGCCATGCCATCAGCGGAGCAGTTTGTCAATTAGTTAGGTATTCATTTGCAATTGATTTATTTTGTACGTGTTTAGCAGTGTGGTGACAAAACATTTCCAAGATTTTCCTATACAGGGTGGCGCCGACAATACGACAATAAATAAAATTAAACTGCGTATACCTCATGACGTTCCCAGTCTACATACAAAATTTCAATCGAATATATTCAGAAGTTTAATCACAGGACATTATTTTTCATTTTCTTAATTTTCTACATGGTGTAGATTAATAGACTAGCACCTGTCGGTTAACGGCCGCATCGGTTTTATCACTAAACACATGTTGCCAACTTGCTACTTCATAAACCTTTGTCCAATTTGTTCCTTAAATTGTATTTCCGTATGCGAATTTCTGCAAATTTTAACGAAGGTATTTGAACCAAATGGTGTTCTATTTCGTTAACAGTTTCTTTCTATTTAGTTTGTTTTAATTTTTTTATTTCGATTTAATGATTTTTTTGATAGTTTAAACATATTTCTATTAACTAATATTACCGATGTTTTAATTTATTGTCGTATGGTCGGCGCCACGTTGTATATAATAATCTGCAGTATCTGCGAAAGTGCAAAACAGTTTGTCGACAATTATAAGCGAAGGATAACATAACATCACGCCCGTAATTCCCGAAGAATTAGGCAGAGGTGTACCTAATACTACGCCCACATTTCGCCAGTTATGTTTAAGTCCCATGTAATAGGGGGCGAGCCTATTGTCATGAACCGGGCACAAATCCAGACTCCGTGGCTACTATGGAGAAATTCCTGATGGAAAAACCCTATAACACTTTTCCCGACCTGGGAATTGAACCCAGGACCTCATGTTCAGCAGTCGCGCTCGCGACCACTCGACCAATAAGGCAGTCTAGGATTAAGTGAAGGATATTATGTCCTATTTTGAATGGAGTTAAATATGACAGTTTCGTAGAGAAATCTTCTTCTTCTTTGTGTCGCTGGCAAGCCAGTATTATTATAATAGTATTATGTTGGCCTAATACTTTGGCACCATTTAATTTTGATCATAGCATCACTATTTTGTATGCCTGTCGGCGGAACATAGGTTGGACCAAACAATATATATAAGTACATAAGATCATTGTACCCTGTGTTCACAAAATAAATGAATTTTGAATTTTGAATTTTGAACCATTCTAGTTTGTGTACAAGCTTTGATTCTCAGGTTAGGCAAAAAAAAGGTTATTGGGTTATCCATTTGGAATTTCCCAGTAGCCACCTCACTCCTTTGTTAGCAATTTTAACGCGAGTTGAGCCCGCTACTTGAAAAGATTAAAATAATCATGTACCAGTATTAGAAAATGAAGAAGTCATGTCAAAATAATTAAGGTGTGTACATTCACGAGCACCAATATGTACACTATCCTAAATGAAAAGCAATTTTGGCGAGAAATAACGATTGTAACTTGGAGATAGGATCTATTTCATAAAAATATAAGTTTCAAAATGCTATGTTCGTAACAACATGAAATGTTAATCAGATCAAAAGTAGGAGCAAATCACTTTTAAAAGTTGCTAAGTGTTTACATATTGGTGCTCGTGACTGTACATCTGTTTTGCACGTGTTCTGTTTTTGCATTAACTACATGTGCACTGACAAATAGCTCGCTAATAGTAAGGCCACACCGGGTCTAGTCATTGCCAAGGTTTCAACATTGATGGACGCGGGACAACCTATATAATTAGATTATGTATTAAAATTATTTATATTCTTCCGATACGGATTATTTTTAAATGCTGTGGGATGTGTGGCTTGTTGCTCAACCGCTTTTGCGTTGATCCAAAATAAACAATATTTAGTCATGCTAATATTTAGGCTGATCGAAGTGTATCCTATTTACGAGGGGCTTCTTTAGAGAAGAAGTGTTATTGGGTTTTTCCATAAAGAATTTATCAGTAGCAGCGAATGAGTCTGGATTTGTGCCCTGTTGACGGTAATAGGCTCGCCCCCAATTACATGGGACTTAAAAACTTGCGAAATGTGGGTGTACGAATGAGTACACCTCTGCCTAACCCGTCGGAGATTACAGGTGTGATGTTATGTTGCGTTCTTTAGAGATTCGGTGAGATTTTGTCTCATCAATGATTTTCACGACAATTTTTTTTTGCTATGAAAGACGGAATCATCCTAGTGCTTCGGAAATCACGTTAAGCAGTAGTCCTCGATCTTGGGCAGTAGTAACGGAAGATCAGAAGCCTGAAGGTTTGACACCCAACCCCACCAAGTGGCCTTGTGTTATGCAGTAACTGTATTGTGGAGCTCAAATAGACAGTAAAATTGTTCGATGCAAATACGAGAATTCAGTTGCATACGGTGAGACTGGAAGCCGACCCCGACGTAGTTGGGAAATGATCAGGCCGAGTTATTAACGTAACATCATCTGCCTAGCCTGGTCTCAACTATGTTGGGGTCGGCTTCCAGTCTAACCGGATGCAGCTGAATATCAGTACTTTACATGGAGCGACTGCCTATCTGACCTTTACAGAGTCATTGGCGTAACATTCGTCAATAAAATATCATTGTTGTAGAATACGACCTCTGCACCTCTGTTTTGCCGGTACATAAACGTAAAGTCGTTTTTGTTTTTTTTAGTTTACTCTTGAACTACATTGCAACAAACAGATGCACCTCTGATCTCATATGGTTGATGTATTGCAAATGTTGTCACATAAAATATCAGATAACCGGCCAGTTGGTACGTAAAGCTGTTGCTGCCAACGCCAGAAAATGGACTGGTTGCATGAGATATTTATGTAATAGCCTTCTGGGCACTTCTCCTGATGACGGCGATGTGGACGAATTTTTTGACGCCCCGTAATTGTACATATTTTTATTTTTATTTTAGATCTAATATTAGTTTGTAAATAAGTTCATAAATACTTTATTGAAAATGTTCATCTTGCGCATGAGATAATATGCAACTATGCAGGATGAATTCTAAACAGGCTAAAATAGTTCCAACACTTGGACTTCAAAAAAAGGAGGAGGTTCTCAATTCGGTTGTTTTGTTTTGTGTTTCTTACCTCATGTCTTCGTCATTTATGAACCGATTTGAAAGATCGTATTTTATTGGAAAGAATATACTTCCCATAGTTTCATCAAAATCGGTTCAGTAGCTTGGTTTTTAAATCAGGATAGCTGGAAAAAATATGTCATCCAAGTAAAAGAAATTTCAAAATTGATACTTGACAAGGATTTGTTTGTGATACGATAACTAAAAAGGGTAAAATAAAAACTTTTTTGCAAAAAATAACCGACTTCAAAAAAAAAACACAAAAGAAGTGAAAGATAACTTTACTTTCGGAAGTCGGTGCCAAAAAAGTCAATGGAACAAACAACGGTCACAACAACAACAACAACGGTCAGCATGCAATTTCCATTGCATACAAGGATAAGATTATGCTCTGGGCGATAGTAGCAAATTGTTTGTTTAATTTTCAGTATAGTTCTGGCTGTCATACGCGAATCTTTGACAGTCATTACGGGCTGTCAGGAAGCCCGAAATTCTGACAACTAGTCTTTCCAACGGATAAACACGTATCTGTCAGTGTTACGAACTGGTTTTGGAGGTTATGCATCCGTGTAGACGGGAAGCCGACCCTAACATATTTGGGAAAAGGCTAGGTAGATGATGATAAGATGGAGTCAGACAGATAATCTCGAAGACTAGGGGTGCTTTGCTAGAATTTCCAAAGAGCACAAATCTGATATAAGTATCACGGAAGGGATAATTGAAGGTAGCTAGGTGCCTCTTGAGTATCTGCAGCTGTGAGCACTTATGATAATATCAGAGTTATTAAATCAAAAAGAATGTTTAACGTTATCTAGAGCAATTAAAATTTTATTGAGTAGAAACGTGGTGTTTTATGAAGTAAAAAGCTGTTTTAATTGAAGAATTCAGTCCTTGGAATAACTTCGTGATTTAATTGCGTGGTTTGTGGCTACCAGTTTAATCACATACTCATGAGTTGAATGACAAAGTTACTGAAGTTTATGATCTAGTTCAACTAGATTTGTCTCTTTACGATTAAATATCTTATTTGCAAGTGGATCGATCAAGATACCGCGGTCTATTATTCTTTTTAGCGTGTCGATGGCAAATTTTTCTTTAAATGTATTTAGGCCAAAATTCAGCTTAGATACAAACTCCGATCGCTGATAAAGTCATAAGATCACCAAGTGTACAGTTGTCAGGGTACGCAGCGCAAGATAGAAGGTGGATCATTGTCTGTGGATACACGCCGCATGCACTCTGGCAGTTCATTCAATACACAACGATTTAAATTAAATTCAAAATCATTTATTAAAATTAAACATAAGGCAGTCCCCCAAAACAGCCACCGTTCACCACCTCCTAATGTTTAGCTGGGAAAAAGAAGTGTCGGAACAGCTCTCCAGCAATGACACAATCCTGATGGAACCCAAGCCTTTTCTACGTTATGGGAAGTTGTGCACCACGCGGGCCTTGTGCGGATTGGTAGATGTCACATGTCTTCGAGTTTTCGGTTATAGGATATACCGTTTTGTTTTCATTGCGTCTAATGCATCTTAATATATTTTAGGATTCCTTTGATCTCTATTTGCGATACAAATAAATAATAGAAACACTTGCCAAACAATTCTATCGCTATAAATATTTGTTTAATTGACAATATCAATAAACTGCGAGCCTATCCCGTCACCACTAATCAGAATCCTAAAAATAAACTATTACCTAAAAGTAATTCTCGGTAGTGCAACATTGGGCGCAGGTGATGGCATTATGCAATGTTGCACAATTAGTCATGTTGTACCCTTGAACGAGCGAGTGCCACAGAGTCAAGGTGTGCACTTATATTGCAGAAACTCACATCCGAGTAGGAGCACCATGCGATGGACTTTCATGAGGATGGTGTTATTTTTACAGTTGTTTTTTTTTGTCAGTGATGAAGTTTTTTTCTTGTAATAATTAACTATTTGAATTTTTGCAATTAGGAAAAAAATCTTTGTGATTCTTTGGAACTCCTTAGTTATAATTACTTTTAGTGGTCGATGTTCGTGGTAAGATTATATTATTTAAAGACGTAGTATTGGTTGGCCGGTGCAGTGATTCTGAATAAATCTAAAGCATAGATTCTTAAAGAAAATCTGAAAGATTTAATAAAAAAAAACAGTTAAGCTTAGTACTTCTTTTTCACAAAGACTAAATAATTAAACAATTAATTAATTAATTAAACTAATTGTTAATTTACTATCACCAACGGAAACAATACAATGTAAAATACACAAGCCTAGGTGCTTCAGAAATCAAAGTGCACTCAAAACATACAGTTTCCTGTGATCATAATATCAATTTATCGATGATGCAACTGATAACCTTACACTCTTGACAACAGGAAGAAATATTATCTTATCTACTTCTAATCTAACAAGTAATTAAATTAAGTGTTAATTTATTAATATGTAAACAGCGGCATCTTTGAACTAATGAATACTTAGAGATGTATGCAACTTTTCAATAAATAGCAAAACATGCGTTTGATTTTCACTTATTGCTACTTTGTTTCTAAAACGGCTAATCCCAATTGTTTTTAAAGCTAGAAATAATATGTAGTATTTCTCGCCAGATTATCGTTTCTTAAATAAATAATAGTAATAATAGCTAAATAGTAGTAATAATAGTTTTAATTTTATTTCGAATGTAAGCATATCGGGGCGAACTAACTTTAAAAACTTTTTTTAATTAACTCCGATTTTTATGTATTTTTTGAAATTTCTCGATTTTTCTTGTGATCTTGATTAGGTGAAAAGTGATGGCGATAGCAAGTTTGATGCAAATTTGGATGCTGTACAACAACCTTGAAAATCTGGCCATCCTAAAGGTTATTCAGTTCAAACGACATTTTATTTGATATTTATGTAAACTAAGGAACTAGCCCCGGTCTTGTAAATGAGTGCTGGACCGGTTCACACCTGTACCTATGCTAAACAGATCCTGGCAATTACAGGATAACGAAGTATTGCTGGATGAGCGAGAATGCAAAATAAAATTGGATTCCAACTGTTTCCAGAAGTATGCATTTTAATCACACTGACGCGTGCGCTCCCCACGCTCAACCTCATAGCGAGTGAGACGGACCTATTTTATTGTTCTCTGAGTGAATTCACAAGGAATGCATTGTTTATCATTAGTTATAGATATTAGTTAGTATAGGTATTAGTTATAAGTATAAATTAAGTTATTATTAACTAAGGCGCATTTATCGCATTGGGTTAGCATATAATGGTAAATGTAAGTAGATTAATAAAAAAAAATAAAAAATCCAGTCCTTCCATTCCTGTGATCATTAAGGCTACTATTTTGTTTTTTTTTTCCCTTAAAATAGGCAGCAGGTTAATTCGTATGTTTTAACAAAATACTGACTTTTAAACTGACATGGTCACTAACACTAAAAACGGGATATCTGTTTATCTATGATCAATGATCATGGTGGAAACAGCGCCGAAATAAAATTGGGACCTCAAAATGAATAGTAAACATGATAAATATACCGATTTTAGTGTTAACGATAAAACTGATTGACTGTTACAAATAAAATATTCAAAGGCAACGGTTTTTGGCGATAGTTATTCAAATAAAAGCATCGTCATCCAGAATTTAATGTCCGTGTCCGTCATTGGACTGTGGCTGTTGTGCAGTTAACTAAGTTTCGGTCCACGTCAGTAAAGCCAATAGGCCAATTTCCTCAAACACAGAAGTAAACTAAATAATACTTAAAAAGCCTTATTTACAGTTTCAGTCACAGGAATAATACACTGGTATATAAAGAGCTGATAGCAACCAGGTACTCAATCGTATTTTAATACTTACAGTTTCTATGTACTTGAAATCAAGTGCTGATAACAATGTTTGCAGTATGTACTTGTTTACTACAGTAATTGTCGTAAAGGGATTATGTTCATTAAGTGCCTTTTCAGTCGGAGCTTTTATTTCAAGTGTTTATGTAAGGAAATTATTTATGAGTACTTTTGAAATGTATTTTTTGAAGGACAACTGGTGGGACATCAATGCTACTCCACGACCCGACTTTTTAACCGACTTCAAAAAAAGGAGGAGTTTCTCAATTCGGTTGTATGTTTTTTTTGTGTTTGTTAAAAATTCTTCTTTTATCTGAATGGATCTACTTCCCGATTGGTCCCATAGAATTTCATCAAAATCGGTTCAGCAGTTTGGTTTTTAAATCAAAATAGCTGGAAAAAATATGTCATCCAAGTAAAAGAAATTGCGAAATTGAAACATGATAAGGATTTGTGTGTGATGCGATGGATAAAAAGGGTAAAATAAAAACGTTTTTGCAAGATAAATAACCGACTTCCAAAAAACACTAAAAAAAGTGGAAAATAACATTACTTTCGGAAGTCGGTGCCAAAAAAGTCAATGAAACAAACCATAGTCACCGACTTCCGAAAGTAATGTTATTTTCCACTTTTTTTAGAGTTTTTTTTGGAAGTCGGTTTGTTTATTTTGAAAAACGTTTTTTAGATTTTGCACTCAACAACAAAAAAACAAAACAAAAAACAATTTTTACAGTTAAAATTGCTTTCAGAGACAGCGGAAATTATTGTCGTTTAAGGATTGTATACAAAAAGTGTGATAATTGTGATCAATTTTAACGTAGTGGATACAGGGTACATTATAGTTACCTACAGTCTTGTTTTTATTTACCAACTAACAAAGCTGGTTAATTCTTTTAATTGGAGAAGGTTTTCTAGACTGATTTTTTTACAGGATTAATATTAAAAACACAACAAAGAAAAAAACGACTTTCCCTTACAGCTGACATTTTTGGTCCACAAGCGCTCTCACTAAAACAGCCAAGCTATTTCTCTATTTGGACAACAACTCAGCCAACAAAACACAAAGCACCAGAACATCTCACATGTAGGGTCAGTGTGGTCTCCCTACTCTGACGTAGTGCACTTTGGCAGCAGCTCAACTGGCCAGCTGATGACGTTAGCAGTGACGAGCCTATTGCATACATTAATGGACTGCTCATATTTGTTTGTATTGCATTTAGCTTTGAAGGTGGTAAATGGTAATACTGTTTTTGATGTAATGTGTGTTTGTCTGCGGCATTGAGCACGAGAAAGGGACATCAACGAACTGTTGCCATGCATTTAACAGATAATTCTAGACTCCCCGCCCCCCAATATAGACAAAGTTTATAATCCATAGTATATTTGTGGTACCCCCAGTATAAAATAGCACAATTTCATGGTATTGCGATACACGTTATATGAAGGCTCTGAAAGTAGCTATAGATACGGGTAAAGAATTTGCTATTACCAGTAGAGATATGACGAGCAAATAAGTAAGGGAGGAATATAAATCTACTCTAATATTAAATACGAAAGTTACTCTGCCTGTTTTTGCCTTGGCAGGCTTTAACGACTCAACAGATTTCGATAAAATCATTACCTAATTGAGGGCTTTTTATGCAGGAACTATAATTATATGCCCGTGGGATATTTTATTTCCAATCTTATCCGAGTTCAACCGCGGGCAACAGCAAGACAATCTCCTAGCACAACTTTGAAGATTTTATTTTCTACGTCCGACCTGTCCTCGGACGTAGAAACTGGTACTGGACTAACTAGACGTAGGACTTAATCACAGACAATTAATCCCGTCAATTAATTACAATTTAATCAGTAGACAATTAATCTAGTGGTCAAGTTTATTTTAATTGATAAGAGGACGTTGTCTATACTTACTAATATTATAAAGAGGTATAATTTGTTTGTAAGTTTGTATGTAGGGTATGCTCTACTATCTTCGGAATTACTGATCGGAGTCTAAAAATTTTTTCACTGGTAGAAAGCTACATTATTCGTGAGTCCTATAGACTATAAATTATAATTATAGGTACCATGTTTATTAGACGAGCTATCACAGTTTTTGCGGACAAAGTCGCGGGCGAAGTGCTAGGTGATTATATTTTGAGTGTTTTTAGTGATGAAGTAGTAATGGAATTTTGCCTGAAAATGCAAAATACAACAACACGATAAACTATGTGATCGTACGTTCTACAAATCCTACAAGTTTATCGTCACAGGTGCGAGATTCCGCAAGTAACTGAGAAATCATTAGATCTATGTTTTATTATGTGATAATATTTTAATGATGACACTAAAATCAACTCATTACAAGATTAGAATAAGATAAACACAATTAATCAGGTTTTCAAGCTTATGGAATGTTCGAATCGTCTTTAGGCCTTATTAGGCTTTCCATAATTGCAAAGACGTATTAAGTGGTTAAATTGTTACTTCATACTCATAGAGTTCGAACTTCTGATATTTATACATCGAGGCATTGAGAACATTTAACTATTGAACATTCAAAAGATAAATTGTTGTTCCTTTTTTCTATTGATAATTTAGAGAAATAAACCAGTCATTGTTATTGGGTTATCAGGAATTTCTCAGTAGCAGCCACGGAGTCTGGATTTGTGCCCGGTTGATGGCAATAGGCTCGCCCCCTGTTACTTGTGACTTAAACATAACTAGCGAAATGTGGGTGTACTATTAGGTACACCTCTGCCTAACCCTTCGGCGATTACATGCGTGATGGTATGTTATCATTACTAATATTATAAATGCGAAAGTTTGGATGGATGGATGTTTGTTACTCAATAACGCCAGAACGGCTGAACGGATCTGGATTTGGCACAGAGATGGATTACAGTTTGGAATAGCACATAGGCTACTTTTCACCCCGGTAAGACGATCCCGTGGGTCAATTATCGAACACCACGCGGGCAAAGCCGCTGGCATAAGCTAGTGTTTTATAAACCAGCCATCTCTGCAGCTTACACTTAGCTGTCACACAAATTATTGCCTTGCGCTCTATTGGATTTGATTTAGTTTGTTGGCTCAAAGTTGAAATTCCAACAATACTATTTAGACATTAGTTTAGGAGAAGCTATACACGCACCTCTGATTATTCATGTGCGTATTGTATAATTATCACCTGCTTCGGTGTAGGAAAACATCGTGAGGAAACAAGCATGCCTGAGAGATATGTCTGGACCACATGTAAAGCCAAGTCAGAGGCCTATGGGAGGCATAAAACTCCGACACCAGGTTAGGCACTAACCACAAGATAAAAAAGAAGGTTGAAAAGTTTAGTGTTAGTGAAAATGAGCATAGTAATAAGTTGCAATTTATTATTTATCACTAATCTATTTTCTTATCAAGACAATATAGAATAACACGCAAACACATGACGAGATCGTCCACCAATTGCCAAGTTTCTAAGCTAAATATAGCGGTATCAGACTATCTGATATACTAGCTACTTCACTTCCAATCTCCATGCCAACCATAAATGCATTAGAATCGTCACTGTAGAAACAACATAACACCACGTCTTTTATCCCCGAATTTGACCTTTTATAGTACACCCACATTTCGCTAGTTATGTTTAAGACCCAAGAAATAGGGGGCGAGTCTATTGCCATCAATCGGGCACAAGTCCAGACTCCGGACTACTACTGAGATATTTCAAACACAATCAAAATCACAAGCGATTCATTAAACACAAGCTGAGAAACATCACTTTTTGAACGTTTTAATAACTAGGGTTGCACCACATCTATCCGCACGAAATCGCATTCTTCCATGCTCCTATCCTGTTCTGTCGTTTAGAACAGTCATTTGCAATTGAGTTGGCATACAGCGCTCTTAGGATTGGACCTCATCGAGAGCGTACATTGTCGATCCTGTCGCCTACCATAGTATTCCCGCTCTGTTTCGTTTTAAGAGCGCTGTATGCCCACTCAGAGACAAGAAGTGGCGGAATAAACTTCATAGCAACACATCTATCTGTTAAAGATGATTGTCTCATTTCCATATACCTTGGCAATACTCCGGAACTTCACGTGAAACTCATTAACGGTGAAAACAAACAGTTTCTGTATTACAAGCAAGGTTATGTCATGCATGAGTTTAAAGACAGCCTGAAGTAATGTTTTAATGCATTTATGTTGACAATATGTCGGTCGTTATTTAAAGTTACGACTGTTTTATTGGTCAGACTACGATGGATTCTTGGTTCTGGATGCAGCCGGCGTTTCTTGTAAAGTTTTTATGGCCGTTTAGCAAAGTGTGTTGTGGTCAAGGAAATTTGTCGTTGAGTCGTTTTTAGTGAATTAATGAATCATTCATGATTATTTTGGTTAGTTATGAAGCACGTGGACTGAGAAGTTAATTATTAACATCCGCACGGGTCGATCTTCTAGATTAAGCAGCATTTGCCAAGGTCGGTCCTTGGATGGGTGACCATCCGTTACATACCGAATTTCTTCCGTGCCTCGGAAAGCACGTGGAGCCGTTGGTCACGGCTGTCGTTTGTTGATCTTTGACAGTCGGTATCGCATTACCCGGTACTAAACCCAGTTATCTCCACAACCCATTGTGGAGCCATCTCCAAGCCGTCTCCAATATAGTTGGGAAAAGGTCGGGCAGATAATGATGACTGAAATGGGTTCCCAGTGCTGGGAGAATGGTGGCGTTTCTTCTCATATTTTATGTCAAAGTGTGTTGTGGTCAAGGGAATTCGTCGCTAAATCGGTTTAAGGGAACTATGAATGAATCATTCATTATTATTTTGGCAGGTTATGAAGAACATGGACTCAAGAGGTTAATTTATTAAGAAATGATGGAAATAGACTATTTAAAATAGTCACAATCAAGGTGGTAATACTCTAATTCAAAATATAATATAAGGATCAAAGACATTCAAATATTTACGAGCGACAGACGGGACAAGACGAAGAAAATCGTAATCCAATTCTTATTACAACTTGGTAACAAATCAAGGTAGCATCCGTATGTCAAAATCGAAAATGTTCGGGATCAAAATTTTTTGTATGAAAATATTCCCAATGTCCGCCCGCTCCTTATCTTTTTAGTCTCTTTGATTTAGGATACATGTTTGGAGGATTCTATAGAAGTTTCGATTTATCAAGATAGGACGTCTAATTCCACGGCGTATGCATCATTGCATTAATCCGAAAATATGATAGTACGGCTGACTAAAATGCAAATCCAGGCCTTTTAAAATTAGATAAATAAAATATATATAAATAAGATAAATTTGATAAAATAAATAAGAAATAAATAAAAAAAAAAGAATAAAATAAATAAATAAATAATTTATAAATTAGATACCGCGGCCCCGGAACACAAAGGGCGATGAAGGAACATGGGTGGAATTAGGCCTTTTAAAATTGGAATTGTACTAGACTAAACACAAGACACTGTCAGCCTTCAAGGGTAACAAAAATGGTTGTAAACTGAAGTAGAATTATCCAAAGGATTTGTCAATATTAATACATACGGAGTTTTTCACAGACTACGAAACAGCCAAAAGGAAGGGTTATAAGTTTAGCCGTCTTTGTATCTATTAACGAATGTTTGTATTTAATTCTTACGACACCTTTCTCTCTGCTTACCTCATAACCCCAACCAAACAAATGTTTAATCCCAGACTCTGAATCAATGTGCAAGTCGAGCGGTATTGCCAAATCCCGCACAAGCCCGTGAACGCATCTAGGCTACACATTCCGACGTGAAGGCATTCGTTTTGCATTATTTGCATCGATAGCGCTTCCATCTGTTGTTCATAGGGCTGGCAGGGCTTTTAAAGCTCATTGACTTTAGGAAATAATACTCACTTTTGTTAATAAGGGGTATAATCTATGAATAGTTTAAAACCAAGTGGCCTTTCGTGTCTATATAAGGGGCCAATTTTGTTATTCTTACCCAAGACAAGACTGATGTGGACGCGGCCAACGAACTAAGAAGATACAATGCTTGTTTTAACTATACAATGGACTTTAATGCGGTTTTCACCATAAAATATTGTGAAAGTTTTATGTGTCAAATAAAACTTACTACTTAACTTAAATTCAGGACAGAGATCTCGATATTTTGACATCCTCAACAGAAGATTACACCAAGTGCGAAGCTGATGATATAAAGGAAAAAAAATGGAAATAATTGATACATGGTCGTCACCTTTTTTCAGAGCTCTATCTAGATATTTAAAGAGTATCGTCATCACAGACCACCATGTCGGTGCTGAATAAAAGCCCCTCACTTTTTTGTCAAGCTTGAAGCTTCCCTGAACTGCGGGAGTCTCAATCAGGTTTACGCGAGATCATGACATATTCTGATCATATTTTACATGGAGCGACTGCCTATCTGATCTCCACAACCCAGTTAGTACTTAGCTATTTAATAAAGTACAATTTTAAATTTAAAACTCTTTTCTTGTTAACAAAAAGCACGCACTACACTTATCTCAGGTACTTAGTAAACCTGCATGCATATAAACAGACACCATGTGAGAAAAAGGAAGCCTTTATCGATTTACGCTACTTCATGCTTATTGCCAGAAGAATACCAAGTATCCACTTCCAGAAGTATCCACTGATAACTAAACAACATTCAAACTCGTGTATCTACCAGCCCTACAATTTTATTCTGCACTGCAACTATGTACCCGCATATTTTCCCATTTTGTTTTGATAAACACACATTTCTCCATACAAACTTACGAGCAAACTCTAAGTTCACGTCAAGGTTATTTTTAGAAAGTTTTCACGTATTCTTGGCAGTTTATTATTGTTAACTAATACAGAAATAGTTTGCTGAGAGAATTTTGTTAATCATCAACATTTTCGGACGTGATATCAAAGGAATGGGGGAAGAAAACAATGTTTGTTATGGTTTGGCTACACGTGGCGAAGATTGGTCATGTTTGATGGTGGTGATAGAAGAATGCCTGCTATTAATACCAATGATGCAAATGTTGCGGGTGACGAAAGGGGCAACAAAAGAGCTTTTCGTTATGCTTCGTCCAAATATTGAATTTATAAGGGTAGGAACATTGTAACAGATGTGCTGGAAGAAGCACTTTACCATGCAGGCAGTAACAAACAGAGGTACTGTGTGAGCCTGACATGTTGTTTAAAAAGATATAGATTGTCTCATCGTTTTCATGGATAGACTTTAAAAATGGCTATTGTTTATTGTCTCGCTCATTCATAACACAACATGAAATCACACCTGTAATCCCAGAACTTTAGGCAGAAGAACAATAACACTCCACATTAAACGCATAACAAAGTAGTCCTCAAAAATATTCAACGATCTAGACATCGGCAGATGTAACCGGATAAGACGTATCATCGATACGAACGAGTAATAAGAACAGCAGAATTGACTAACATTGCATTTTCTTTTTTAATACAAAGCTCTTTTATACAAAGCAGCTTTTAGATTAAAAACTGCTAAGTTCACATTAACTGTTCATAAGCTATCGCTTGTTACTGAGCCACGACATGACGGTAACCCTACACTGAACCGTCGATCACAGCCGTGGATCAACTTCAAGAGATCGTAAATTCAAGTGTTGGAGAACAATGCTCGTTTATTTCATAGTAAGCATTTCATTACAAAGTTACGAATACATAATATCGAATATATTTAAATTAATGTTTGTTTGTTCGTATTTTATGAGCTGCTATAGGTACCGTTTATCCAAATGCGATAAAAACTTTGTCAACTTATAGCTTGCTAAGCCGGAAGCTAGTGTTGTGTTAAATTTTTGGTATATAGGTGGTCACCCGTCCACGGACCAACCTAGGCAAGCGCGGCTTAACCTAAAGATCGACCCGAGCGGCTATTATTATTTAACCACGAGCTCCTCTACACTATAAACTACTTACTAGTTACCCACATCATAATAAGGCGGTCCCGAATGCAAACTCCGGATCACCCCATCGGCAAACCCAGTAATATTCGTGAGGAATGTCTTCAAGTCGTTGCCAGCTCGTGACGCGAAGTCGGTGTACAGCAGCAAGGCATCAGACTTGGCTGAATGCAGCTCAGCAATGATGGCAGCATACTGGTCTTCGTTGAAGGTCACCTGGCGAGCGTGGGTCGGGTGGGTGCGGTTCGACACATCTACTACGATTACGGCATCCTGAAAAAGTGAAGGTTGGGTTTTAGAAGAAAGGAAAACAAAAGAACAACGTTTCGGTTTAGTCCAGAATATGCATGTGGAACGAGTTGATGAATTACTCTGCCAAAAGTGTGCCCAGAAAGACTAGCGGTGGTTTTTTCTTAGAGATCTCCTAGTCCCCTTGTGAAATCAAAATAATTGGAAAATTAATCTAACTCTCTACTAATCATAGTAATTGGTAGTGATAGTCGGAATTTGCCTACTCCAAAATTAAAGAGTAATTTCTCCCGTTATGTTTGAGTTACATTCATTAGAGGGCGAACCTGTTGCCATAAATCGGACACAAATTCAGATGCCTTGGCTGCTACTGAAAAAATTCTGTTGGTAAAACCCAAAAACACTTTGTGCGACCTGGAAATCGAACCCAGGACTTCATACTCAGCGGTCGCACTTGCTATTGGTTGCAAGCATATGTACTGCTTCGTGACTGCGACCACTGAGGCAGTCTAGGCAGTAGTTCTATGGCTTTATCTATAGGTATTCGATGGCTCGATTCCGGCCGCTTGGCTAACTACGCTATGAACTTAATAAGCAACAGTTGTTCCGGGCCTTATTGATATTGATCGTGTTCAACAAATCGAGCGATTTATATCTATTAATGCACGAAGCAATTAAAGATTATATTTTTATTTAATCATCCTTCTTAGCAATAATGTAGGTAAGATGTTGCCTTGATAACTATGTGATTATCTCGTTAAGATTTGATTTGAAGATCTAAAAATAAAATTGTAGCAAGTGTTGCAAAATAATTTGATTGCCCGCCTCGAAAAATGTAAGTAGTATTTTTACTTTAACAGCGATAAGAACTTATGATCTAAATATTATTCTTGGATAATTAAATTATTAAAAGCGATCTTTAAGTTCTTTTTCAAGGTCAGAATGTAAGTCTAGGTGTTTGAAATATACTGTTTGATGAAAAAAAAAAAACTAGAGAGAGATTTTAAAGATTGCTGTTTTAACTATGCTTATGTTGTCTGCACAACGGCTGTTCACTAAATTATTGTTTTAAAAGGGCCATGAAAAATCCGTCGATTATTTAGGTTTGATAACGTGATGGGGAAGGACTTAGTAGAACTTCACTTTAGAGCAATGACTTCTTCTAATTTACAGTTATTTCACATCTGTAAAACTTACTTCGTGAATAACAAAAGCCTATGACTGGACTAAAAGCCAAAACCATGCATAAACCATGTTTGTCTATTAGCTAACACTAGTAATTAAGATCATTGTTACTAACACTATGGGCGTACCCCAAAATAAATGTTATAATAAGTTTGATATTTTTTTCATTTTTTTTTAGATTGAAATATTTCATTTTAATGAGTATGTATGGAAATAAATAAAGGAAATAATAGCCATATGGATTTTATAGGGGTTTCCTCAGTAGTTTCTGAAAAATCATAAATCATGGTCTATAATTTTTGTTTGTCCACCAGTTAATTATGAAAAATTTTTGTACCCATTCCTTTTCGTCACAACAGTGTTTCAGCTCAATCGATACAAACAATAACGTTTAACAACAGCACAATTGTTCTCTTATAGCGCACATTAAAAGTATAATAGACTGGTCTGTACATTGCAACACAAAGTTAACATTACCTGTCACATGTCACACATGCAGTCATGCCCCATGAGTCATGTATTATAGTCGTTTCACGGCTATTTTACCTTTGAGATCAACCTTATGGCGACGGCAATAAAGGTTAATGTACTGCCAAATCAGAGGTAAAATAATAATGAAAGGGCAGTAGTGCTGCAAAGACAGGAAGCTGAGAAGACCATCATCCGCTGAGCCTTTTCCCAACTGTGTTGGGATCGGCTTCCAGTCTAACCGGATGCAGCTGAATACCAGTATTTGAAATGGAGTGACTGCCTGTCTGACCTCTACAGCCCAATTAGTACTGGGTAATATGGTACTCATTGGTAAGACTCGGTGTCAGACTTTCAGGCCAATGACTTGGTAGTCAGTGCCCCGACAGACTTTAACTATCGTTGTAGGTGTAACGACCAGGCCACAGACTTGGAGGCCAGCGGCCAGACAGACTTTGACAATCGTTGCAATTGTAACGACCGTCAAAGATCTACAATTGACAGCCGGGACCAACGGCTTAGCGTGCTTTCCGAAGCACGGAGGAAAATCGGTATGTTATGGGTGGTCACCAATCCACGGACCAACCTAGGCAAGCGCGGCTTAACCTGAAGATTGATCCGAGAGGCTGTTACTATTTAGCCACGAGCTCCTCTCAAGAAACTAAGACGAAACAAACAAACAAACTGTTCAGCTTTATAATATTAAGTATAGATTTGAAAACGAAATCGAGAGCAAACTCGTAAAAACAGCTCTGCACTCAGTTCCGACATCAAAACAAACGTATACAATAATGATAACTACAGTAGTTAAAGCTGGTTTTCCACCACAGCTGCTCGAAACTAAACTAAGCTGTTATACCAATATGGCTTCTTCTGACAAAGTAAATCAGATATCGGTATGAGAGCAAGGTGTAAGGCATCGGGGAAGATGTGTCAGATCAATTTTATAGCAACCTTCTTCATTTATTTAATTACTAGCGACCGCCCCGGCTTCGCACGGGTGCAATGTAGATACAAATGTTTTCTCTACTATAATATGCATGTATTATACAGATAAACCTTCCACTTGAATCACTCTATCTATTAAAAAAAAAACCGCATCAAATTCCGTTGCGAAGTTTTAAAGATCTAAGCATACATAGGGACAGACAGCGGGAAGCGACTTTCAGTTTTATACTATGTAGTGATGATTTAATCCACTAGGTAGTCAGCTCTGATTAGAAATAATTATATCAATAGCCACTGCAAACAGATCTGAGGGCTATGTAGGACTTTCCGACGCCCAGTGCGACCACCCTGGTCGATAGTGTCCAGGATATCCTCAAGTCCTGCACATTTGAGGACGAAAAGAGTTCTACTGAAGTTGCGATCAACGCAAAACTAAGGTCGCCATAAAAATCTCATGGCGAAATCATTATGATGATGTCACAAAGGAAACCATAAACCATCTGCTGTTAGTATTTACAGTACATTTAATGTGATGACGTCATTCATTCAGTTTTACATGCCAATTTTCTGAACCGCCTAGCTGAATAATTTGTTTGAAAATGTAATTTATTTTCGGAAAACTATGTTTTAATTTGATGTGAGATTTAACGAGAGCAGTGGTGTTTCAGTGGTATTGACCCCGAATTACGCGGGAAATACCATCAGGCGCTAGCCCGATTTCAAATCAGCTAAACTGGAGAATTTCGATGCAAATACATCATCTATTATATTCTCTGTGATATACTACAATAAACGTAGCGTGAGCTTTAAGGTTCCGTGTCGAGTCGTGTCGTTAGTTCTCACTTAACTCGGGCAGCGACAGCACGAACCCTTAAAGTGTTTCATCTACTTACTGATAATTTGGTGGTTTTATTCTAAACCCTAACTAGTATCTCTAGTGAACACCACATTCCCTTTAGATGAATAATTTTTAAATATTCTTCTTTCACCGTTGGATTTGTTGAGTTTCACACTAGGATTTGTTCCAGTATCGTGGGTGCGTTTACAAACATTTAAACACACATACATAAACAGCCAGATCCGAAACAACTACTTATTGTAAGCGGAACAAATATTTGTTCCGTGCAAGAATCGAATCCGCGACACGCAGTGCAGCAGCCAATCGCCCAGCCACTGAGCCAACAATTCTGCAAAATCGTGTGCTTCTAGACTTAAGTAGTTGCTTGTCAATACATTTTCAGATTTTATATATACAAGCTGCCGACCGCGACCTCAATCTAAACTGAAATCTCATATATACGGAAGCTATAATCATGAATTTCAGCAATGAATTCTCCTGAATTACGAAATAATGGATAGCAATGACATCATCCGCTGCATCCACGCAGTAATGATCTTTGACCCAGCGCTTCAGCTTGGATTTGCGCCAATGCATCCGTATCGGCCACTTGAAACTTTGCTTACCCATTTAAAGCGAAGAGGATGATGTTATCTAGTAGTTAGGGATATGAATACGTAAGTACCTTTACTGAAATCTATTACATTTGCTTTAAACTCTAAGTAATTGAAGACAAAAGTATGTAAAAGAAGAATAAAGAATTTGAAAACCTGACAAACTCTTCATTAGTCTAACAAGTATACATAAGATGATTAATTAAGCATCAACATCACGCCTGTACTCCCCGAAGAATTAAGCAGAGGTGTACCTAATAATACACCCACTTTTCGCCAATTATGTTCAAGTCCCATGTGATACAGGAAAAGCCTATTGCCATCAACCGGGCACAAATCCAGACTCCGTGGCTGCTACTGAGAAATTCCTAATGGAAAAACCCAATAAAAATTTGCCCGACCCGGGAATCGAACCCAGGAACTCAGCAGTTGCGATTGCGACCGCTAGACCACAACGAGGCAGTCCAGATAAGATAATTTCGAAATGTGTCACTGCACTACATCTTATATTTACCATCTTTTGTACCACATTTAACGCAAATAAATAATTTTGACTTTGACTTTGACTTTGAGTGTCCATTTTTAATCAACATCCCGTAATTATCGTAAATTCATCGATCAAGATAGGAAAAGACGAAATAAAATATACTTCCTTATTTACATAAACGATCTAAAAATAACAAAGACAACTAAACAAATGCTTTGTTTTTCAAGCACCTGTAACTACTGGAGCAAAGAGCAGAACAAATATTATTTCAGCGTTATGTCGAAGTGCTGTCGAACGTGTATTAGTGTAAATTGGCAAGAAAACTGAAGGGTTCTGTGACGCCATTACTATTTCCTTGGACCTAGAACGATTTGTAAACAGTTAGCTAATTTTCATTATAATTATAGATGTTGAGCCCAGCTGTGGGATGTTTTTTTTTTTTTTTTTTTTTTTAATAAAACGTTGCCCCACACTAGGAATTTCTCCTGTATCGTGGGTGCGTTTACAAACATTTAAACTCACAAACACAAACAACCAGACCCGGAACAACTATCTGTAGGCCATACAAATATTTGTTCCGTGCGGGGATCGAACCCGCGACACGCATTGATATTGTGATATTGGTTAAAAGTAAACTTAACATCATCATCTGCCTAGCCTTTTCCCAAACATGTCGGGGTCGGCGTCCAGTCTAACCGGATGCAGCTGAATACCAGTATTTTACATGGAGCGACTGCCTATCGGACCTCCACAACCCAGTTAGTACTGGGGAATACGATACCCCTTGGTAAGACTGGTTGTCAGACTTTCGGGCCACAGGCTACCTGTAACGACTGTCAAAGATCTCCTAATCACAACCGGGACCGACGGTTTAACGTGCTTTCCGAGGCACGGAGGAAACTCGGTCACCCATCCACGGACCAACCTAGGTCAGCGCGACTTAACCTGAAGACCAATCCGAACGGCTGTAGCTATTTAGCCACGAGCTCCAGCAACAGTAATCTTAACAATGAAACCTAATAACCCCAAAATCACCTTTAATTCTGCCAACCCCCTTTATTCACATCCATAAATTGTTTTGTATTTTGTATTGCATCTCATTAATAGAGCGTAATGATAACAGAGTTATTTCTAAAGCCAAGGCAATAAGAAAGGAATGCACTATAACTACAATGTACTGAAATTCTTATCACACCGCGTTTGAAGTATGACTCAACTTGTAATAGGTATCGTTATGCAAATCATTGTTATGACTGGCTTGCAGTGATTAGGAATTTATGACTGCATTTCTTCTCGACGATGTATGAGGTAAAATACAGAGAAATTTAGTAATACTAGCTGTTGCACGCGGCTTCGCCTGTGTTGATGTTGGAAGTTACCCTACGGGATTGTACTACCAGGTTACAATGTATCCGAAGTCCTAAGTCAGGTCATAGTCTACCTGAGAGCCAAATGATGTCAACATCCGTTTTGTCGTCAAGATGTGAAAAGGTAACGGGCAGATAGACAGAGCAGAATTGGGTACTTTCGCATCCATAATATTATTATGGATATAAACAATCCCATCACGTGCCTAGCCTTACCCCAACTATGTTAGGGTCGACTTCTAATCATGGACATGGAGCGACTGCCTATCTGACCTCCACAACCCAGTTAGTACTGGGTAATACGATGCCCTTGGTAAGACTTGTTGTCAGACTTTCGGACCACTGACTACCTGTAACGACTGTCAAAGATCTACAAATGACAGCCGCGACCAACGGCTTAACGTGCTTTCCGAGGCACGGAGTTAACTCGGTATGTAACGGGTGGTCACCCATCCACAGATCAACGAGCTCCTCTTACAAACAATACTCCAGACAGTTAATATTCACTCCTCGCAAAATTAAATCGCAGAATTTTCATAATAAACTGTGTCTGGGTATCAATTGAAACAGACTACCAGCATTCCACCGCGTTCGGGCAGAAAAAAGGGGGTACAATAAACTCCTCAGCAACATTTAAAATCATCATTCATTCTCAAGTTGGCCGCTGTAGATCCAATCTGGCTAGATGGGGTATAATCAACCCATATTGAACACAATGCGAGTGAGTAACCTCAACTACAAACATATGCCACACTTTCTCTCCTGCCCGTCGTGCACAATTAACTGCACCCTCCAGGAGTTAACTGAAGCAAGCAATAGGTGACTACTTACTGGTTGGACAAAATCTTAGTCATCGATTCGAGGAGAAGAAGAACAAGATCATTCATCTTTCGAGGCAATATGAGTTCCCTGCTTACCCTACTTTTCATAGTAACACAAAACAGGTGTAACATTACAGCGTGTATACGATGGTATCTACAGCGATCACTGTGTGTTCTGTTTGTTTGTTCATCGCCAAGGATTTGTTAAGTAATATTATACTACATATATCTTTATCTATTGTGTAAAGTGTAGTATTGTGTCGTGTTACGCGGGCTTGTTTATCAGGCTTCTGAAGGATAAGTTTAAAATTATTTAAATTGAAAACCAGTAACCCACTTTTCAAAAAAAATCTCTGAAACTAGGTATGTCACAGAAAATCATCATTCTCTTGCCATTGACCCAATTTAATTGTAGTTGGCAGCACGTTTTCTGCTTACATATTTATTTATTAGTCGTCATCTCAGTAGTCGACCCGTATCCAGCCATATTAATGTCAGCCATACCGAGAATCCCCACAATATTAGTTTTTAAGGTTCCGTTTTATAATCTCTCGTATTCGACTGTGTATCACAGCAGTTTCTCTCGAGATTTACGCAACGTATCAATTTGATAAAGCGTACACAAATCGTCAATGAAAGACCGAATAATGTTTAAATATAAGATTTTTTTATATAATGTATTAGTGATCTGGCTGATTGATAACGGTTAACCCCGCTAACTTTACTTTCAAGTAAATTTGAAAATTACTCCTTAGTTAGCCCTAAGTATCAAAATTCTAATGATTTGAATGAATTTCGGTAACAACCCCCTCTAAACTATCTTTAGGTAAACTACCAGGATACCTACAGAAATCGCGGGTTTGATTAACTTGACAAGTTTCACAAAACTAACAGGCTCTACTCCAAAAAAAAAAATATCCCTGAACAGAAAATCCTTACCTGCCTCAACAAAATATCTCATCTAATTTTATAGCTGCACTATATCCCGATTAATTCCCACCTGCATCCCGTCACACAGATTGCCGTGCAACCATGACCTAAATACCTGAAATTCCTGAAACATTTTCAGTGGGGTCTCTTATCTTGAGCACACTGAAGATAACAAGCGACCTTGAAGTTATTTACTATTATGTCTAATCTAAGGGCTATGTAGATTTTTGTTTTTGTATCAAGCTGTTTTAGAGTTTGGGGTAAGTAGACTTTGACCTGGTTGGACACGAGAGACTGGAGACACGTGTGTCCAATCTCGTGTCGAGTTGGTGAAAAACCCGGTTGGTCGAGACCACTCTAGAGAGGTTGGAAGCGCTACTGCCGACCGAATTGTCTTGAGTTCGATACCCAGGTCGGGCAAAGTGTTATTGGGTTTTACAACCTGGAATTTCATAGTAGAAACTCGAAGTCTAGATTTGTACCTGGATGAGGCTGTACCCATGGGACTAAAACATTACTTGCGAACTATTGATATTGGTACACATCTGCTGTACCCTTCGTGAATCGCAGGCGTAATGTTATTATCTAGTCTAGTCAAGTGCTACATGTTATTTGAACCAGTGAGCGAAGGGCGTATTATCACTACATTATAGGCAGAGAGCCCTTGACTGAAATGTTTATAATTACGGAAACACTTCATATTGTTAATTACTTAACACTGAATAATTATGCATAATGTTACTTCATAAATGGTTAGAAAGATGACTGGATTTAGTATGTCATCATCTTTTGAAATACAATTTCCTAGAATGATAAGGGTTTCATAGTGTCTACATGCTACCTTCTAGGTATATTATGAATTTGAATTTGAATTATAATAAGGCAAAAGAGGTACATTTTGTATGTATGGATGGAGCGGGTAATCCTCGGGACTACTGGGGGGTTACCATGATCTGTTAGTGCAGGAATGTATTAGGACTATTCCGTGATTGTGAAAATGACAGCGCTAGACAGCTGTCTAGCGCCATCTCTCACCCACTCTCGGAATAGTACTAAAACAGTCCTGCACTAACAGTTCATGGTAACCCCTCTGAACCGATTTCTAAAATTCTTTCAGTATCGTAAAGCTACACTATCCCCGAGGGTTATAGGCTATATTTCTTAGGCTCCTGTGGGATAATTTCTTCAAGCTATTATTTTATAAATGCAAAAGTAACCTCTGTGTGTACATACGTATGGAAGTAGATGACTAAATTGTGTCAATCCCAAATAAATTGAAAAAAGGACAGGCCGTTGATGACGAATAAAATCTTGTCCAGATTACCGAATGTGCTGGTCACACAAAACGTTTTCGTTTATTCAAATCAGTCATTCGGATTATTACGAAACCTTCAGAAGTCCAGGTTATCATCAACAATAACGAGACATTAGCATTGAAATCTCGAAGACATTGACACGAACATAAATCTGAACGTTCCAGTGCGGTTTATTGTGTGTAAACAGACACAAGGTTTGAGACACAATGGGAGCATCATGCTGTATCGTGATGAGGCGTGGTGGAACACAACATCTGGGAAAAATTCAGAAAATGTATTCCTACTTATGATTTAGGAATGCTAAGTGCTTGGATCTGGCTGCACCATAAATGACTGAAATCAAATTACTAAATACGTTTAGCACTAAACGCATTTAGAACTATCTGTTTGTATTAATCGTTTGAAGATGAGAGAGGAAATTATGGTAAAAGATTTGCGATGGAATATATTTTTCAATTTTACATACAATAGCATTTTTAAGTCAAACATAATCAGCTTGTAAGAAGTAACAGTAATCACCAACTAGAGGTGATGTTGGTGACGCAAGTGTGGTGATCAAAGTATATCTTATTTCATCCATTGTCTACTACCTATACCAGATATTGTCTAGATATCAGTTCCCATGTGATGATTAATGACTGAGATAAACTAAGATGATATCTAATAGATTGGCATGCAAATAATTAAGATTATACTGAGAAGATAGGTTTCAAGAGGTAACCCAATAATCCCGGATGATATCAATTAAAAAGTCGTAACATAATCCGAGCAGTGGAATGCGATAAGCTATAAATAAATTGTCTTTATCTACGTGACACAATGAGAGCGTCACGGTGCATCATAGTGTGATGACGTGTTGTTGTTACCATCACAATAACATAAAGGGTGCTATGGTATTTCTTTCATTATCGTGTGTTAGTGCCTAACTTGGTTTCAGAGTTTTTATGACGCCCATGGGCCTCTGACTTGGCTTTACATGCCGTCGAGAAATATCTCTCAGGCTTTTCTCGGTTTTCCTCACGATGTTTTCCTACACCGAAGCAAGGGATAATTATAAAATACGCACATGAAACCGAAAAATCAGAGATATGTACGTGTCTTATTGGGTTCGAACTTGATACCTATGATTTGGCAGTCCGAAGGTCGCACCACTACGCTATCACTGCTTTCATGCTATAGCTTATAAGGTATTTAAAATACATAAATGAATATTGTTGTTCCTAGTAACTATTCGAGCAATGGTGGCCCCATGGTAATGGCTCTGTGTTAGTTACAGATCGTGAATTTTCCGAACTAACTCAAGGTGTGTTTCACTTTGTGTAATTTATGTCATCACCACTGCTCTCAAAACGGTAAAGGAATCGATCATTTAAAGACACGTGATATTTACCAACCCGTACTGGACCCGCGTGGTGGTTTACGACCTACTCATACATAATCAGCTTATAATTTTCCCACTGGTGGAGAAGTGTCTCAGTATTGGGAACGTTTTAGGCTGATTATGTAACGTTTGTGTTGCATTCAATCAACGCAAGGACTGGGACACAATGAGAGCATCACGGTGCATCATAGTGTGATGACGTGATGTTGTTACCATCACAATAACAATGATGGCAACAGCGTGACAATACAGAGTGTTGTGGTATTGTTAACTATGATTATCATTGCAATGACAGTCATAATTATCTAATTAATTAATCGTAATGTTTGTAAATGCAGCTAATTGAGTTCTCATTTGTCATTGCCTCGTTAGTTGTTGCAAGCGTGTTTGCTGATCTGATCTTTGTGTTCGGTCCCAGAGATGGGCAAAGTACTATTGGAACTTCTCGGGCAAGCATGAGTTTGGAATACAACTTTGTTGATTGATAAGCTCTTCCCTTTTACGCGGGACTGAAACGTCACTAGTGATTTGCAGTGGGTGGGTGTATTCAAATATACCTCTGCTGCCTACACCATTATACATTCATTTGTTTGTTTTATTTAGTAGGTGCCGTTCGTTACAGGGGGTCTACTCTCTAAGCACGAAACCCGTAGTTTCGGCCGAAGATACGGGCGTTTGCTACTCCGTAACACTTACGGACATACGATTAGTGAGAGACCCGAACTAAAAACGAATGACAACACGATTGAACTACTCCCGATGTATTTTCAAAACTCATTAACCCGAAAATAATAGGGTTCATTTCGAAGTTTCGATCTACTTTCTTACGGGCCCGAATCTTCGTTGACGGACTTCGAGAGTACACCCCCAGACCCGTCATTATAACGCTCTGTACAACAGACGTTAATGGGTCAGTATTTTCAGTGTGGGTATTCAGAAGTGGAAGGGATTGATAGATTTAACCTGTAAAGTGAAAGAGCTAATTTGCATAATCATAATAATGATTGTATATCGCAATTTGTTCTTTCAAGACACTTAGAAGGTTATTCCTAAAGGTTTTCGATTGTTTTAGTTGGTTAATAGTTCATAGGATTGTTGAAGTTGGTTAATAGTTTGCGGCTGGCTAAAAAAAGCACCTAGTCTATTTTCTGCAGAATATTCGTGAAAATCATCACCGTGATCCAATTACGATTTACGTTTGTCAATCTCGCGCTTATTATCACTTTATTATAATAGTTAACGGATGTAACTAAGCGTGTCGATGTTACTTTTTTTATTTATTTTTACTGACATTTTCACAGCTATTTTGGCAAAAATACACTATCAATCTAATGTTAGGTTATTAGTAGTTAGGTATGACTGTTTGGATAAAAACAGTAAGTTTTAAAAGAGGCTTGATCCTTCCGTCATTGGGTATATTCAAGACTAGCTTTTGCTCGCAGCTTAACTCCCGTTATGTATGGAAATTAACCCACGAGAACGATTTAAATGTAGCTTAAAACACTCGAGAATAATGTAGCTTCCCGTAAGTGAAATAATTTTCGGAATTGGATCAGTAGTTACCCCTACATACAAACTTACAAATAAATTTTACCTCTTTATAATATTAGTATAGACAAGTGCCAATATACATATACTAGGTGCCTTACCTACATTTATTCACTATGCAAGCATGACTAATCGTCAACAACACATTTCAGTAAAAATCAATAGTTTATCCAATAGCATTGTAAATACAGACAAGGTCGGGGGCACAATGAGAACGTCATCCATTGCACAGCATGACAAATGCATATAATATGTGCATATAAGTGCATATGACGTCACTTTCAGGATTATTGGAATAGATGATCTCTGTTACGTTTAGTTTTAATTGTTGGGTTATTTAGGTTATTTTTAGTTTTTACGTCATGTAGAGGCTTGTGCCATAAATGAGGTTGACCTTGCAATTGCGAATGAGGTAGGCTGAGGATGACTCGGTACTTAACTATGGAATTTTCATTGACAAAAATAATGTTGGCTTTTTGATATAGTCTATGAAAATGGACATTTTGGACTGTTGGAATTTCGAAAGAGCCAACGGTTGAAAACCAGCATTGCCTTTTGTCACTAAGACTACGATAATGAAAAAGCATAAGTGCTTTGCGCTGCTCTAGACAGTAATTGTGGACACAGTGCTAGGAAAGTATAAATGATGGGCTTTAAGGGTGAGCTATTGGAAATTTTAGCCATGGAAAAGTGGTTTATTTTAATGAACTACTTTACTTACAAACAAACAATAGCCACGACACCATAAAACTTGAAGATGTCCGACTAAAGTATTTTAGCAACTACATATATATGGAAACAAATATTATTCAGTGCACTAAACAATCAACAAGAAGTAGACAGAAGAGTTCAAAAGACCTGAAACCAGTTTTGGAGTTATAAAGAAGTGCTGAAAGGCAATTTTCCCATAAAACTAAAGAGAAAAATAACGAACTCATGCCTCTTACCCTCCTTGACATACGCATGCCAAACGTGGAAATTCACTCATAAAAAAAAACCAAGTTAAAAAGTATGGAGAAGAGCATGCTGAAGATAAGCAAATTAATATAATACCAAAGATAAGCAGAAAATACCACATCACATAACCCGTAAAAAGACAGATATTATTGATGCCCTAAGTTAGTACAGAGACTAAAATGGAGATGGGCGGGCCATGTAGCCAGAATGGCTGACGATAGATGGACCATACGAACCACGGTGTGGCCAGGACCAGCCGGCTACAGAAAGAGAGGCAGGACACACGATGGGCAGACGATATCATTCACATAGCCGGCCGCCACTGGGCAAGAGTAGCGAGCAATAGGGACGCATGGCAAGCTCTGGAGGAGACCTTCACCTGAGAGAGGTTCTTGAACATGTAAATATTTAATTTGTCAAATAAATACAAATTTTTTGAATTTTAAATAAGTTATAATTTAAATATACTAATTTATTATTGATTTATATAATTTATTTTGAATTAATTTTATTGACTGCAATTTTTTTGAATCTCAATTTTTGAAAGGATTTTAATTTTCAAGATGTTTAATTTTCTAATTTTATACTTATCTATTTTTATAGATTTTTATATTTCAATGTTTTTTTTTTTTTAATTCATTGGCCAGAAATAAAAGGCTTTTTTAGTTTATTTATTTACTTTACTTACACGGACGCTGGAAAGTTGCCTGACAACCTTATCGGTATGATAACAATAAAAGGCTAGCTTCTACATCATCATCATTGCTTAGCATCAACGTTCATATTAAACTGAAATATTAAGAAACTATAGGTTGGGAACAGCTGATACCTATGCATGAAACATTTTCCTCAAACTCAAACTCAAACTCAAAGCATTTATTTCAATTAGACCATTACAGGCACTTTTGAATGTCAAAACACAAAAAACAAACTAAGCTACAGTCCCAGTCACAGGGCATAATAACTTGTGAAAGTACTGTAGTTGCCCATTCGAAAGCGTAGATCTCTATGGAGAAGAATGGGCAAGAAACTCCATGGACACTCTTTTAAATCATTGTTGTTACAAAGTCTCGGTTACATCATTCATGTCGAGATTAAACATACATGTGAGAACGATGTAGAAAGACGTGCGAGTAAGAGCGTCCAGAATAAAAAGATAAAATTAACAATTCAAAAATACAATAATCCATGGCAGCTGCGAGATGACCAGTCACAACTGACAGCGCCCGTTCACGAACATGACGCATGGATCAGCCATCATTCAACTCAACCATTTTGGAGGGAACTAAACGACCCGACACACGCGCCACCATCAGCGAGACATTTGAGTGAGCATGACATTCTCTCAACCGCCAGGGCAAATTCGAGTCAGTAAAAGATGTAAATGGTAGCTTTATCGTACATAGAACTCACACATGTGCTATGCAATTATATAATACTAAGAGACTGAATCTATACAATGCAAAGATATGTTTACAATCTTCTGCAGCTTCCACAATAACTTCACAAAGTAATCAATTAGTTTGCCCCTATGGTTGTGGAGCAGGACCAGCATTGAGCCAAGCATTTTTATCATCAATGTAATCTCCCAACTTATAGTATGCTTGCCTACATAGTGTGCGTTTTATACAAGATTTAAACTTCGTCTCATTCAGTTGTAGAATGCGGGGAGGTATTTTATTGTAACATTTTAAACAGTACCCCATGAAAGATGAGTCTACTTTAGCTAGCCTGAAACCTGGCTGAACTAGTTGGTCCCTGGTTCTAGTATTATAGTGGTGTCTGTCGCCTCTTTTACTAAATAAATGCAGATTTTTTCTAACGTACATTATGTTTTCATAGATGTATTGGCAAGGTACTGTCATAATGTTAATTTCCTTAAACAGTTCTCTTAGAGAATCGCGCCTACGTAGATTATATATGGCTCTGATGGCTCTTTTCTGCAGAATAAATATAGACTCGATGTCTGCAGCCCGTCCCCATAGTAAAATACCGTATGACATAATACTATGAAAATAACTAAAATAGACTAGCCTCGCGGTATCTACATCAGTAAATTGACGGATTTTTCTAACAGCATATGCTGCTGAACTCAGCCGTCCTGCAAGAGATGTTAAATGAGGACCCCATTGTAGCCTTGAGTCGAGCGTGATCCCCAAGAAAACAGTTTCATCGACGAATTTTAGTTTCTCTTGATCCAATACTATGTCACAATCACTACTTTTGACATTTGGTAGAGTAAATTTTATGCACTTGGTTTTTTTCCCATTTAATACTAAATTATTCGCGGTAAACCAATTATGGACCTGCAGTAGGGCGCTATTTACGTCGTCAAGATTTGAGGCACGTCTGTTGATCTTAAATATTAAAGAAGTATCGTCAGCAAACAACACCATTTGTGGTTGGTTTTTAAATAAATGGGGTAGATCATTAATATAGACTAAAAAGAGGAAAGGACCTAATATCGAGCCTTGTGGTACACCCATCCTTACTTTTAAACCCATTGAATTGACACCATTTATTTGTACTTGCTGATGTCTATCGTTTAAATACGACTTCACTAAACTGAGCGCAAGTTGTCCTAAACCGTAATGCTCAAGTTTAAGGAGTAGGGTTTCGTGGCTCACGCAATCAAACGCTTTCGAGAGATCACAGAAGATTCCTATGGCATCTTGTGCCTCCTCCCACGCAGTGAATATGTGTTTTAATAAGGTGACACCGGCGTCAGTCGTACAACGTCCTTTGGTGAAACCATATTGTTTCTCATGTAAGATCTTATTGTTGTTAAAGTGGTTAAGCATCTGATTAAGCATTACCTTCTCAAACACCTTGCTAAAAACTGGCAATACGGATACGGGTCTATAGTTATTGGTGTCTTTACTGTCCCCGGATTTGAAAAGTGGTATTACCTTGCTGTATTTCATAAGGTCCGGGAAGACGCCTTGGTCCACACACAAATTAAATATTAAAGCCAAGTACGGTGCTATAGTCTCAATAATAGCTTGGCAAACTTTAATAGACATTCCCCATAGATCTTCTGTTAATTTGATTTTGATTTCCTTAAAGGCTTTAATGACAGCTATGGGGTTTATATGTTTAAATTGAAACTCAACCGGACAGGCTGAAACATTTGCTCTTAATAAATCAATAGAAAGCAAGGGTGAGGAATTTAAGGTTTCGGTAGTTTTAAGTGGGATACTGGTAAAGAAATCTACAAATTCTTGAGCAACTTCATTTTTAGAGCTTAGAACACCACGTGAGGTTTCTAATGTGATATCACTATTGGATTTTTTATTTCTATTAGTTTCACTATTGATAATTTTCCAAACCGTCTTTATTTTATTATCTGCGGATTTAATCTTGTTGCTAATGAATAAGGCTTTAGCAACCTTGCAAGTGTTTTTAAAAATTTTTGAGTATGTTGCAACATATTTATTAAAAGTTTCTGAATTAATGTAAGGCTTGAGGCCGTACAGCTCAAACAATCGCTCCCTACTTTTCCTAATACCCTTAGTTGCCCATTCACTGAACAAAAACTTTGGGTAAATAGATTTAGTTTTCATTTTTATTGTATTATTAAACTCCGTGTAAACTACCGAAAAGAATTCCTCATAAAATTGATTTACATTTTCAATAATATATCCCGGAATGCCTAAATTACCAATTAAGTTATTATTAAAATTATTCAAATTACTGGGTGTTATTTGTCTAGACTTTATCTGGATTTTTTGTAATGGTGTGTAGGACTCGAAAACAACGGTTTGACCACTGTGATCAGAAGGAAGGTAATTTACAATGGATTTATCTAAGTAGTCGCAACAACAAAAAACATTATCAATACATGTAGCAGTATTTTTAGTAATTCGGGTTGGTTCCGAGAACACGTTTAACAAATTGAATGATTTAAAAAGATGTAATAATCTACTGCTATTTGAATTTTTCTCTAAAATATTAACATTAAAGTCACCACAGATAACGAGTGATTTATTACTAGTAGCAAGTTTTGCTAAAGCATCCTCCATTACTGACTCAAATAAAGAGTAGTTCTGATAATTTGGGGGTCTGTAAACGCACACTATTACATGCTTATCTAGCTCAACACAAGACAGTTCAATATTATGCTCAACCGATAGATCAACAATATCATTACGAGACTTAAATTTAATACAATTTTTAACTAAGATTAATGAACCCCCACGCATCTTAGATTTCCGGTTATAGCAACTGCCCACACTGTAATTTTCGTAATTAATGAGCATTTCAAAGTCTTTTAACCAATGTTCAGTGAAACAAACTATTTCAAACTTTGTTTTTTCTAAAAACAATTCAATTTCTAATTGCTTTGAAGCGAAGCCTTGAATGTTCTGGTGAAATAATTGCATGGAATTCTGCTTAGCCCCTTTTTTACATCTAACTTTTTGGGAGCAAGAAGGTACCTTTGTGTTGTTGGTTAAAGTAACATTACTGTTACTGGTATCTTCTGTTGTCCTCTAAATCATTTTGTATTATAGATACAAGTGTGCGCTAGCTGTTATATTACTCAACACTAATAATTATATAGCTGTGTGTGTTTACCCTTTCTTATAGGTAATTTGCCCTTGTCGTAATCGTATAAATTATTCTTTTATTTAGCATCTACATTAATGATGTTAATCTATACTAATATTATAAAGCTAAGGAGTTTGTTTGTTTGGTTGAACGCGCTAATCTCAGGAACTACTGGTTCGAATTGAAAACTTATTTTAGTGTTGGATATATCGAGGAAGGCTATAAAACTGCGCTGCGACTAATAGGAGCGGAGTATTAATCAAAAATGTTACGCAGACGAAGTTGCGCCGGTCAGCTGGTTACTGGATATGGCTAAATAATAGTACCTTTTTGAAGAACTTTTTTTTTTTGTTTACGCATCTTTATTTTCTTAGAAAACATGGTTACACGAGAAATGATTTTATTTCAATGGTCCGCAGAGGGCAGAGGTCCAAAGACCTACAAAAAATACAGGCCATGCCCAAAAATACCGCTTACTGCCCTTGACTCCATAGTCTAACAAGAGCCTCTTCAAGTTCACATTGCCATGTCAACGACTTTGTATGCCAAGTCAAGATACTTCGATCATGTTTATTATTTTAGTCTAGTTGAACATGTATTGCATCGTGGGGTTAGTGGTCAAGTGCAACTGTTTGGCATCTGGCTTCTAAATACTTGGGGCTTCTTATGTCTACCCTTCAGGAAAAATAATGGGTGTAAAAGTACCCTTAACGAAGTCGAAATGCACTTGTTCCCCCAGTCTTTGCGATATATTTTTTTTGTTCTAGACCATACCTGAGGACCTTCTAGTTACGGAGATATTGGGGGTCAAGGTTCCAAATATTTCACGTGTTTTTTATGTTATAACTTTAATTTAAATAATCCCACGACCCCCGTACCACTCAATGCATCCGTCAGTACATTGTTTTGAGTGCGTTGCATTAAGTCCTATCGTAAAACGTGATTTTTCACACCAAAATAAAATGTTGTTTCCCAGCAATGATTTTTGCGTAGAGTTACTTAGTTTGATGTACCGATTGCATGGTTGACGGCTTCGTGAAGGGTCCGTTTACACTTTGCATTAATTTGATTGATTGTGATTATTTGATTACCAGTTTACTGTACTGGCAATTTTTAATATGGTTTAATTATTTCACTTCAAGATTGACCCTTGTAGAAAATTTTATTTGCATTAAACCTGACTTATAAAAAAAAAATAAAGCACACATACACAAACATAATAATTTGGAGGATACACACAATTGCAGATGGGTCCCACCAGCCCTTCAAAATACTATAGTCGTGAAGACACCATTAAGATCGACCTCTAGGCAATCCCTCGCATATTTTCCCACACATTCTAGGCAGTGTTTACTTACAAAATGCCGACAAACCCGAGGTGTAGGGTTATGACAAGTGACTCGACTGTTACTAGACACGATGTTTTTGAAGAGATCACTTCAGAAGGTTTCGTGTGTGTGATATTTGTTTTGTGGGATCAGCAGAGAATTTTGACGAGTCAGATTGAACTTTTCTTAACACTTGGAAAGTCTGGCAATATTCTTTAATGTTATTTTAATCTCTTTTTTCGAGTGTTGATCTTTCTACAATGATTTTGAAAATACGAAATCCAGCAAGGGTTTGTGTTAATTTTTTATAGAAATTAAGATGAAGCAATATTCTTTACTATATCAATAAAACGGTTTTCCGGGATGTTTGTGACAATAAAATATTTAATCACACATTTAAATAATTTCCATATTGATGTTGCTTAAATATAATTTTATGGGCAATCAATTATTAGTATATAAGTAATTAAGAAATTCCAACACTGATGGAAACCTCTGCAATTACAGTAAAAACCCTCCTAGTCCAGAAAGTTTTAGTTTATGGTGATATTAATGTCGTAATCACTAGCTTGATTTTCACGCGTGATCAATTAACTGACATTTTAATACAATACCGACTTACTTACACGCATTTTTTAATAATGAGTCATCTCTTTATTTCCTCAAAAACAGATGTTTTAAATTTTTTGGAGACACTTTTAGTTGAATAGGTAACAAAAACATTATCGAATCTTTACCGATAAAAATTTAAAATTATATCGATAGGCATTTTAATTATAAAGATGACAAAACTTCTGTATCATTCACCAAATCATTTTTTTTTTGTTCTATCATCCAGAATACGCCAAAATGTTTTCAGTAAATAAATTCACCAGTGTTAAACTCATTGACATTCTTATTTAACTTAGAAAAAAAACTCTTACCGACCAAAAAAACAAAAACAAACGAAATTAATCACCAAAAACTTGTGAATTCTGGCCTAATTTTTCAAAATCTAAATTTTTTTTTTATTCGGCGCTTATTATTTAACTTCTCTATAAAAAAACATATTCACAATAATAATAAAAAATAAATAAACCGACCTGCGCAAAAGCAGCGCCCGCGATCGCGAGTAACGCGCAAGACGCGATGAGAGCGCGCGAAACCATAGTGCACTGCGCGAACTGCACCGCGGTAGTGATAGCAGCGCGCGCGCACCTTCGCGTGGACGGACGGGCGGTGCACGTGCAGGTGCTTAGCTCTGTTTATGGGCAACTGCATTGTAGTGCATCGAGATAAGTTAGTGTTTGTGTTATAATGAAAAAAGGGATGATCGTAGTATAAAAAAAAAACATTCTAGTAAGGTACATTACTATATATATACATTACTAGATTTTTTTTTAACTCACTTCTAATTATTAAGCGACTTCCACAAGGAGGAGGTTATCCATTCGGATGTTTATATTTTTTTTATGTATGTTTCGTTGTGTTTGTTTTTGCGTATAACTCCGTCATATATAGACGGATTTGCAAAGGGATTTTTTAGAGTTTTAAGGTTTTATTCCGAAATGGTCCCATTTAAATTTCATATAGATCTGATGACGAGTTTCGGAGACAGACAACGGAACTCTTCAAAAAATGACAGTAAATGAACCGCGATTGCTGCTATCACATAAATATGCATTGTTTTTGTAACAATATCATAGCATTACATCACGCCTGTTTGCTCTAAGGGGGTATGCAGATGTGTACAGTACACCCAAATTTCGACAGGTATGTTAAGTTCCATTTTATTGGGGATAAGCCTATTACCATGACATGTATTGTTAACTAGATAGATTAGATATTACAACTAAACATGGAAAAATAAAAAACTTTTTTGCAAAAAAGAAAACCGACTTCAAAACACAAAAAAAAGTGAAAAATTACTTTAGCTTCAGAAGTCGGTGCCAAAAAAACCGAATCAATCAAGCAGTTTTCTTTTTACAAAAAAGTTTTTTTACCAAATAAAATCATCGAGCATTATTAAGTAGGTCAACGTTGATGAGCGATTAGTAAAGGTTTGACTTTTCGTCGGAACCCTAACTGTAAGACTTCAACAAAAATACTTAAAACGAATAACTTAAAATCAAATTCTGAAAATTTGTTTAAAAATCGTGTGTTAAATAAAGGGTTACGGGCGTAATCTCCCGTAATCGTCACCTTAATCAAACACTTATATGAACATGTTTACTTCTACATATTATTAAACATTTGCATTTACCCACACCATGTCCTACTGACGACCCACTGGCCAAAACAGTCGCTGTAGCTAAGAACCTGTGATCTATACATACAAATAAATAAAATTGAAGTGTCTGTTTGTAATTTCAAAATTACAGCTTTTTACTGAATGCATATGAAAGTCCAATATTTATGCCGTACTTATAATAATAATACAAATATATATGTAGAGAAAATAAGAAAAGCATTAAAGGGCGTCATAAAATTAACAAAAAACATATTTATTTTATATTTTTGTCTGTCAGTCTGTTTGGAAATCATCTCACGAAAACATGCTACTATATGCCAGTGTGTGAAATTGCATCCGTTTTTAGCCATTAATCCGTTTAGGCGTGAAACTGTAACAAACAAACAGACAGTCACGTTCGCATTTCTAAAATTAGAATAAGTAGTTAATATATAGCTTTGTTTGATATTGATGAAAAGGTAAGTGGTAATCGATATACAAGGAGCAATAAGATACAAACTATCTGTTCTCTTGAAAAATATATGTAGTCAAAGGACTGTCCACTTAAATATTTACTTACTAAAAACGAAATGTACCTAGCTCCACACTCTACGCACAACCGTCCATATTTATCAGTGAGTTCACATCACATCACATTACATAATACATTTATTTATATTTGTCATTCATTTTAGAAGCCGACAACTACGTCAGTTATGTCTGACAAATATGACCACTATTTTGACAAGAAAATCGGCATAACTTTTAGCCACGATTCTGGAAATGCAACTCTAAAAACGGGCTAGAAAATCGTTTTGTGAAAAAAATTGTATGTACTATTTTGAGTTAGTTAAGTCCTTTTGTGTTTTCTTATGTATTATTGGCATAATATATCACGAGTATGTATTTTTTACAGTAATGTTGTGTTGTCTGGTGAGATGATTTGTTGTAGGTTTGCATTATGGTGTAAACTAGCTGTTGCCCGCGACATTTGGTCCGCGTGGAATTCTTATAAAAATAGGTATTACTTCCCTGTTTGAATCGGATTTTGTTAACAATTTCAAGGGTTTTATTTTTTGCACGGAACCCTAATAATTTTTCTAAAATAAATAGTAGTTTAGTTCCTCCTTTTAATATCAGATATGTACCAGTAGAAGTCCCGTCAAAATAAGTCTAGCGGTTTCGGAGATTAGCCGGAACAGATACATACATACATAGACATTTTTTTTTCATAAGTACCGCATATGTTTTCACATGCAGTCAGTAAGAAGCTGTTATTTTGAAATTACAAGTTTATGTCTCGGTTACACTGCTAGTTTGGTTTTCATCTAGGTACATCAACTCACGAAATGGTCCTACTATTTTGTGAGTAAAACCAAGAATGCAGGTTAAGTCAAAGTGACATGACAAAAGACTAAACTTCTGGACCTTATAAGGGACTCCACCTCTGTGACCTCTGAGTTTGTTTCGGCTGCTTCTTCGATTTATTCCGTACTTATACCAAAAACTAATCAACTCATATTTATGTTTTATTCCAAACGGATAGCACTCTAAATGTACGAACGAATATCAACAACTTGAATTTGGTACAGTCAGCTCAATAAAGAAACGAAAATAAAGACGTCGAAAAATATACGTTTTGTATTTATTAATTGTGAATTTGATTCCATAATCTCCCCTCGTTTTACATGCATGACCGCACATTTGTCCACACCAAATTCCATCCTGCTGGCGCTACTAAAACTTTATGTTACTTTCAGTAGCTCCATCAGTTGCAATTTGTTGGGGGCAAAGAGTTTCATTCATTTAAAGAAAGTGAGATACGACCTGACCACCTCTCCTCGACCGGTAGCCTAGACCTCAATCCTCCAGCAATGTGCCTACAGGATTCAGAGCTAGACAGAACCAAAGAGGACTCAGACTGTCACCCTGGGATATTCCCCGTCCATACAGGCTCGTCGTTCCCTTGTATCTGTCGGCATTCTGGATATCGAAATACCGTGCTCCATTGCTCCATACACGACACAAGGAAGGCGCGTAGAGTTGCATCTGTCTTGTACAACTCCAGGACCCTCATGAGCCATGTATGTGGCACCGAATCGTAGGCCTTCTTATAATCTTTCCAAAATGTTGGCTAATGGCCATGTCGATGAGGAGCAGCTCCTTAGTACCGCGGGACCCGTTGCTACATCCATCTTACTGTGCCTTATATCTTTGAACTTGTTTTAGTAGTTGAAACAATGGTATCCGTTCGGAATAGAAAATAAATATGAGTTGAAACAAATACCAGTGGTATTAGAACGGAATTGTTTCTTCTCAAAGTAGTCAGGTACGACCCAAGGGACCCGTCTTGTTAAAAAAAAGCCGTGTAAAAGTGTTTGTAAAAACCTATTTGCAAAATAAACATCATCTATCAAAGCTCTGGCGAAACTGATGTGAAATCTCCGAGGGATGAGAGCCGAAGATAGCTCGCACCATCGTGTTGTCTTACTTGTATGGAGGTGTTCAAACAGGAGCGAACAGTCACCGAACTTCTTAATAAGCAAAAGTGTGGCCAGAACTTTACAGACTTTTGCAGGACCACTGCGGAAAATGGCCTTTCCAGTAATAAAATCGCATAATGTATACAAGCATGGACTGATAATATCTACCTATCTCCTATATTACGAGTATATGCTAGGTAGTCGAGTAATGGTTAATTTATTATTGAACCAGGCAATTAAATAATAATTATGATTTAATTGCACTCAAGAGGTCACTGTTACCTGAGATAACGCCAGTCTGTTCACGATAGTAGATAGATTTAGTTTAGCGATCCAGTCTATGTAAACTGAGTGAAGTGTCATTATCATCATCAACTATCTTGGGGTCGGCTTCCAGTCTTACCGGATGCTGCTGAATACCAGTATTTTAGATAGAGTGACTGCCTATCTGTCCCCAACCCAATTAGTACTAGGTAATACGATAACCCTTGGTAAGACTGGTTGTCAGACTTTCGGGCCAACAACTATCTCTAACGACTGTCAAAGGTCTACAATTGACAGCCGGAACCAATGGCGTAACGTGCTTACCGAGGCACGAAGGAAACTGCCCATGTAATGGGTGGTCACCCATCCACGGACCAACCTCAAGCACCCAAGCGCGGCTTAATCTGAAGATCGACCAGAGCGGCTGTTATTATTTAGCCACGAGCTATGCAAACTGAATTTGAGTACTTTAATACTATTTTGTCCACAGTGTATACCCAAGAAAAAATATATTTGCACGTTTGGGAGACTCTGTGTCATAGATATGATGTACGTCATCTTCACTTCAACACAATGCTTGGTTGCAAGTACCAGAGAGCGTAGAGCTGGTGTATTAATAATTATAGCCTGTAGGTAGCTGTAGGTCCTTGATCGTTCAGATCCAGCCTGTCCCTTTGCTGCCCTCCCCCAGCGACGCCCTAAGCTGAGACTCGTACCCCACATGGGGTGCCCTTAGCCCTTAGCGTGTAGTCGCTTAGTTTGTGAGTTTTTTGCCCTGGCTGGAGGCATTACACTCAAGGCACCCTCAGGATAGTCCGCTGAAGCAGATGCCAACCTGCTAGGTCGACCTGCGAGATGCCATTCACAAAAAAAGAAGCAGGTCCTTGAATACACGTTTCTGCTTACGATGGTCTTTCCTTTTTATCTCTTAAGATTACCTTCTCTGTGAACTATAAATGTCTTGTGTAATGCATGATTGAACATTTAAATGAAACAATAGAAACACAATACAAACTAAAACTAAATTTTAACGCGGCGCGGCGTTTTGTTGCTTCGTGGATAACATCCTATTAGCTTTTACCTTAAACTTTATACGTTTATTTAACTTATTTTATCAATGCCAAAACAATAATATTGAATACAGTCATACGGTAATTATTTAATCATTACGCGAAGGTTTCAATTTTCTTGTTCACTGCTGAGACCTCGTTTGTTTAATAGGATACTTTTTTAATAGAAATATTATCATTGTACTTCCTCGTGGTCGCGGTAATTGGTCTAGAAGTCGCATTCGATTCCCGGGTCGGGCAAAGTGATATTGGGTTTTTCCGTCAGGAATTTCTCAGTAGCAGCGGAATCTGGATTTGGGCCCGGTTGATGGAAACAAGCACACCCCCATTGCATGAAATGTGGGTGTACTATTAGGTATACCTCTACTTAACCCTTCGGGGATAACAGGCGTAATGTTATGTTACGTTATCATTCTACCTGCTCAGTCTAGTCTCTACTGCTGAAAATGTGGTCCAGGAACGAATTCCTTGTTCTTCTTAGTGGGCTGGTATCCAGAATCCGGTGTTTATGAATTATGGTGGATTTGTGTCCGGTGGCAATTGGCTTGACCTTCTACATTTTCCGAGTCGATGGAGACCTTAATTGAATCAGCCCAGGTTTAGGCGATGAGTATGGCCTTTTGCAGTATTCATCAATTCTTGTAACGTGTAGACACACACCACATAATACACTCCAGGGCAGAGTCATCTATGAATCTTCGTGGACCCTCGTGGATACCTCTACCTAAATCTTTGTGAAGAAACCTTTCTCTCCCTTACCTAAAGGTAACTACTGATGATTTATACTTTCCTGGTACACAACCTGTCCATATCCGATGTCCATAGCCCAAGTCGTGGTTAAAAGATAACCCGTAGCGGGACTGAATATTCCTAGGATGCACCGGACGTACATTTCCATAAATATGGCCACTAGTATAGGCTATATTATGCATGGAAGTATTTTTATGGTATAAGGAGATATAAATGATAGCTTAATATAATATTATGCTGTCCATTCACAGCTACATGCCATTCACGTCCACCATGTTAACTGATATGAATACCATGGCAGGAGTAGTGGTTAAACTAGGTACAAAAATAAACTAAAATTATGTCATAGTATGACGAATCTGCTCCAATAATAAAGCATGAGGAATAAAACCATGTTTGGTATTAAATGGAAATGTAACTCTATGAAATGATAATCATAATTATTGTGGTCGATGGAGAAACAATTGTTTAAATATAGGTAAGTAATCGACTTTGAGTAGGGCTGCCACTAAGAAATGAGTTCGTATGAAACTCACTGTCACTATTCTGAAAATTATTATGAAACTAGAACGCGCCTGTTTCTATAATTACATTTGCTAAAGGTGTTATCAGTAAGAATAGTGTGTAGTACACTCGCATTTTTCTATTTATAGTAATAAGATCTAAGCAATAGAATTAGCCACTTTTGATGATTTAGTTACCGTAACATCATCATCTGCCTAGCCTTTTCCGACTGTGTTGGGGTCGGCTTCCAGTCTAACCGGATGCAGCTGAATACCAGTATTTTACATGAAGCGACTGCCTATCTGACCTCCACAACCCAGTTAGTACTGGGTAATACGATACACCTTGGTGAGACTGGTTGTCAGACTTTAGGGCCACTGCCTGTAACGACTGTCAAATATCTACAAATTACAGCCGGGACGTACGGCTTAGCGTGCTGCGGACAGCACGCTAAGCGTGCCTCGGAAGGCACAAAGGAAACTCGGTATGTAATGGGTCGCCCATCTATGGACCAACCTAGCCCAGCGCGGCTTGACCAGAAGATTGACCCAAGCGGCTGTTATTATTTAGCTACGAGCTCCTCTCTCTTTATTTCTTCGGGATATGCAGGCGTATTTCTAATTTATTTCTAGTGGCAGCCCTAATTAGAACCTTCAGGGTGTGATTGTCACAATGTTTACACAATGACGCATCCAGTTAGCAATGCTGAAAACATTCAGCGCGCGCGTCTTCGATGGAATTCAGTGCGTCATGGAGGTGCTTTCATCATGATTACGTGAAGATGTGACCCAATTACTAGTCACCTGTCTAGTTTGGTTTATATACTGTTCGGATTTCTATTCACCCTGTGGTAATGTAGTTTACTATGTGTTTTATTCTCAAACAATAAGCGACTGCTAAACCGTCTGTCACATCCAATTTGCTAAGAACCCTCCCAAATTTTCGCTCACAAAATTAGGCCATGGCGTAACTATATTAATTATGAATAGCACATGTTTCCCACTTAATAAAATAGACCATACGGTATGGTTTACGCCACGCCATAAGTAAGAACAGCGGGGTTACCATGACCTCTTACTGCAGGAATGGTTAGTATTTTCGAGAAAGAGAGAGAGACAGATGGCGCTAAACAGCTGTCTAGCGCCATCTCTTTCCCACTCTCGAAATAGAACTAAAACATTCCTGCATTAAGAGGTCATCGTAACGCTACAGGTGCCAATCAGCAAGGTGTAAGGCTGGTTATCCAGAATATGTCGTGGTTAAGTAAGGTTAAGGGTGCACTGAAATACTTATAATTAATATTCAGTGCACCCCTTTAAATAGTTTTAAATACGAGAGACAGCTATGAAATTCAAACTAGTTTGCTGACTCTGTATAGATCTTATCTTTTTGCAGAAAATATCGGCATCGCATCAGCAATGATTCTTTGATTAGACTCCGGTAATTCTAATTATGGTCTTCAAATGTTAATAATTAATGCCTCAGACCTGTAAGAATTTCCAGAATAAACTCCAATCTAAAGTTTTGAGAGGGAATTTGAAATTATAATTGTTATTATATGAAAACATCGCATAAAATAAACTTATTTGACCTTTCATCCGCCCGTGAGTCTTAAAATCACCCCTCAGACCATTCACCTTCACCCCTGAGTCCCGTGACGTCACAGTTAGTTTCGACGTTGCAACTAGATGGCGTTGTACGTTCAGCGCCGTTTTCTGAATCGCGGTGTTAAGATTCTCCGGCGTCGAACGACCCTCGCGCGGTACTGTAGAGAATTCATACTTACCTGGCGTAGGGGAAACCGTGATCAAGACGGCGGTTCCCCCAGGGCGAGGCCTTCCCATTGCACTGGGGTTAGGTTGACCCTTGCGATTATCCCTAATGTGGATAACTCGGACGCGTAATTTTTGGTAGTGAGGACTGCGTTCGCGCTGTTCCTCTCAGAAACATGATATAGACATGGGTCGTACTTGTAAAATCAAGGACCAGGGCTTCAAAGTACGTTAACCTTAAAAAACCAGGGCTCGAAATACTTTCAAGTATTTTCTATCTGCATCGAAAATTGATCCATGACTTCATACAAATAAGAAGTACAATCGCGTATTCAAAAGCCCTGTTAGAAGTAAAAATACTTGCATAGGAAATTGATCCGTGATGTCTCTAAATAAGGAGCACAATCGCGTTTATAAATAAATACTTACAAACCAATAAAGTAAAAAAATACTTGCATACGAAATTGTTCCGTAGACTCTTACTGATAAGCAACATGATTGCATTTGCGGAAACTAACGCAGTTGAGTACTAAGCATTCCCAATACCGAGGAGAACAGTGACGGGCAATCACTCGGTATGTTCAATCAAGTGTATTTGTTCAACACTTCTCAGATTCAACTTTTTTTAATGGCGGCTCGTTGGTCTGGTCGCAGCGCGACTGCTGAGCAGGTCCTGGGTTCGATTCCCGGGTCGGGCAAATTGTTATTGGGTTTTTCCATCAGGAATTTCTCAGTAGCAGCCACAGAGTCATCGGCGCCAGTTTGAACATCTCTATAAAAGTCAGTTAACAGAAAAACTGGGAGCCAATCGCGCGCGAAATTCATTCAGTTTGGCCTGCCAGAGCTTTCATAAACATATGAGTTCACATTACCATTACACATTACAAATAAACCTTTATAACGAATTATGTTAAAAAGTAATTATACATCAGTATAATGAATATTCAATGATAACATTAAATCACAAGCTATTCAAATAGGCATTGAAGTGTCATTTTAACATAGGTAATTTCTAATTAAATGAGTCACGATACTGTGGTAAAATTTTCCATTAGAAATAATTAGACGGACATGCATCATCATTGTGCTTTTTTAAAGTGCCACCTGCAATACTGAACAAAAAATTGAACACTAGCCTTTGCCCGCGGCTTCGCCACAAATACTTAACAAGGGTTTTTCCATCAAGATTTTCTCAGTTGCAGCCATTTTGAATTTGTGCCCGGTTGATGGCAATAGGCTCGCCCTCTATTACATGGGACTTAAACATAAATGGCGAAATGCGGTTATACTTTTAGTTACACCTCATCCTAGCCCTTCGAAGATTATAAACGTTATATTATGGTAATTTTTCGTTTAGGATTACCACCAGTTAACTTAGTTTTATCAGGAATTACCTCATTAAGTCAATAAAATCCACAACTTTTGCACCCAATGTTTATTGACGGTAAACTAACTGGGAAATCGTACAACACACTGCAATCTATTGACTTCACTATTTTTTCAATGGACCTTCAAGCAAAGATTGATGCTTGGTACAAGGATAAGAAGAGGAAGCCGATGGCATAGACTACCAGGACTATATCCATGGCGGTGGCGAACAGGTCCCTGGCGATCTGATCGTGAGCCAGGCGCCGGATGTAGGCACGGAATTGTGTAATCAACCGAGTGAGATGAATCAGGAGTACTTCGGTTGTGCGTAGGACGGCACTGCAAAAGAAAGAATTTGCTTAGAGTTAGCCTGTGACATTCTGTAGTTAGAAAGTCGGCCTCGTCCAGACGTTCAGGGTGCACAAGCAGTGACTAAGAGTGAAATCACATTTACACGCACCTATCAGTGATTTAACATAACACAACATCACGCCTGTAATCCCCGAAGGGTTACGCAGAGGTGTACCTAATAGTACACCCACATTCCGCCAGTTATGTTTAAGTCCCATGTAATAGGCGGCGAGCCTATTGCCTTCAACCGGGCACAAGACCAGAATCCGTGACAGCTACTGAGAAATTCCAGATGGAAAAACCCAATAACAATTTGCCCGACCCGGGTATCGAACCCAGGACCTCGTGGTCAGCAGTCGCGCTTGCGATTGCTAGACCAACGGGGAAGCCAATCAGTAATTTCTTTCATTTTTTTTCGCCTTCTGCCACATGGAATTGCAGCTCGATAATGTGTGAGCTCCAATCGCACGTTAAGGCGTGGATATACGTGAATTGAGCTTCATTTAGGATACATTAGAAACTTTTTGTTCCGTAACCATCACCGGATGTTTTTTCCAAAAAATATATATTAATCTACACAATGTAAAGCATGTCCTCTTGGCTTTAAAAAAATTAAAAATATAATTTAAACATCATAAATAAATACGCAAAGTAGCCTCTGTTTTTGTAACTAACTACCATTTTTCTCCTAAACTATCAATCATAGGATCTTTTTATTGCCATCAATATATTATATTAAGTAATGCCGAGGGGACCTTTGGCTTATTTTTGCCAATAACTTTCTTAATTATTTATATGGATTTTTTTACGTAATCGAGGCGCACGCGGGGGGCTTTATCGTCGAAACGCCCACATGACCAAGGTCATTGGCGTATATCCAGCTCTTAAAGTTCTTCCAATGAGAATTAATGCCGAAGCTTGCGACCGGATTTCTCGCTCCACCAAATGACGCCTTTACAAGAGAGAATGAGATAGAGATCGGTACTAGAAAACGCGGTTCCGGGGTGCATCGCGAAATGTACGCATGCATTCAAGAGCACGCATGCATTATTTTAATGATTAATTTATTGTTATTCAATTTTTTTTTTGAATTTATGATACATAAACTGTTGTGAACTGTTTGTCCAAAAACGGGTGAAGACGCTAACTCCTGTGACACAGGTCACAACTCACACCTAATACAGGAGTCAGGGTTTCAAATGGAAATGTATTTAAACCTTATGTCTTTGTGTCAATAATTTTATTTTTATTATTTAATGTAGCAGGCAATAGTACTGGGTAAAATCATAGACGGCCGCTAGCTAATCTGCTCATGCCCATGACAACTGACACGGTCAACTAAGCGCCGTAAGTTGGAGTTCCATCAGTGCAAAATATTAAGGCATTCATTTTCGCTTTGCTCCCGTTATTGCCGAAAATTGACCCACGGGAGCGTTTTAAATATAGCCTATACATAGATGTCACTCGGGTGTAATGTATCTTCCCGTTAGTGAAAGAGTTTTCGGAATCGGATCAGTACTTCCGAAGATTACCGCCTACAATCATACAAACAAATACCTCTTTATGATATTATTATAGATTATTGACTCACAACATAACACTCATTCATAACATTGCAACAATTTCGCTTTGAACGCCATCTACAAATTATACCTAGAACTACGCAGCGTAGCAACACAATAACGCTACGGAATGTTTCCCTATGACGTGCTACGCCGTTCCCTTCATGAATCTTGTTTGTTTATAAATGTTTCTTCAACATGACTGTACACAGATGGCAGTAGGAGCAAGTTTTATTATTTTCGCATTAACGTTTTAAATAATATTTATCGTCACATATTACTTATTATTCAATTTAGGTTGATTAATAAAGACTATCGCCATTTTAGGGTGAAGAGTGAACGTTACTATAAAAATACAAAAGAGGATAAAACTGGCACACAATATTGGCGAAGTAACAGTTTCAAATTTCGAACAGATGGAAGCCAATTTAAATTGTGTAGTGGGTGCAAGCGCGACTGCTGAGCATGAGGTTTCCTGGGTTCGATTGCCGGGTCGAGTAAAGTGTTATTGGGTTTTCCCATCAATAATTTCTCAGTACCTAGCAGCCACAGAGTCTGGATTTGTTACCGGTTGATGGCAATAGGCTCGCCCCCTATTACATGGGACTTAAACATAACTGGCGAAATATGGGTGTACTATAAGGTACACCTCTGCCTAACCCTTCGAGGAGTACTGGCGTGATGTTATGTTATCTAAAGACATCGGTTAACATCGATCAACATTATCTAATAAAGACCTTGTGTTTTTTTATAACAAAGCTCAGTTTACCTTGGTGTGCACCTCCACTGGATATCAAAGCTGTTGACACTGACGAGAGGCAGGAGCAGTGCCATGACGTACATCATCCCGCTGTTGTCCAGAGACGACGAGGGCGCCAGAGTTGCAGCCTGGACTAGTGCTACCCTATGAAGTATCAGAACATGAATAGCTATCCACCAATCAACTCCTGGCCATTTCTTTAAAAAAAAAACACACATTTGCACCTCTCTAGAAATTTCTAATGTATCGTGGTTGCTTTTACAAACATTTAAACTACGTGTAGGTAGGCTATACAAATATTTGTGCCGTGCGAGAATCGAACCCGCGACACGCACCACAGCAGCCAATCGCCCAGCCACTGCGCCAACCGTGCTGTCAATGCCCCTCGTGGTGGATAACGGGACACTCTCTCACAGATTATTCCAGTAGCAACATCATATGCTGTCAAATGACTAACGTTTTAGCCTGTTTGTCATTGCTGTGAAATGTTATCAAAAGTTATTTATTCAAACTTGGCTGAAAATTTGCATCTTTTCCTAGTATTTTAGCTGAACTGGGGAGTAGAAGGGGTGAAACAAACTCCCCACCAACCCATCTGCAATCTGTATGTTAAGTAATGAGACTAGTGTGCAACGGCAGGCCTTTGAAGAGAGAAGAAGGTCGCAGTTAGGTTTAACTTCGTGATGGGGCCCGCCTCGTATGGCGGGCTGATACCAGTCGGGGGTGCGCGCGAATGTACTTGTATCTCCCGGGCCCCCGGCACGTAGTAGTAGTAGGAACAGTGGGTTTTTAGTTGGTTAGAGTCCGACATAACCCTCCGTTCGCCCCAGACGGAGCGTATCCATCAGGATTTTCCCACTCAAAAAAAAATATTTAAAATGTGATGACCTTAAAGCTAGATCACCCACAGCTGTACCCTACAGTATCATCAATGGTGTTCTGACCTGTCCGCTTTGTGCTCGGAGTTTTTCGGCCAAAGTTCGCTATGATAGCACTTGAGAACACACCAAAGCTCGACAACCACCCTAGAAAGCCATCGAATGCAGTCGCTGTGACCGAAATCGGCTTGATGGCATCATCATCAATAAGACTAGTACCTGCTGTTCTGAACCCCAGTATCCTCAGTGCAACTGCTGCATCTCCTTGTGTCCTCTTGGTACCGGCTGTCGTCACTAGCCAGGGTGTATGATGACGATGATCCTGCCCCATCAGTCTGCCGGGAAAGGGGTTTGGTCAATTAGTCTTTCTTAAATACAAGGTGTAGTTTTGCATCCTCGTCAAAATTCAGGAGGTTGTCATAGAGGAGGCAAATAATCATCAATATAAATCACGGTACCTGGTCAATAATAATAAACGTTGCGTTTTTTAGTTTTAATTTGACACTATTTCAGAATGAAGCCCTTCTCAAAAGAGGACAATCACCCGTTTATCGAATTTAAAACGTCTGCGTTTGTTTGTGTGTGAAAGCGCGGTTATAGAGCTAGTATTCGATGGCCGCGGTTTAATACGGGTGGTGTACACTTACCGATTTCCGATATTACGAAAAAAATATAAAAATTACCTACCCATTTTATTATTGATTCGGGTTGAGAATCATTAGCATAATTAATTCTTTGAATTTGACCAGGATGCAAAACTACACCTTGTATAAACCAAAAAATTTGAATATTTCACCAGTCTATAAAGCCTTATACTAAGTTCATGTAGGTAAAGACAGAGGTTTTTAGCGGTCTTGCTTGTCTAGTAATCGCAAGCGCTAATGTTGAGCCTGAGGTCCTGGGTTCCATAGCAAGGTGCGCAAAGTGTTATTCAGTTTTCCCATCACAAATTTTTCAGTAGCAGCCACGGATTCTGAACTTCTGTTCAGATGTTGGCAGGCTCGCCCCTATTACATGGGACTTAAACATAACAAATGGCGAAATATGAAAATATCCACAACTGCATAACCCTTAGTGAAATACAAGCACGATTGTATCTTAGAATATGGTACAACACATAATATACACAGGTCTTTAAAAGATTTTGAAATCAGCAGGATCGATGGTGGCCACTTACACTTATGTTGGATTCCCTGGAGGACCTCGCGAAGGCTTCTGAGGAGAGAGCTATCAGCCCGGGGGCTTGGTACAACACATGATCGAACTGGCTGTTTATCGTCTGCTCGTTGCAGCCCCTCTCTAGGTCAGACGTCATCTACGGCAAAGTAGATAGGTACAAGAACGTTCTAACTGCGATTGAACAGGGGGTCTAAAATGGCTACTTAAACAGATTCGTAATAGTATACTAAACAGTGATAGCCTAGTGGTGTGACTGCTGGACTACCAAGACATAGATCTCGACTTCGATCCCAAGATACGCACCTCTGATTTTTCGGAATCATGATCGGAATCATGTGTAATTATCACTTGTTTCGTTGAAGGAAAACATCGTGAGGAAACCAGCGTGCCTGAGCGATATTTCTCGAGGGCGTGTAAAGCCAAATCAGAGGCCCATGGGCGTCATAAAAACTCTGACACCAGGTTAGCCTTCTTTATCGTATGGTAAGTCCATACGATAAAGAAGAAGAAAATTAAAGGAGGATAGTAATATGAATGACTTTGCAATTCGTAAAATGGTCGCCCGACATCTTTTGACTACACTAAAAGCAAAGCTTAACTAAGCTTGTTTTACGGGCTAAAATTTGGCATACGGATACTGTTATGACGTAGGCATCTGCTAAGAAAGGATTTTGGTAAATCCAACCCTTAAGCCCTAAGCGAGTGAAATGGGGGTTGAAGGCTGGTATGAAAATCCGTCCCCGAAGAAGAAAGAAACCTATAGAAACTTGTATAATTTTCGAAGGAACCTCGTGCACTACGACTTTTGGCCGCAGAAGCTCCAACCAGGAAGAAACTTTGTCGCACAAGCATTCGTCCGACCAGTTTGAGCAAGATATCGGCCAGTCATGCGACAACTCGTGGTCGTGGCGGCGAAGTGCGCAGGGTCCCTGAATCAGCATTACTTACTTTTCTAATGTTCTTCAGATTTCCTCTAACACGTGCCTAAATTGGCGTGGCCAAGGTTTCTTCGTGAATTCTGTGTTACATTTTAAATTGTATAAATGTTTTCTCACCAATTTTGGGTGCTCTTTTTGGAGCTTTTACATTTTCTCGTAACGAAATGTCATTCGTTACTGACGTGATGTCAGAGCTGGAGTTTTTTTCTATTTTCTTTTTGAAAGTAGGTCATTTTATATGTATTTGTCAAAAAGGATTTTCTCATACTCTTCGGATAAGCAGAGCTAAAAAAATGAGAAAGGGTGAGACCGCGTCCGAACTAAAATACCACGTCGGTTGGGTGTTTGTGCGACCATCGCTTTGTTAGGCCGCGGCCATTAAGGGCAAATATTTCTACATCCGATTGTATTTTATTTCCTTCGCCGAAGCAAGTGATAATTATACAGTACGCATATGATTCCCAGAAATCAGAGGCAGGTCTAACTCGTAGGTCGAACTAGAGACCTACTTAGCAGTCCAACGGTCACACCACTAGGCTTTCACTGCTTTCTATATTATTATTCATTATTTTCAGATAACAGAGAACCATTGGGTTAGTAAGAATATTCTTAACCTATGTTAGTACTTAACTAAAAACAGAGACAGCGTACAGGTGACTAGTGACCTCACCAACGGGCTGTCATGCCTCCCGACTATGGCGCTCAGAATGTTGTTGAGCTGCCACGGAGTCTGTTTAGCAGTGAGGCCGCTTTTTTACGCTGTACAGCATTGAAGCAGTCGATACGTGCCTCAGCGAACATAGATGACGCGCTACAGAACCGAGGCAGACACAACAGCACCCTCAATACTGGATCCACATTGCGTTGCGTTGTTTGCGTTGTTATATGTCTCTTAAATGTTATTAATTAAAGACAATCTTCGAAATTGACATACATACAATTTCATTAAAATTCTTATAGTAATTAACCTGTAAATTCGGTAGCCCCTATCAGATCTAGTGGTATAAGTATAAAAGCATATTTTTTCTAATTTATCTATTTTTCTTTAAATGTCATTCTTTAGGCGCGAACTGTTGGACGCCATTGTTTGAAATTCAAAAAGAACGCGGACGGCCCGCGGTGTCATTATTCGCGGTTGCCGAAGTAAAAAAAGGTTTTTTATTCAATTGATTGGGAACTTTTTTTATTAATTGACTTATTTTTATTATGTAAGGATTTGCCTTAATTGAGGCTTGATCAAAGCCACCTACGGAGTCATTTACGTTGTAGGTGGTATGAAAGAAACTTTCTATAGGTCATAAGAGCAATGTTTTGAGCAGCGTTTTGAACATTTCTTCGATGTTTAAAAGGCAAATGTGCCACGAAATAGGAACTTCACACACAAGGACTGCATGATCAAATGTAATTTCGGACAAGAGTGTCGTCACAAATTGCCATCTTCATCATAAAATAAAAATCATCTGCAAATGACTACAAACAAGATGTTGATTTAACAATACAGCGTTGATTGTCACACATCAGTGACATGTGTCATAATGACTTAATCAGGATTTCCTGTGACTTGGCGCTGCATCGTGGGAGATATAATGCGAATTATCCTTATTGCTTGTCATTCGTGATAATATTGTCCTGCGTTTGATAATAACTTCATTTTGCTTCATTCTGTTTGCCACAACTGCCGCTTGTTTAATGGCGACGATGTTAGTAGATAGATTTTTAGGTATGCATAATAATATCACGCTGTTTTCCTGTTCATTTCATGCTGTGATAGCTGTTGTCATAGCACATTGCCTTGCTTTCATTATGAATAGTTTCAGTGACGTCAGTTTTTTTTCTGTGGTAAAGAATATCTGCTATCTATCCACTTTTATTTCATTTATGCCAATAAAAGGCACTTTTGAACCTCAAACTTAACAAGGAAATAGAGTTGTCAATTCACAAAGTTAGTTTCGTTCAGTCTGGGTATATATTTCTATTCAGGCCTTTATTACATAGACAATAAATGCCCGAATTATGAGCTTCACTATTCTAAAGAAAAAGTCGACAAGACACTCGGTCATCAACACACAAAAAAAAACGCATAGGATATCAAAATCACGATGCGTCCGCTGAGTGGGCGTGCAAAATCGAAAGCTCAGAAAGTGAAAAGGTTCGCTATTTTTTTTTTCGCAAATCAATCGGTTTTTTCCTTCTAGTAACCCCTGCGGTAGCCGACACTGGCCACACCGCGGGATGTCGCGCTACCGTGTCCGGAAAATTGATGGATTTTGGCATTTTTTGAGTTATGCCACTTTTGATTTCTGTGCTGACACATTTCGATGTAGATATTTAAGTGTTGTTGTTTGTAAAGATTTATTGGTGCATTCTTAAGACAGCGAAAATCTCTGCATTTAGGTAGCCAAGAAATCATTTCACCAAAATTTATTCTCAGGTCTTCCTTTCGTGTTTTGGATAATTAAAATTTATAATAACAAATTCACAGAAAAAAAACTGATTAACTCACAAAATAACAGTAAAACAAACTTTTTTTTAACCCAATCTCTTCGCTATATTTATTAACGCATCAAATGTATCTAATAGCTAATTTTTTTTTCGAAAAACACATCCAAATGTTGACTTAATAAATTCGGCATCAACCCTTTATTTACCATCGGCGGGTCGTTTAGGCCCCTATTATAATATTTAATGCTAAACAAACACGAGATTTTTGCTTCTAAATGACTTCATCCACTTTTGATTCGGGGGAATGATTTAACTGGTTTAACTTAGATTTTGGGGTTTGCGTTTACATTAAGTTGCCGAGGACTCTTTTAACAGGCAGGGGAAAAAACTTGGTTATGTTCAGCGTTGTTCTAAAAAAGAAAATTAAATACATAACAAACAATTTCAAGTTTTTCCTATTCGTTAATATTTACTTAGATAATTGCAAAGGGAAATAATATTTTAATTCTTTTAGTTCAACCAAAGCTTAACATACAGCCGTTGGTATTGTTGAATAAGATTAACACGTAACTTACTCCATTATAAATGTTTCTTGTCGATTCAAAACCAACTCAAAACGCAAACCCTATCAAACTTTGTAGGTAGATACAGACTCAAAACCCATCGAAGGGTTAACCATCCATTTAGTCAACTATACTTAGTTCGCGCTTCGTTCTATAACGATCTACTATTTAGCCACATCGGGACCTTTGATCTAGCTGATCACCCTTTTTTTGTTATCCTTGATGATACTTTTTTCGTAAAATTAAAGTACTTTGTTTAAACTTTACGAAATTATAGCCTTTTTTTTAACTTTCTCCCAAAGTTTATGTGTAGTTTAAAAGACGTTAAGTTACCCTTTTTATTGTGATCGTTGAATAAATATTTAACTAAAGGGTAAAATTAATACAAAAAAGTAAAGAAGTGCCGATGAGGAAATGACCTGTACCTTCAAAGTCAAGGGCTAACCAAGATTAAGTAATTTATTTACTATTTCTTGCTCTACACTATTATGTTCAAAAACTTTTAGGTACTTATCCATAGTAATTCGAAAATTATTTATATTAATATTTTCCAATTTTTAACCAACTTCAAAAAAAGGAGGAGGTTCTCAATTCGGTTGTATTTTTTTTTGTTTTTGTGTTTGTTACCTCAAATCTTCGTCATTTATGAACCGATTTGAAAAATTCTTGACGTTTTTTTGACGCCCCGTAATTGTACATATTTTTATTCTTATTTTAGATCTAATATTAGTTTGTAAATAAGTACATAACTTACTTTATTGAAAATATTTATCTTGCGCATGAGCTATGCAACTATGCAGGTTGAATTCTAACATATCTTCGCCATTTCAGAACCGATTTGAAAAATCATTTTTTATCTGAATGGATCTACTTCCCAATTGGTCCCATAGAAATTTCATCAAAATCGGTTCAGCAGTTTGGTTTTTAAATCAAAATAGCTGGAAAAAATATGTCATCCACGTAAAAGAAATTGCGAAATTGATACTTGACAAGGATTTGTGTGTGATGCGAAAACTAAAAAGGGTAAAATAAAAACCACCACTTTTTTTTTTGTTTTTTTTGGAAGTCGGTTATTTTTTTGCAAAAACTTTTTTTGTATCGATTAGCTTTCATGATACAGAAGACTACAGTCTCATTCTGATAATTCAAGTGCCACACATCTTTCTCTGTAACATATACGATAATATCATGGAAGACAAATTATTCTAATTCTCATACCGAAATAAAAAAAAACAAAAACGCAAATCTTATAACGGTTTAAACATAAAAAAACATGAAGTAGCCAATCAAGTCACGAAAACAAACAAAAATCATCAATTATTATAATCCTTCCAATTTTTTTTTACAAAAACAGAAAAACTTTTTTCCATTTTTACCAATAACTGTGCATTGACACGAGCGGGTAATTTTCAATTCGATCGGAACCATTCAAGGGTTGAAATAATTGTGTGTTTCGGTTGTATCATTACACTAGATTGGTTATGGATCAAACAATAGAATAGATTAGACTATTTCTAATTTTGAAGAATTTTGTTGATTTAGATGGACTTTTGCGTTTGATGAAACTTTTGCGTTTGATGAAACTTTAGTGTTTTATATTCCATTGTTATTTTTGTATTTAAGGCATCACAATTTACATGGATTGAAAATTGATTTTGAATATTACTGCTTAACCAAAATTGTAACCAATTCTGATGGAAATATAATTGAAATTAAATAGTTACCCTAATGCCCTCCGCCGCTGTCACCTCCTATGTGGATCAAATCTAGCATTAAATTTGTCAGTTATACAGCAAAGAGATAGTCTTCTGTAATGTTACTATAAAAAATGACGAACGCATATAACTGCCGCGAACAACCTTTGTCAACATCTTCCAAAGAATAATCATAAACCATCAAGTTTTGTTTCTTTCAAGTGGTAATACTCCCTATAATTACTTAACACTTACATCAAATTCTTCAATACCCTACAAATTCTCAGAACCCTCACAATTTTACAAGGTCCGTCATCCCGATTAAGGCTCGCGTGTCATGCAAACTGTAATGAATAGACAAAACTGACGGATGTAAATATCGCCATTTTGAAAATGAACCGAGGGTAATTTTCGAAACCTCAAGCAGCATATGGTAGCGGCAGACGCCATACGAAGCCAACTGTCATGGCTTCCATCCTTTTCGCGCTTAAAAGTTGAAGGGTGAGAAAGAAAGGGACGCAAATAGGATTCATTAGTCGGTGGTACTATCATTTGAATGTCGTATCGCAAAAAAGTGTATTGTTTGGTGAGGACACGTGCGCAGGCGCCGGAAGTAGGGTAGGCTTTGGCGCGAATTCGAGCATAATTCGAAAATTCAAATGACTGTATAAACAGGATATTGGAACGATAATCGGTATCCGAAACAACATATGGATTATGTGTAAAACTTAACCATTTTGGGGTTAACATAAGATTGTTACCTTGATAATTTTAGAGAAGTACCTACTGAAAAAACGTTGAAATAAATAGCTTCCTTTTAACGTTATTAGAGTCAGTGATTTAAAATTTCAAGGATTCACAAGTTGTGCAGGATGTTGGTATCTAGTAACCACTTAAGTTTTATCTCTTAGGTTTATTTTTTCGGAATTGCAATTGCAACCTTAAAAAATAAATGGCAACAGAGAAAAGGTTTTGCCAGGGTTGAAAAATAAACTACTGATGCAGTTTAAGCTTGCTTTTGACATTGCAATCTAACGTATAATTGGAATGAAAATATGTGATGTATGGAGGTGGACGAAGCAAAAGAAGAATGAAGGGTCGTTGCAGGTGGCGTTCTGTAGTTTCTGCCTACTCCCATTGAGGAACGGCGAGATTTTATGTATGTAAAGGAGAATGCAAAAAAAAAAATATGCCCAAAATCAGAACAATATTTCATAAGAACATAGTGAATCTAATTTTAAATACCTTACACCCCTTATGTCCTATTGCTACTATACTATAGGTAAAAAAAGCATATAGATAAATTTATTTTGAAATAAGCTGTGCCTTTGTAATCAAAGTTATTTGATGATGTTTCCTTATGTTCTCTCTTGTGAGTACATAAAATAAATAAATAAATAGATGCTAACCAGGCGTGACATCTGCAATATTTTTGTGACGAACAAAACTCTTACTTCACGGTTTTCAGCTTGATATTAATTTATAAAACGCAATGCTGGATCTCCATTGAAATGAAATGGAAACATTAGCTGAAATAGAAAACAGGAAAGAAAACTTCAATTAATTCTTCACCATTAAGAAAGGAAAAGTCTGCCAATTTGTACCCTAAACCCTCAATATCTAATCTAAAATACTTTACACCCCTTATGTCCTATAGCTACCAAGAAAAATAGAAAAAAAAACTCTGATACATTTCCAACAGCCACCCCGTCCTAACGAGGGCACGCGACATATGGACTCGTGCGCATCCCTTTGTGACGCCGCCATCCACGGCTCAAGGGTGGCTCTATTCTATTTATTTTTACTTGTTTTCAAATGTAAGGTGATCATGTGCGCTGGGGAGGATTTTTTGGTGTGTTCTGATGTAGGTAGCACGTGGTTCGTTTTGGTAGAATTTCGATCTTTTTCAAACAACACCAACAAGGACGTCAGGTAACTAATTTGTTTTAGAATTGATACTGACCTGTACTTAACTAAAATAATGATGTCCTTATAGAAATATAGAGTGTGGTGCATAGATCACTTCATGTAAAATACAGATATTCAGCTGCATCCGGTTAGAAGGGAAGCCGATCCTGAAATAGTTGGGAAAAGGCTCGACAGATGATGATGAAAACCAATAAGTGTATTGCACTAGGTTCACTAAAGTTCACCCATTTTATAAGCATTCTGTGCAATTGAGGCCAGGCCAGTTTCAACTCCAGGCTGATAACAACTGACAATAAACATTTACCTACTTTCAACCTAGGAATTCAAAAGCAGAAGCCGCTGTACTACCAAGTAGATCAATTTCAATAAGACCCACAAAAATTGTGCCATAAAGTATCAACAAAAGGGCCGCACGTGTATATCATCTGTATTGGCGCGTGGGGCAGAGCCCGGGCGTTCCGCCCCCCATCCGAGTGTTTTATGACTTCACTTGTGTGGCCGCAAACACTATATATTATTTTACCACCATGTTGTTAAACGATAGGTCAAACGTATGTCCATGTGACTTTCATGTTGTATTTAACTGAGTGATTTGAAAAAATGGTCCCCTAAAAGGTTCTAGCTAAGTGACAACTCAACAACTTTCAATAGGATTAACACAAACTTGTCGACTGCCTTGCTGGTCTAGTGACCGCAGGCATGACTGTGAAGCACGAGGTCCTTGGCTCGATTCCTAAGTGTTATTGTGTTTTTCTTCAACGACGAAAACGATTACAATATATAATCTTGGGCTCAAATGTAATTCGGGGAATACAGGCATGATGTTATGTATGTATGCATATTGATTTATTTATTTCATCAACTTTGTGTCGAAGTGGTTTTAACAATAAATGTAACACAACTATTAAATAATGATCGTAAAGCCAGGAAAAAAAAAACAAACACTACATCCCACATTTATTTTTATTTATTTATTTATTTGTTTTCTCACCACAATATAACTTATACATTAGAAAGGTATCAATACAAAGTACATACGTAACATCAATTATTATACTGTGGGAGACTGGTGCCTAAACTAGACGTGAGGTCTGTATTTCAGGACACCAGGTCTCCTCCCCTAGGGTAGTGCTTACATTTTAAAGTTATGTACAATAAATTAATGCGGTAAGTATTAACAAGAAGCATAAGCTTTTATGATTAACTATAAAAATTAACTAAAGAACAAAAGAAACGGAAAATAGTTACAGATTATTCACAATTATTGGTGCACGGTGTTAGATGTTTAGTAGGTAATTGCATGATTGTGTGTCTGTGAGTGAGTGAGGAGTATGTGTGAGTGTATGTGTGGGTGTATGTGTGGGTGGATGTTTTGGGGAGGGGAGGGGGGTGAATAGAATGGGTTAAATAGGCTATTTTGGGACAGCAAGCAGTTTTTCTGTTTCTTCATAATTTAACTCTCGGAGCCAATAGCTTAGTTTAATTTTGCATTGGATTTTGGAGAGGTTAAAAATTGGGAGTATCCTATTTATTTTATTATAAAGAAAGCAACCAAGGTAGCAAAAAAATCGTTGGGAGGAGGTAGTCGAGAGCCGGATGTGATGGCGGACAATGGGATCGAATCGTCTACTTCTGTGAGAGGAGAGTGGGTGGTTGAAGGTAGTGAGGCCATGCTGTTTTATAACTGTTTGCAATATGAACAGCTGACGAACGGTTAGCACTTTTGCTTCCCTGTATAACATAACCGTTGAATATCGGAAAGGTCGGAATAAGGATACTTTCAGAATGGCTCTCTGCGCTCGTTCAAGCTCTAAAATAGCGTTTTTTGTTGAACCGCCCCAGGACGTTATGCAGTAAGTTAGTAGAGACTGGGCGAGAGCTAGGTAAACCGATTTCCTTAACTTCTCGTCAGCCACGTGTCTTAGGTTTTTGAAGACATATATTAGTTTACGTAGTCTACCGCTAAGGGTATTGATATGCTTTTTGAAGCTTAGGGTGCTATCAATAGTTACCCCTAGGTACTTTGCACTGTCTGTTTTCTGGATACGGGTGGTGCAGGTGCAATTATGTGTATTTTGTTTGGAACATGTGTGGGCTACTATAGAGTACAACGAGTTCAAGTGTATGGTTGACGCATTATTCTTCAGAAAGAAGGGCATGTATACTGTTTTTTCCGTATTTAGAGTGAGGACATTATTACGCAACCACTCCATCACGACATCGAAACCCGCCTGAGCTTGCATGTATACATCGTGCCATGTACTAGCGCTGAATAGAAGCGCAGTGTCGTCTGCGAAGGTTATAATTTTACCTTTGGGAAGGTTAAGCATGCCCAGCTCATTTATGTATATTAGGAAGAGTGTCGGGGCTAATACGCTGCCCTGTGGCACGCCGTAGGTGACATTGCGTTCTTCACTGATGGCATCCCCCATCTTAACGCACTGGGTACGCTCACTCAGGTAGTCCTTAAAGAGTTTGAGTTGAACATCTCTGATTCCGATGCTTTCCATCTTACGAATGAGAGTAGGGATAGACACCGTGTCAAAAGCTTTAGCAAGATCTAGAAAAATACCCAATACTTTCTTTCCATCGTCCAGGTTTGTGATGACAAAATTGGTCAGATCATGAACTGCATCGGCCGTGGATTTGTCTGCCCTGAAACCATATTGTGAGGGTGAAAGGATGTTAAACTTCTCCAAGTAATCCACGAGCCTATTGTTCATGATCCGCTCCAGAATTTTGGACAGAATAGGTAGGACTGCTATAGGTCTATAGTTGTTAACACGGCATCTATCCCCACCCTTAAAGATTGGGTGTATTATGGCTTTTTTGAATGGCTTAGGAAATTGCCCAGATGAAAGTGCAAGGTTGCAGATGTACGTGAGGGGTGGTACTACAACGTCAATGTGTTTTTTTAGGAGACCGCTTGATATTCTGTCCCACCCCGCGGCAGTGTCACTACGTAGGGACGTTATTAGTTTGGCTACTTCCTTGGCATCAGTGGGTAACAGAACCATAGATTTTGCGACCTCCTGGCTGACGGTATTATGTGCGTTATTTGAAGACCTATCGGATATTTTTTCCGCGAGATTCTTGCCGATTTCAGCGAAGAATTTATTAGCTGTGTTGACCGACTCCTGAGGAGTAGCAAACGAATTTAATAAATCTGATGTGTTGTCTTTCTTTTTGGTTCTGTTTGTAATTGTATTTATTGCTTCCCAGAGTTTTTTGGTGTTATTACCAGCAATGCTTATTTCGTTCTTCTCATAGTCTTTTTTTATCTTTTTCAGAAGCTTGTTACAGTAGTTTCTATATCTATTGAATGATATTTTTAAAATTTCATTATTAGGAGACTTTTTAAATTTTTTGTGCAGGTTATCTCTATGTCGGACACATCGTAGAAGGCCCGGAGTGAGCCAAGGTTTTATGATTTTTTTCCGGTTGGGAATTTTGACGGTTTTGGAACTCGACTCAATTGCCTGTGTGATTAGCTTGATCATACGCTCTGCGGCCTCATGAGGATTTTGCGTGCAATACACTTGTTCGAAGTTAAGCAGCTTTAACTCTGCGTCAAGCTTGTCATGGTTAATTCGGGTGGCTGTATGTTTTATAACAGGTTTAGAAATTTTCTTCACTAGGAAAAACAGTACAGTTTCGTGATCGGTTAGTGCAGAGTGAGCCACGTACGTGAAAGCTGGTAGAGTGGTTTTAAGAATAACATGGTCAAGGCAAGCTTGGAGACGCGTGGGCAATGAATGGGCAGGCAGTAGTCCATGCGAGGCTAGCAGGTTTAGGTAACTCTGTGAGGCAGAGTCGAGACATTGTTCGTGAATGTTGATATTTATGTCGCCGGTGATGATTATATTTTTACAGTGTGTGACATTTGCCAAGAGCAAATTGAGTGAGTTTAGGAATTTATTAATATCTTTATAGCCGGGTGGACGATATATTGCTATAAGGATGGTGTTGGAGTCGATTGTTATGAGTAGACTGTTGGCTTCCAGGATTGAGGGTTCTTCCACGGACACTGAAAGTTTTTTATTAACATATACGACTACACCTTCGTTTTGTGTGAAGTTGTTGACATTGGTCCCAACATTATTAGTCTTAATAGTTATAATAATTTAACTTAATATTAATAAAAAAGTAGCAGAAGCATTTAGTCATGGATTGATTGCACCGACAACTTTAGTACATATTCAAGACACAATGACTTATCTATTATCATTATCGCTTATTGAATGTCATTTTGTTTAGAGTTCAACACCCTCATTGCCTAGACGCCAATGAGGCTGTAGACTTGTCGTATGTTAATATAAATTATAAAAAAAATGTGAAGAAGCGGAACTTTTTCATCGGACTCAGTTTAATTAGCTACACTTTTCAGCTGAAATTATGTTTTTACACTGGACCCATTTTTACTTCAGAACCATCTACAGTCTACAGGTGTAGTAAGTTTAATTGTCTCGCAAAAGAAAGTCAAAGAATAACAATTGCAGTTTTTTTTTTCAATGTCTCCTATAAATATCTTAACGACTAATCTGTACGGTAGTAGGCAGTATTTCACGGCCACCATTTAGATTTAGCGATAATAACTAATTTTATTGTTTAGGAAACCAATAAATTTCTCCGTTTTTTCTTTAGCAAAGTGTGCGACGTTAATTTGTTTTAATAACCCATAAAAATTTGGCGAAAAAACTGTTTGGTTCCGCTTTTTTTTTATGTCGCTAAAAAGGTTTATTACTTTTTAGCTTCGGGGAATTTAGAGCAGAATCTAATAAATCGCTTTTGTTTTTAGTAGTGGAGTGATTAGGTGTAGTTTTTTAGAACGGCATAAATAACGCAATTTGAGTAGTGGCTAACCGACTGCAAATTGCACAAAGGTTCAATAAAAATATTAAATACAAACATACTCCTTTTGCCTCGTCCACGTTCACACATCTGGCCATACATGTAAGCCGGTTAATTTAAATTAAGTTTCAATAATAAACCAAAGAACAAAGTTGAAACAGAGCATTTAATAAGTAGGTACCAGAATGCACTTGCATTGCTGGGGCATTTATTTTAGTGTGTTTTCTACAATATCTAAAACAAACCAAAACGTGTTTTTATTTTTACGAAACTGCATAATTTGAGACTTGATAGCAACTCCCTAAATAATATCGCAAGCTTTTCAATTTTGTTAAAATATAAAATTTTATGCTTTATAATTATTTATTTATTATTATTGTATTTTTATACTTACTAATGTCATAATGTGATAGCGATGGTGACACGCGTTTCGACAAAAAAGGCGTAACTTTTGACGCTTTTAAAGTAGCAAGTCTGTCGGTCAAGACATAAAATCAGTGACAAACTGTCTGATGTCAATAAAGATGTCTACTATCACTTTACAAAGCTTTTTAAGTCACTTAAAATCAGTTAATAGATAAGTAGGCACTTTTGTCAACCCTAAATTGACTACCATAAACAAAGAAAACTAAACTTTACACGTTTGAGATAAAGTTCAATTTCTAATAGCTGCGAACGTGTCTATTGTCACTCAAAGTAAAGATCAGTGAATTGTCAGGGCACTTAATTTGTATGGACACAATAAATTCTGTTTTATTGGTACTTTCGGACAGAAAAAGTGAGAATGGTCAGTCTTTTTAGTGAAGCGATACTTTTTTGTGGCTAACCGTTTAATTTAGATTTTGTTTCTTTACGTTTTGCTCTTTTCATCAGGTTGTTTAGTTCTTTTTTTATTGATAAGTAAAATGGTCAGTAATAATGCCAAAATATTGTCTGTTATCAACGTAGTCGTAAATTAGTGTCTAGAGCCGGGAATAAACCATGTCCACCGCCTTATACATCCCGTCTGTCCCAGCTAATTTCGTAAGGTCACTATCTATGGCAACCTTTATAAAAATGGTTGCCAAAAGGTGCCGCTTAGGTATTTTTAGGGCCATTTATAGCAACAATTATAAAATTATAACAACAGGAATATAACAACAACATAAAAATCGTAGCCACTTTTTAAAAGAGATTGATTGACAGCCAAACGTCAAAACAGCGCTAAATCTCTCTTGACAATGTAGGTGGTAAAATGCTCGCCAAAATACAATGGCACGCGGAAAAAATGCACAAAGGAATTAGAAACATCGATTTATCGCTCTATTGAGCTTTTGCACTAAATATCCTTTTAATTATACGTTAAAATACACTAGTAATTATGTGGTGGATATTTTGCTAAACATCAAAATAAATGTATTTTTTTTCTTTTGCATGTCTGATGCGTAGGCGGGGAGGCACCTCCCTTAGGTCCATGGATTTATTTCAATTTCTACTTAATAGTAGCATTTTGTTTAATTATAGGTATTAAATCTTTTATAATGAAGTTAAGCAAAATCTTGACGTTTGCGCATTCCGAAGTAGTATTATTTTCTGTTATTGATTGAACTTTAAATTGTGTGCAATGGTGGGCTTTCGTTGGAATCACAAAAAAAAACAACATGGATGTTGAACAATGGCGTGCATAAGGACCAACAATACGGCAAGCGAATAAGGCAAGCAGACTGTTTAGACACTCTAACATCATGAAGAGTAGGTAGTAATAACTTTATAAGCTAAAGCCAAGCTTGTATGAAATTACTGCCACTTGAAGATAAATTTTAACAGAGAGTTAGCTGGCTCTTCTCCATATAAAATAACAAATTCAGACCGTGTACTTAGATTTCGAAGTTCCATAAAGTGACTAGGTATGTAGGTTTATTTGAGAAAATGTTGTTTTTGAATGTAATTTTTTTCACAACTTGGCTATAAATATTTCTATAACTTCTCTAACATATATTTTACAAACAAAATTAAAATTCGGTATTTTTCCCACAAAGACATTCCTAAAATCACCGCAGGTTAAAAAAATCCGTCAACCCTTAGCTAGCTCAAGGGGTCCACTTGACCCATCGATTAAGTTTTTGCCTCGCGCTTCCAAATAAAATCATAAATTGTAAGATGGCGGGCAGTGGCAAAAAATCACACTATATCATATTATTCTGCTGCGGGCGTGGTGTGGTCAATTTATGACTAAATTTTAAGGGGTCATTTTGACCCCAAAGCGGTTACATTGTTAGTTTGATGTAGTACTCGAAAGAAGAGCAATGGGTGATTTTTATGATTTTTATAACATAAAGATGAATGTGAAAAAAACTTGAGTGTTTGCATATGAAGGTATACTACCTAACTTTGGAATTTTTAATTGGTATTTAAATAGCCTGAGAAAACAGTAATTAAGAAACCAAAGAAAAGAAGCATATTCTTACTACCTTTTATTACAACTGGTAAAAATCTGTTGAAATGTTTAGCTTTTTCATTTTAGTTTTGACATAATATTTATTTATTATTTTTATTATTTTTATATTTGTTTTTACTTGCTGTGAAAGAGCGGAGTCTCCTAATACAGGCATTTTTTGCTTACAAGGAGGCTCCAATCACTAACGTGTTTTTTTAAATTGTGGTTACGAAATAAACAATTTTTTTTTAATTATTATTATACTAACGTTACCAGTCAAGAAATTATTTTTAAAGCACACGGAAGTAGAAGTCCAATATAAATAATTTTTCCTAATGCCAAATATTTTTTCTACCCTATCAAATACAGGAAGTTCTAATGAATAAACCGAATGTCATAAATCGCGTAAAATTGCATTAAATTAAATTCTATTAGTGAATTAGAGATGTCCGCAAAAAACAACCGAGACTTGTCATCAAATTGCGATCAACCTGTAGACATGCCCAACAGGGTGCTTCGCGAAAATCGCCGACGCGACGTTTTATAAAAACGTCCGAAAGATATGTCGCTGGGAGATTTTTCGTTTTGGCATTATGCTATTGTCCGCCAAAACAGTGTTGCACATTTTTTTTTTAGATTATTTAAGTGCTATAGTATAATTCAAAGTTTTTAAACAAGTAGGTGTTAAAAGAAACTTTTAACTTTCTGATCACTGGTTAAACAAATACCGTCCTAGTTAATTTTGGTCGTTCTAAAAGTCTACGCCTAAATTGAATTTATGGCTTTAATTTGATTGAGGGGGAATTCATACTAACTTTCTCGAAACTTAAACATTAGGGATCAAAGTAACAAAAATATTTCCGAATCGACATTATAAGTCGAAAATCGAAAACCACAGCACCCTCTAGCACCGAAACCGTCTAATTGAATTAGAGTTTCGCAAGCATTAGTCCGAAACCGTTAAGTCGAAAATTATAGCCTAACGGCTGGTAAGTGTAGCCGCAGCGGCTAAGTATAGCCAATGCGGCTAATTTAACAAAAACTTAGATGTCGCCGCTTACTTTAGGCTTGTTAGGACTGGCCAAAGTGACGACGGAGAGGAAGAAACTAGTAATTTTATGTGGAGATAAAAAGTTGGTCACGGTTTTTGGGTCATATAGAGCGGTTCAAAGATAAGTCTAGTTGAGTATAAGAGTAGTAATGTGTTAATATCAACCCGATCGACCGCTGAAGCTGCTATCCTTCAAGATCCATTGTTATGAACTCAAACTGGTCGAGTTTTTGGTCGAGGTCTTGGGTTCGATCCTCAGGTCGGTCAAAGTGTTATTGGGTTTTTCCATTAGGAATTTCTAAGTAGCAGCCACGGAGTCTGGATTTGTGCCCGGTTGATGGCAATATGCGCGCTCCCTATTACATGAGAATTAAACATAACTGGCGAAATGTGGGTGTACATTAGGTACACCTCTGCTTAAGCCCTCTGAAATTACAGGCGTGATGTTATGTTATTTCCTTTTGAATAATCAAGGAGTCGAGTTAGTCACTCAGTAGAAACGTTGAATCTCATTCCAGAATATAATGTATGTGTATCTTTAAAGGAACGGTAAAAAATCTTCTCAGTGATTCGCCAATCTCACCGCTGTCAAACCTTGGCATTCAACGGTCTATAGACTAGCAGTCTGATGAGCACTATCAAATATTTTTGCAAGCCTCTGCAAAATATGTACAAATATAATAAGTACTTAAGTATCATAATATTGCAGTTGCCATTTTTTGCGTCCACGTCGATGTCCGGTTCAGTGGCGCATGGAAACTGCACATAGTGGACGTCCGCTGTTGAGATGTCTCGGACGGACATGTAGCTTCCGATCGAGAGATTTTGATACTTATGTTAGGTGCTTTTAGTTTTTGGTCAGCAGGTGGGTTACCATGATCTGTTAGTGCAGGAATGTTTTAGTATAGACAGCTAGACAGCTGTGTAGCGCTGTAACTTTCCCACTCTCGGAATAGTCCTAAAACATTCCTCCACTAACAGATTATGGTAACTCCCCAGATGTATATATTATTGTAATTTTTTGGAACTACAAAATGAAGGGTTAGGTAGAGATGTACCTAATAGTACATCAACATTTCGCCAGTTATGTTTTAAGCACAAAATCCCCAATCCAATGCCATGCAGCATTGCATTGAGACGATTAACAAATTTTTTTGACGCAATAATTGGAATGTTTAGATTATGCCGCCAAAATGTTCCGGTTTGAAAACGTTTGATCCATTAATAATTAAAGACCCAAATCATGTTCCGGTAACGGAATTAAATAAAACCCAAATATCAAGACTATTATAGTGTCGTATATTGTGCGACAATATTATGAACTACCCGGAAGCGTGATATCTTACAAATTCTGCTAACTTCCGGCCATGAAACCTTGTTTAGGAAATTATGGGAAGTCTCCATTCGATACGCCCTTTTGTAACGTATACCTTTGTTAACGCTACGTTCACTTTAAATTACAATTAATGTAGGAACCACGACGTCATATCATCATCAGTCTTGTATGAAGACCATTATGAGTTGACAAAGAATATTAATAATTAATGTTTTTTTTTTAAGAAATATTTAAAAATGTAAAAAATTTGATGATTAATGAATAAAGGCTATAAAAATCATAACAACACGCCTGGAATCCCCGAAGGGTTAGGCAGAGATGTACCTATAGTACACCCACATTTCGACAGTTATATGTTATATTTGAAGTTCCATGTAATAGGGGGCTAGCTTATTGCCATCAACCGGGCACAAATCCAGACTCCGTGGCCGCTACTGAGAAATTAATGATGGAAAAACCCAAAAACAATTTGCCCGACTCGGGAATCGATCCCAGGACTTCATGCTCATCAGTCGCGCTTGCGACCACTTTACCAATGAGACAGTCTAATATAATAATAAAATCAATAGATATATAGTTTTCAACAATTACTTTTCGTGTATTTCTGTGTGACCTCTTAGCTATTCTGTTTACGATGGTCATTTACTCCAGAAGGTTCTTAGGTTCATTAGGAATATCTTCAAAGTTACTGTCAGTTTTATATTTGTTTTGAACAGGACATTTATATTGCTGACCACATGCATCAGTTACCTCTTCGGATTCATAAGAATCTCTATAAAACTTGAGGATCCCGACAACCGGTAATCGCTTTCAAAACGTTTCATATTAATATCTAGAGCGACTTTCAACAGCGTCAACAAAATTTTCCGGAAGCTTTTGCTTATCGCGTTTTCTATCTAATGTACTTTCGTCATTCCCATTTGTTATCTCTATCATAATATCTTACTTTTTACTAATATTAAAAGTGCGAATTTGGATGGATGTTTATTAATCAACTAGCTGACCCACGTAACTTCGTCTGCGTAACATTTTTGATTTGATTGATGCACTGCTCCTATTGGTCGCAGCGTGATGTTACATAACCCATAGCCTTCCTCCATAAATGGACTATCCAACACTTAAAGAATTTTTCAATTCGAACCAGTGATTCCTGAGATTAGTGAGTTCAACCAAACAAACAAACTCCTCAGCTTTAAAATATTAGTATAGATTACGTCAGAACGGCTGAACGGATCTGCATGAAATTTGGCACAGAGGTAACAAAACCTTTTTTCTCAAACGTACTTCAAAATTTCCACGCGAACGAAATTGCGGCCAACAGCTATTATATAATATTATAATTTTGTATTGGCTCTAGCTGTACCTATTACCTACACTATAAAAATGTTCACTGGGCTGATCTAGAAGTAGATCTTAAAAAATAGACCTGCGCGAATATATGGACATGACCTACATCTGTCGCAAAGTTCACACGATAAATTCCTGAGTTCACTCATTAGGTAAGTCACCGCTAATTGAACTCATTAACCTGCTGAGATTTTGCACAAAAATCCTCCATATGGTAGTAATTTCGTGCGAAAGTTATTGGAGCACTCTCTCAAGAAACGAACTGTTTGATTTTTTCATTGTTTTCATGACATTATGAGCAATAAAAAATAACATTATAATCGGGACACGTTGCCATGGCTGACCTGGAAGTCTTTGAAAAGACTCCGGACACAGATTGACCAAAGCAATGAAAACCTGTTCAGGTGGAGATTCATAGATGAATCTGCCTTGGAGTGTAAATGTGTTGCCTCACAAACGATGGGATACTAATTGATATCTTGTCCTGCCTGTCCTGTTGTTTGCACATCACAGAAACTGATGGACACTACTGCAAATGCCAAACTCTAAGAAAAAGCTTGCTACTGTAATTAAAACTGTTTTTGTTTTTTTTTTTTGTTATTGCTTCTGAAACATCTAGTAGGTGAAATTCAAAGCTGGATTGTAAGCTGTGTAGCAAATTAAAATATGGGACAATTCTATCTGTAAAAAACCTTCTCCATCAACCAAACATACTGTCACTGATTTCAATGAGTTATATTCATAGTATTAATAAAGTGTCATTCGAAGTCATTCTACTTGAAACAATTGTCTAAATAAAGTGTTTTTCTATTCGTTTTTACTGAATTATTTATAACGCAAGTAGTTTCAATATTTTGACCTACATCTGCTACAAAATTCACACGAGGAAAATTTCACAAGATTCCTAACTTGCACCAATTACACAACAAATTAAACACCTAATTAACCGATCAGCTGAGATTTTGCATAAAAACAACACACGCATCTGGAGGCCATCTTGAATGGAACATAACATAAAGGGCGGGAAAAGTGACAGTTGTGAGTCGACCGCAATGGCAGCAGTTGGGAGGCTTCTCGCGCATGCGCGGACAGGTGGCTTGCAATTGGTCCAAGTTTGAATGTGGAATCGCGAATTATTTCGATTGTAGGTAGGTAGAATATACTGATGGTAGGGTTCTACTTAAAATAGTAATTCTGCATAATGTAAATGTCCTTACTGATTGTGATGTGTGTAAATCTTGCAACGCTCAAAATATGAGTAGAGTCGGGTAAAAAGGCTGTCCAAATAATACTTACTGATACACCATGTAACTCCAGTAGCAGACAACAGTTTACCTATATTTCTAACTTAATTCTAGTATATTAACCTAAATAATTTTTCTGTTATTGTAGGGTGCGGTGGATGGGGGCTATGGCGATGTTATAAAATATTGAATTTCTGTGATAGATTTTAGCAAAGGTTAAACATAATGCATTCATACAAATAACAGATAGGCATGCGTTTTGGGGTACTTTATGTACCTATGTCTGCCTGTATGTGTTTTAGTTTGTTTGGGGGTCTTATGTAATTTCAGCGTTATTTGACTGTTTTTATTATGGTTCTTGATTTTGTTAGCCTGTCATGTGTCCCACTGCTGGGCAAAGGCCTCTCCTTTCTCCTTCCAAACCTCTCTATCTTGTGTCGATTTCTGGCCATGATCACCCCGCAAACCAAATCAGATCGTCACACTATCTTCCGGCGATTTCCTCATTTTGATAATAAAATGTTGATCGTCTTCCAATCAATTTTCTCTTTTTACAAAACAAGATAATGACCGCATAACCAACATCGATCAATGTATGACATCAGGTCACTACCTACTAAACCACACAGGTTAAATCTCGCGTTAAAACAAAAAGGCGGGACTAATGAGGCGTGATGCGCCCGCGACGATGTGTGGTCGAAGCCCCACGGCCTACGGTCTACGGTCTGCGGTCACCCACTGGCCTACTGTTTGTGTACTAGTGAGTGAATCTTGTGTTACTTGCTAACGTTTTGTTAAAACGCTGTTTTGTTAGCTTTCTCTGACGAAATGTATCAACTCAAGTTTAATTTGGTGTTGTGGTGAAAATTAATAATTTTTTTTTAAATCTATCAAAACAAATAGTAAACAATGTAAATATCCCGTTTTCAGTGATGATAAGTTAATCATATTTTTTTCTCCACCAGTCACTATATAAGATTGGAAGATCGTCAATCTTCCAATGATTCCATCGAGCAACCTGAAAAACGACGCTAAAGCGAATTGCATCAATGAAACTGAACGCGGCTTAGATGAGCAGATCACGATCAACTTTAAGGGTGGAATCCAATCTAGGTCGTCAATACAGCATTCAACATAGGAAAAGATCTAAATCGTTTTAAATTCAAATAGGTGTTGTTCTACATATATAAAGAAGGCCTAAATACCACAATTTACTTAAGTAAAGCCTAGGAGAAATCAACAGACATAGATCTCCAAGCTATAAATAAGAAAGCGTGCTTCCACTCTGGGACCCACAAAATCTCTCTCTCCCACACGTCGCTGGCTGTGGGAAAGTATTTTTTCTGTTATTATTTTTTACTGCGACTCAAAAACTCTTGTAATCATTAACATATAAAAGGCAAGGAAGAGTTCCGAGTACATCCGGCCTTTGCGGTAGTGGTACACTGGGATGGAGACGAAGACACCGTGGGCTTTTGAGATTTTCTAACTTTGGTGTGATAGTATGAATTTATAAAGGTTGAAATTCTGAGTGTAGAATATGTCAGAGTGATTTTATTCCAGGTTAAAATTAGAATGTGTGTCTAGTGAATATTCTGAAGGAAATGTAATAGTAAGAAAACTTTTTGGGCTCCAGATCATCATCACGGAACCATCCGGAGCATCCGGATCATCGGGTTTCACTGGAATAAAACTGTATAAAATGAGAGAGGAAGAAACTCGGCTTTCTGGCTTTCAAAAAGTGACTGCCACTTGCTTTCTACCGATACGAATGTATAAGAAGGTTATATGTACCAAATAGGTGTTGTAAATCTGCTACAGGATTGTTTCAATAGTAGCCGTGTTTTGTCTCAGTGTGTCTCTCACCTCAGCATCTCAATGTACCTGCACATAATGACATCCTGTGTCCGAACTCAAAAATCTCAGCTACTCATAAGAAACTATTACTTACTCTTTCTGATTAATTTGCCTCATTGTATTATTAAATTGACTCGTTATTATATCATATTGTCATGCTTCTTGTAGTTTTTTTATTACTTTGATTTCACTCATTTATTTGAAGTAGTCAGAAAGAAAGTGTCGGCTGAATCTATACATCATCATTATCTACATTTTTATGATAAAATAAGCGCCGTTAAATTTCCTTCGCAGAGTTAAAAAACAGAACAAGTATAGTTAAATAAACCGTGAAAGCTTAAAACAGAATAAATATATTCTGTAAAATGACTTTACCTATGCCTCTGTTACATGTGCTTTATAACTTAGACGAAAACTTGAAAAAACACCGCAAAATTACCTCTTAATAATTAACATACAAAAAATGCCACCCTGAAATACGCTAAAAAATCTAAAAATTACATTATCCTAAATCAAAATAAAGGGCTATAACTTGCCAAAAATGGCTCCCAAAAAACCCCTAATGTCCAATTTTTAGGCGCCAAATCGACCACCCTTTTCGTCACACTCAATGAAAGCAATAAAAAAGTTACGAAATATCTGGTAGAAGTAATTAAAGTAAATTAAGTTATAACTTGGGGCCAAATATTGGTCACAGATGATGATATGTATTTTTTTTTGTAAAAGGAGGTGCGATATTTTTTAGTAAAAAGTTTCCACTTCGAATGGAAATGGAATGGTCGTAGAACAGAAGAAACTGCGGGCTTCCATTATAAGAAAAATAATCAACCACATTAATATTTTTAGAAGAATAAAACAGATTTGTACTGCACATTTACTATTTGTACTGCTTCTTTCAGAGACCTATAACCACCCAATCTTATTATAATCTATATATTTTGATATATAGTTATAGTATTTTATAATATCCTTGTAGTATTATATCTTAGTATTTTTTTTGTTGAAAATATACACCTATCACTGTTTATCTTGTAGAAAATGCATGTGGCATTAAGTCAGCCTCTGAACTTTATCACCTGTATATAAATAGAAGTAGGTATAGCATAAATCAAAGTGTTAACTTGAGTAAATGTATTTTTTTAAGATAGGACTTTTATTATGTAGTTTAGTAATTGCTTAAAGTTACAACTGTAAAAAGATAGAATTCTTAGCTTTGCTTTATTTGACGGTTCTTACTGCGTTAGAATTCTTGTCTATTGCATAAAAAAAATGCACAAGTAATTAGTTTAACTTGACTATAGATACGGGTGTAAGTGTTAAATAAATAAATAACCAGCAGGAGACAACAGGTTAGTTATTAGGTGATGACCATGACTTGCAGTCTAGAGTGCTGAAAATAATATTCCGAGCGTGTGAACGATATAGACGATATCCTTAATTTTAATATTATCTGTCAAAGACCGTAAAGAACCTAATAAGAATATCAAAATGATACATAAACAAATTCAACATAACTCATACATGCTGAATCCAGCACCCAATCTTACACTTTCAATACGGATTCCTAAAAAAAAACAACTTTATAGGAAGGAAGCTTCTTTACCTTTGCCGACACTGACTTGCAGTTTCTGAAGTGAAATAAAAACTCCCATGGTGTGGTGATGGTAAAAAACCCACCCAGGCACCATGACTGTGAGGAATGGTGCTAAAAAGTGTAAGCTTAACGAGTGATGGCTGATGAATTAATTTGTATTTGACAGGTTTATTTAATGAGTTGAAAGAGAGGTGTATCGGTGATCTAGGAAAACTAATATTGTCAACCTAAAGTGTAGAAAATATTGGAAAACTTCTCGTTTAGTGAAAGTATATACATGAATGTACCTACCAGCTCTACTGCAAGGCTTAAAAAAACAGGGATAAGTGTGATTTTAGTTTGATAGACTTGCCCTTGATTTAACAGACCAGGTAGTACACCTCTGCTAAACGCTTCGGGGATTACAGGTGTGATGTTAAGCCATGTGAAAAAGTAAGTATTTAAGAAATGAAAGTAACTACTAAATGCTTTGAAGATTCACAAAGTGATAGCTGGTACAGTGAAACATGTTTTTTTTAGAATAGTATGTACATACATATACAATTGTTCAGAAAATTTAATCACGATGTTATTATCATCATGCTGTGCTGGCGCTGCCGCTGCGGCTGCGGAGAACCTCAAGCGGCGTAAATATGGTAACCTTTGTGGAAACTATATTTTCGAGCCGTTTGGGGTTGAAACTCTGGGGCCGTGGGGTCCGAGTGCTCACAACCTTTTTAAGGAAATTTCCAAACGCCTAGTTGACGCTTCCCGTGACCCAAGGGCTGGCTTTTACCTTGGCCAGAGGCTATGTGTTGCTATACAACGTGGCAACGCCGCCAGTGTCTTGGGCACATTACCGGCTGACAGCGTTGAGGAGGAGTTTTGTGATGCCCTTTTATGTTTTGTAGTTAGTTTATTTTAGTTATTTTAATTATGATAATGTACATATATAGTTAATGTACATACTTATTTAATTAAACAAAATACTCCACCCAACATGAAGAAATGCCTTCTTGACACAATAATTAAAAGCTTAAGGGTGCGTAGTGTGAGGGTGGCAAAAACTCCGGTAGCCAAACTAAACATCGGTGCCACTTGACACCGTCGAGTGTTTCGTTAACAAAACACCAAACATTTGAAGTTATTTAGAAGGTTCTAACGTGTTAACAGATGATGGGAAACTTTGGAGATCAATTAAAATATAGAATTTTAAACGTAGCAGCTTGGAGTCTGGATTTGTGCCCGGGTGATGGCAATAGGCTCGCCACCTATTACATGGGTCTTGAACATTATCATAACTGGCGAAATGTGGGTCAATGGGGTACAGGTTACAGTTTAGGGTTTAGTTTAGTTACGTTAATGTATAATTTTAGGGGATCTTACTGATAACTGTGTGTCCAGTGAAGTATAAGCTTCCTTTATTAGATCAGTACTAGCAAAATACGCGCATAGACTGGCTATTATTTCAATGTCAAACAAAGCCAAAAGTCATAGAGGTGATGGTATACGGATGGTGTGCAGAAATTAATTTGATTTCAGTCACAGCAGTTGTTGAACAAAGATAATAATTATGGAATATAAAAGGATCTACGTTTTGATATAGCGCAAAACATAAATTAATCAATTTCGTGCGAGCTTTTTTAACCTCGAAATAAAATGGTAATAGAACAGCCTTTATCAAAACCCCACAAAATTTATCAAATAAACATTGCTAATTATAAACTTTTGTTACAATAAAAGCGTTAAAATCATCCTTTTTCACACAGAAATCCTTTACAAAGAAATTAATTCGCTCAACTACAATAGGACAATAATATTCACTATTGTATTAACACAAAAGACAGTTTTGCCGCCAAAAACCTTTATTGACAGGACATACAAGAAAACCACAAAGTATACACACTTAGAGAAATGAGAATTGAACCTTGTTACAACGAAATAAAGATTCGAGATTATTTTTTGGAACGCTGCTAAAAGGTTGTCGGGAAAATGTCCCGCAGAGCGAAAGAGTGCGCGTGAAAAAGTTATACTATTGTTTTCGCTTAGTCGCTGATAGGTGGTATTTTTGTAAAAAAAAATGATTTATTGTTGCCAATTGATAAAAAGGATGAGCTTTTTGGTTCTTCCGGTGTGAATAAAAATTTTGAAGCAAGAAAAAAATAGATCAAAGAATTATGTATAAGTAGATTGTGAACACGGTCAAAGAAAAGTTTAGCAACGTATAGTTAGATCAGTAGAGTTATCGTGACGCCTTAATACACGACGTTTTAGTTCTATTTCGAGAGATAGAGAGAGAAAGAAAGAAATAAACAGGATTAACAAATGACTAAACTACGGAATATTATTTACATTTTTATTTGCACTAACTACCGCACATTATCTAAATGCAATGCAATTTTTTTGGAAAAACCAAAAAAATCTATTTAAAATGATGAAAGATCATAATTGTTATTGAGGAATTTGTCAAAACCTTGAATAAGATTAACCACAAAAACCCAACATTCACGTGGCCAACCCCAAGCATTCCAGAAACAATAACGTTTTATTAATTTGCCATCATTAACCCTTAAAAACAATATGAATAGTGACTCCATCAAAGAAGACAAACATATTACTAAAAAAAAATTAACAGATAGCTATTTCTCATATCGAAATAAATTCCTTACTGTTTTTTTTTAATAATAAAAGGAGTATGCAGTACCGCAATTTCATAGGTTTAGGCTAGATAGGTAGTCTCCATTATAAAATACTGGTATTGAACTGTTTCCAGCTAGAGTGGAAAGCGACTACAACATAGTTGGGAAAAGGCTAGGCGGATGAATCTTGATCAATGTAGGAATTCCAAGTTCAACTCAATGCAACTACATCAAAAAATTCATTCAGTCGCGATAATACAATCAAAAATTCAAAATCTTTCAACCCCCTGTTGCGCAAGAGCAGTTATAGAAACATTTCACCAGATATAACGCCCAAAAAGCGGCGTTATAGGGTTTGCATAAATTTTATATGAAATACGAAATTATTATGTCATGATGGGAAACGTTATGGGCGGTCGAGGTTATTGTTTTTTTTTTATTTATTACTTTTATGATGTCATTATTTTGATTGTTACGAAATTGGGTTGGAAGTAAAAATGTGAAATATGACTGTGTGATCTTGCTTGCTGGGCGCCAGGTTATTCCAGTTCCGCGACTGGGCTCTTAGACATTGTTTGAGACTAAGTTTTTTTATGTATATCAAATTTTTTATAAGGGACCTTGAACCTTGATGGAAAGGTTCTTGGGTAGGTATCCCCGTATCCACGCCAAGAGAAATCAATCTCCAATAGTCAGACTACAAATCACATTTAAAAAAACCTGAGTTACCCATTGTTATCTCCTAAGAAGCATATAAAACGGAAGTCCAAACAACCGGATACACCACCATAAACAAAAACAACCAATCAAAACAAATTCGAAATTAAACTGGAGTTAGCCCAAACACATGTTTATCAAAAGGGTTAACAATTACATAAATTAATACATCCTTTTATATAAAAAAGTATGTTTTTATATTATTGTACGCGTAAAATCACTTCCTCTATCAATTGAGTGTTTTTTCCCGCCATCTGACGCCATTTTTTCGTCCAAGATGGCGGCCGCATATGTCGTTGGTAGCACGTGTTTAAAAAGTTATGTTTTTTGAGGGAGTAGCTTATTAGGCTTCATTTTAATTTGAAAATATCTTAACCAAATTGCCATTGACACGCTCTGGACTGACACCTCATGGCAAATTTATGCAGTGCAATATGTTGACGAGTAAGTGACAGATTGGGGACCAACTATTGAGCCAGATCAAGCTCAAGTGTCAATAGTCCATAGTCAATAATTTACATAACCAGTCTGATGACCTGCAATCGTTTTAGCAATCTTTTCAATCTTCTGAAATATGTATTGGGTTTTGATAAGGTCTCAATAAATATGAAATAGTTATTGGTTTTCATTCTACTTTAGCTGGATGTGCTGAAACTGACGGAATTTAACCCGAAGCATCTTTTATCTATCCACCATCTCCCACTGGGCAGGCGTGGTGAACAATGGCCCTCCCTCTCACACATAGCGGAGGCTTGTGTGATATGTCCAAGCTGTGGCTATTTTATAGTCTAATCATGTTGATGATGATCTTTCTTGTGTTATATATGTTATGTCGACAACACTGTTAACTTATCCTCAATCTAGATAGAAGTCTGAGGAAAAGTCTAATAAATAATGAGACAAAATAAACAGCATTAAAAAAAATTAATTAATAAATAAGTAGCAGCCGCGGAGTCTGTATTTGTACCCGGTTGATGACAAAAGGCTCAGGTCCCTATTACATGGGACTTAAAACATAACTGGCGAAATGTGGGTGAACTATAAGTAACACATCTGCCTAAACTTTCGGGGATTACTGGCGTGATGTTATTTTATGTGATAAAATTAGCCTTGATTTTGATCACTAAGAATACTGTTAAAAGTCGAGACTCGTAAAACAAAAAATCTCTCACACACGATCGCCTAAATCGTCACTTTTGCACGGCAGTTCAAAAACTCGTCGTCGTTGTCGATCGTGTCAAATCATCGTCATTATTACTGTCCTCCCAATTAACGGAGAATGTAAAAGAGTCACGTTTCGAAGGTGTGAGGAATGTCCTTAACCATTTGATGACTAACTTTAGGCGATATCCACTTAAGGACCCATTAGCTTCTGTCTCTTATATAATAATTTCATTTAGGGAGTTGAAACAAAGGTGCCGATGCCTTAGGGTGTCGTGTGGGGTATGCAAATTGAAGGTTTGCGCACGAGCAAGCCAGTAGGTACGTGTGAATCTGGATCTATAATTTTGTGAAAGAAATGTAATATGACTCATTTTATTTAGATTTAAGTTGCACATAAAACTAGATATTATTATGTACATTATACATGCTTAAAGTTAAAAAATCAGCTTTCAGTACATTTTGACGAGATAAGCGAACATAAATGTACTGAACAGCTGATTTTTTTTACGCGATTTCAGGGTTGGTCCCATAGTAAAAGTTGTTCGTCATAATGAGTACAATGACCCCTTAAGAGGAATAAAACGACTTAAATTAAACCATGTATACAAACTACAAATAGAACTAAAATAATAATAAAAAACCAAGATTAAAAGTTGCACATTGCAGACTTATGCGTTTGATTATGAACGTGGATGGCTATAAAAAAAAAAAAAAAATTGTTTATTTAAATCTCTAACATTTACATAACAAATTTTGAATGAAACAGCCCCAGTAAGTGGTTAATAACACTTGTGTCGGGGTTGTCTCGCTCCTCCCGTGAATTGGTAGACAAAATAGAGATAATGAAAATTAAAATCAAAATTAAAATAAATTAAATTAAAAACATTATACAATAACAATCTATTTTCAAAATTAAATCCAAAACAAAATCAAAATTTAAATCAGTAAAATTAAATTTAAAAGCAAATTCATAATAAAATTAGATCAAATTTAAAATTAAGATCAGAAACAAAATTAAATCAGAATTACAATCAAAATAATTATCAAATCAAAGTTAAAAATCGAAATTGAAAAAAAGAATTACAAGATTACGAGATTTTGAGTTATAAGAGTAGAGGAAGATCAAATAAGCGATGAATGGACTGTGTGAAGGATGATATGGCTCCAAAGGAGGTGACTGCTGAGATGACGAGTGATATAGAAGTATGGGAGAAGAAAACCCGGTGCCGACCCCAAATAAAATGTGATAAGAGCAGGAGAATGATGATGCTGATTGTAGATTATACTTTCACAAAGTGGCCAAGTAGAATGAGAGCTATTTTGATCATCCTCAAAAGAGTGAAGGAAAACTTCGGGAAACTGCATCTACTGGTGCTAAAATATCGAAGACTTATTAGATACACTAACCAGTTTGCGGTCCACTCAGTTTGACTCTCACAGCCAGGAGGGCAGTTTCCAAGCAGTGAAAACGTTACTGGCTAATTATGCTTGCGATACTTCAAACCACATAAGTGGTAACAAAAAATAATGAGCAATTTTTTTTTTATCTTTTGACTTATCCTTTGGCGAATATGAGTGACTGTCTCGTTAGTTTATTGTAAGAAGAAAACTGTAATTCTCATTGGCACTCTTTTTCCACCCAACGCTGTGTTTCAATGATTTGAGAAGTCGTGACGAAATAAATTACATAAAGTAAATTGCCTAATGTGGGTTCAACTGTTTTTGTATGGACCCACGACGTAAGGGGTTCATGAAATCAAAAAAACGCGTTGAAGTCTTTTGAATGTATGTATAATCACCAGTGATCGGAATAGGTAGAGCTAATGTACCTAAAGTTAAAGGAACAGAAACGAAAAGTGGGGATTTCCTTACTAAAGTTTTTCCGAATATGTTGTTCTGAAACTCGGAATCAGTTAAGTACATTTAATATTAATGTTATTTATTAATCAGTACAATAAACTAATTGAATTCATTATTTTTCCTTTTTAACCGACTTCGACAACAAGGAGAACGTTCTCAAAAAGCCAGTAGATACGTTTTCTATTGTTACTAATTCAGGTAAACAAGCTGGTATGAAAATTAAATTAGCTTCCGCACTTACTTACGGCGTTCAAACGAAGATAAGGAGATTACCTTTATTTTTTAAACAATAAAAAACGTGCACTTTTTTTTAAACAGAAACAGTAAATGAATTCGATAGTTGTTTTACTTTACTTATTTTAGTTGTATTTAAGTAATGTTCCGACATTCGGAAAAATGTTGTGGTAAGGAAGTCTCCACTTTTCGTTTCTGTTCCTTGAACTTTAGGCACATTAGCTCTACATATTCCAATCACTGATAATCATCCAATGACCCAGTCATACGCTTTTTGAAGTTCAAGCCGGACACTGACAATTAGTTTAGTACCGCCCGTGGTAGAGCCCTGCTTCTGGAGCCGCGTCATAAATATCTATAATTATACTGGATTGTCTATTCGTTCGTTCGTACCCTCTATGTATAGACTACTGAACCGATTTGGATTAAAATATGCAGTTTTTTTATTATATCAAATAGACTTGCGTTTGGCCAAAACTCTCCTGATGTGAAGCGATGATGCAGCCTAGGGTGGAGCATGCTTTCCAAGAAGAAACCTACACTACATTTGCCAGGGAAGGATACTAAAAAAAAACAGGCATTGCAACGCAAGTCGTGCACAAGTAGTCCTTAAAAACAAATGAATATAAAACACTTCCTCAATTTATCCACCCATTTTATCTAACATCGATTACTACTATTTAAAACATTTAAACACGTCGCAATACAAGTGGTTCAGGCAGGCGTCGAACCTGGGCCCGCACGGTGTAATTTAAGCCCCGCCGGCAATAAGGCTATAATAACGAGACTCGATATTAAATCAACACGCTAACGAGGCACGGAGGTGAACAGGGTGTGTGGCTTTTGGCTTCATACATTTATGATATTTTGAAGATTTTCAGAAGGTAAATTTGCATCATTGAAGATTTTACTTACACTCGGGACCAACGGCTTAACATGCTTTCCGAGGCACGGAGGAAACTCGGTATGTCGGTCACCCATCCACTGACCAACCTCGGCCAGCACTGCTTAACCTTGAAGGTTGACCAGTGCGGCTGTAATTATTTACCCACGAGCTGCTCAAGTGGTTGGAAGCAGACCCCAATATAGTTGGGAAAAGGCTAGGCAGATGATGATCTAAGATGCTCATTAGACCGAATTGGTAAGTAAAGCAAAGCTTCCAACGAAAATCATAGTTAGTTATTCAATTATTTTTTTGTTCAAAACACAGATTCCCTCATTTCTAACCACCAAAAGAACACCACCCACTATCTAACTTAGCAAATCATCTTTCAAAGAGACAAAATAAAAACATATTTTCACGCGTTAAAATTATAATCGCAAGAATCTTAATGTCAATAATTGTTTACCGCCACGGAAGTCGCGTGCTGCCCAATAAATATACGGTACTGGGTTCGGTTCCCGCGTCAAGAAATTAGCCAAAAGTGTTGAAAATCATCCCAACTGACGACCTTTCGACAGCTTGGTTATGACTAATTTGAAAAAGTGCCAAACTTTGAAACACGTTTCTTTATGAAATTGCTTATTTTTACGTGTTAACTTAATGATGGCGTGAAGCTGTGTTAATGGTGGCTGGACAAGAACTTAAGTGATGTGCATGAAGGAGATAATATCTAATCATACGACCTGACATAGTAGTTACATAATATTATGCATATATTTTCCTGAAGAGCCTAGCAGAGCTATACCCATTGGTCATCCAAATTTTGCCAGTTACCTTGAAGTCCCAAGACACAGGGAAACAGGGGAGCCTATGGTCATCAGCCGGGCACAAATTCAAACTCAATAACACTTTGCCAGAGCTAGGAATCGAGCCCAGATCGTTATGCTGAGCAGCACATTCACTGAACAGCAGCAGTATCAAAAACGTGTGGTCAAATCAACTTTCTTCATGAGACCATGCCTACCAAACCTATTATCCCATACTTTTGGATTAGGTATTGTGTAGTGTGGGACAGCTAAACATTTTTCACGATTGCAGAAAATTGTTCAGTTTGATGGTGTACTTGCACCCTTTAATAAAGGGTGTAAATAGAACCTTAACGCAGCCGAAAATCAAGTTTGTTGTCCACGTCACTGCGATAATTTATTTGTTCTAGAACATATCTGGGAACCTTCTAGTTACCTCTATATTGGGGTCAAAGTACAAGTTAAATTTTTAAATACATGTTTTTAATGTTATGACTTTAAATACCACCTTGACTCATTTACACATTTAATATTTTGATTGCGTAACATTGAGTTTTATCGTAAAAAGTGATTTTTCACCCCGAATAAAAAAGTCGTTTCCCAGCAATAATTTTTGTGTAGGGTTACTTAGTTTCATGAACAGAACGCTTGGTTTACGGCATCGTGAAGGGTCCGTTTACACCTTGTATGACCGCACCTTTCTGACGGAGATTTTGTTTTTGTAGCTAAAAACACAAAAATATCTCCTACAATATCCGGATTACCCCGCTTGGCATCACTCCAACTTCATATATACCTACCAAAAATCCGATAAAACCTGCAAAATAAAAGGAAAACATGTGAGCCTACCGCACGGGAACAGAGTTGGGAAGCCGGTCGTCCAATACTGCAACAAAAGCTGTGTTGGCACAACTGATGACGTCACGGGGACAATGCGCGATGCGAACACTGTTTGTACAATGTTCGCTTTGTTGGTTAAAGGGAAGCTTGGTTGGTGGTGGTTGTGGAAATGGTCTTATGAAGAACTAGCTTTTGGTCGCGGGTTTGCTCCCGTTATATAATGTACGAAAATTAACCCACGGGAACTTTTTCAATGTAGCCATGTAGTATGTATAACACTCGGGGACAATGTAGCTTCCCGTTAGCGAAAGAATTTTCGGAATCGGATCAGTAGCTCCGAAGATTACCCCTTACATACAAACTTACAAACAAACAAGTTTTACAATTTTATGATATTAATATTATAAAATTGTAAAATTTGTTTGTTTGTAGGTTAGGTAATAGAATTATAGATAAACTGTGGATTAAGCTTGAGAAACACAGCAATAAAGTCGGAAACTCCGGAACCGTGTAAAATGTACTTTAGGAAAAGCCTTCATGATTAAGTATATTCCAAATGTATGTAATTCTGTATGTTGTGCTGGAAAACGGAATCCTTTAATCCGTTCTCGTCTGTTTTCTGAAGATTATCTTTCCAGGAGCTGTTGAAGGTGTGGATATCAGTATATCCCTATTAAGTCAACCGCGTCATTTATCAAGAATCTTAGAGTTATACTTTATATTGACAGTCATCAAAACCTAGAATACTAAGTAATTGCTGTGGTTTACGTAATAGAGAGTATACCAGCTCAGTGAGTAGATATTCTTATATCATTAGAGGTATGCAAAAAGCCCTTTAAAAATAAATTGGCCAGACCATTGCAAAGCTAACCCTTAAGGCATCTGTTTATATTTTCAGCGGCCACCGGACACTGTTTGACGAGAGCTGCTTATCGCGACCTCGTACTAGCAGGGGCATACAACATTTTGTCATGGCATAAGGGTCATAAGTTTTATTGAATCTACAGAAACAATTGCTGAACTGGGCACATTCCGGACTTTTGTACCTTTCCCAAAAACCACACACATGAGGTGAATGGCGTGGTAGTGGTCGTAGCTGCAAGCCTCAACAGAATAGGCATCATCAGCTTTTAATGTTTGGTCCATTGCTGGGAAACGGACCTCCTACCTAAATGAGGAAAGTCAAATTATTGCTAAATACATATAAAACTGAAAAAGAAAAATCACTTTTTCAAATAAAAGAACGAAGCACGTACTGCGACAGTTGAAGGGGTCTCCAATTCACGTTAAAATTCTTAAAATACTAATAGACGCACTTAATATTATAAGTTTGTGACCATTTTACGAATTGAAACGTATATAATTCATATTATTATAATATTACGATTCTGCTAAAGCTGCTAGTTTAGGCCCCCTGCCTGGTCTGAAATCACCACTTCAACACTCGACGCTTGATTCCGAATGTGTTCGACCCCTGCATTATGCCTACAATATTTGCTTGGGTATTGTACAGCTAATTGGTAGGAACATATTACAATGTTGTCACAACGGATTTATTTGTTTGCTGTTTATTTTGATGTTTTAATCCAATCGTGGGTTGCGCGTAATCGCGTAACCTCTCTAGATTCACTATGGTATACCTTGAGCACATGATGTTCGCGCGATCAAGATGCGGCCCACACTGCGGAAGACCACATACCTCGAGAGACGAATCGTATGAGGTGGCGTTCCTCAGCATTAAAGAGACGATCTCATACTCAGACACTTACGAGATCACAGTTAAGCAACGACTGACCCCACATGGAAATAGGAAGGATATTAGAAACAGCGATAACAACAGTTACACCCGTATCTATAAACAAGTCAAAGTGTTTACTTGAGTTAATGTCATTTTTTAAGATACGATTTTTATTATTTAATTTAGTTATTGCTTAAAGTTAGAACTGTAAAAAGTTAGATTTCTCTAGCTTTGCTTTCTTTAACGGTTCTTACTTCGTTTAAATTATAGTCTATTGCATAATAAAAATTGCACAAGTAATTACTTAAGCTCAAGTAATTACCGTAACTTGACTGTAGATACGGGCGTTAGACTCTCTCTTGAATATAGCTAGCAAGCAAGCCACGAAACAAATCTTAACACAAATATCAAAATCTAAGTCGGTAAGTCCAACCTTATTTTATTTAGACCTTTAAATATCAAACTTTACAAGGAAATAGAATTGATTCTAAGTGATCCACAGGGCGTTTTTCTTAAATACATAATTTTTTCATATGTGAAAAAAATTGGCAAAGCACTGATAATAACTTATTATTATGATCATAAATGTTGGGCGGCTAAATCACCATGTTTATTGAAACCTTCACAATAACACGGAAGCGCACTCAAAAGAAACTTCCTTTGAGAATAAATGCAGTGCCATATTAATATTCCTTAATGTAGCATCTTCTCTGTACTTTAACCCTTTTAAAAACACACTAATAATTCCAATTAGATGCCCAATAAGCTTCAAAGAGAAATTGGCATGCAAATACAAGGTTCTTTTCAATCTGAGCAACCACAATCGATTAGTAACCGAAAGCAACCGTAGCAACCACGGTGTGGTTGTCATTACCCGTTGTTTGGCTAAACACCGGCTAAGCTTTGAATGTGTTACCATTACGGCGAATTGCGAAGTAACTGAGTTGTTAATTGTGATGGTTAAATTATACTTAATGGTTAACTTTGAGTGCGGTATAGTACAATGGCTGTACGTTTCCGAAAATTTAACTGGATCAGTGCTTGTTTTCGTCTCATTTTCTCAGTTTATGTGCCTAAATCTGTGGCGTAATATTTTAGCGTTTGACTTGGGTGCTTCTCAGTGAGACTGCAGTCAATATAAGTGTAGCGAATTATTTCTGATTTCATTCACTAAAGATTAATAGACACACTTCTGAAATACAGTGGGTGGGGATAGTGGCAGTTTTTGATATCGGTCTAATTTTTTGACACTGTAAGAAGGTTCGGTTTATGTTTCGGGCTGTTTCAGCTAAGTTTTCTAGTTTCAGCCATAGTTTCAGTTTTGATCAGTTATTGACCGAAACTCGGTATTTGTCATTGTCTTGCATTGTGCGTTTGTCATTGTGTGTTGGTCATTGTGTGCTTCAGCTGAGTTCTTTGCTCGTGATCAGCTTTAAATTGTCAAAATAACATAAATATAGAGAAATAAACACAGATTTTTGTTACATACCTTAATTATTGTTTTTTTTTAATGTTATTTAACACGTGTTAATTGTCTGTTTATGTGTAAAAATACGGTAGATTTTAACCTGCTATAACAAAGATTTTCAATTTTACATTTTTAAATAAGTTTCGATTCCGGCCGAAACTGGGACCAGAGCTGAAGGTTCGGTTTCTGTTTCGGCAGAAAAGCCTGTTTCTGTAGAAAAACCAACAAATTCACCGTTTAATGTGTATATGTAGCAACAATAAAAAAAAACACTACCTTTCATTTAGCGACAAGAAACTTTCACTTCTTTACAAGTTCTACAACAATACAAAATGTACGTTAAAGAGATTGTGGGTGAAGTAGATAAGACAATACAAATCCTAATCGTTGGATCTGCCCAGGTGTGGGCAACAGTGGGCAACTGGGCACGGACGAGCGAGCGGAACAGCACCTGCGCTTGCGCCTCGCCCTGTGACACGAGCCATCGTAGAGATGGGAAGACACTTTGTTTTATATCGACAGTCGATTAAAGATGGTCATCGATATTGTATTTGGTTCAGCATTCATTTATGTGCTGGAATGGGTATTGTGAGATAAATAAAATTATAGGATTGATAGATACGTGCACATGTTATACTTTATTGTAGATCATAATTTTACTTTACAATATTACAATATTCTTGACTCGATGGGTACCAATGACGGTCTTATCGCTGATATTAAAAAAGTTTTCGTTTCTTTTTGTTCTGTTTAGCAAAATAAGATACGTAAAATCTTAGATATCTAAAAAATCAACGCAGCGTTAATTAAAATTGATTTCTGAGATAAGAGAGTTTTTTTTAAAGTCATAAATATGCTTGGTTCAAGAAACTGTTGGTCTATGTTTCGACCCATCGAAATTTTAGATCTAGTTAGCCGCTAAAAGCTTTCACATGTTATTTAATATCGATAAAACTTCAGTGACATCCCTACCCCACCCTCCGATGGTTAGGGAAGATACCCCGTACTTGCGCGTACGCAGGGCGCGTGCCACCTTTTTGCTTCATATTGACTTGCATCACTTTACAACCGACACCACCTCACTAAATCCAACGAAAAACCAACCCTATTGCACATTAACCACAGTCCATTTTCTTCTAAAGGCAGTGGTATCGATCTGGCTGATGAAAAATTAACTTTATACTCAGAGGTAGATGGTTAGTTTTGGACTGTACATGAAAAGTAGGGTGATTTTTTCAACAAACGCGAATAAAATAATTGTAGCAGGAATACACAGTAATGTTTTGTTAATTTGAATACGAAGGGTTTTTTTGAAGAGGGGTGCAGCGCACGCGCCGATAGCAGAAGATACCGAGTTAATTATTTAGAACTAATTCATGGCACCGAAGGAATTCCGTTGTTTTTGAATATTGAAATTAGAACGTTTGAATTTTTTAAGGTTTTGGAATATTTTTACGCTTTTTTAGTTCATTTAATTCGTGATAGAATTTTAATTGAACAACTGCTCCACATTTATTCTTAAAACATCTGCATTAGGGCTTACATTGATGTAACTTCATTTTTAGTTTTGTAGGCGGATTACAATTATTATACTAACTGAAAACAACTGGAAGTACCCTTTCAATGGTCCAGTATGAACTTCTATTTATTCCGTGTAGAGAAACTTGGCAAACATAAATAAGTTCAGGTCGTGTTGGAAACAAAAGAGTAGATAGTAACGACGGACACTGATAGATTATAATTTAGACTTTCAAAACTACTTACACCAGTACCTATAAACAAGTCAAAATGTTTACTTGGGTAAATGTCATTATTTAAGATATGATTTTTATAGTGTAGTTTAATAATTGCTTGAAGTTAGAACTGTAAAAAGCTCGAATTCTTAGCTTTGCTTTCTTTGACGGTTCTTACTTCGTTTAAATTCTTGTCTATTGGATAAAAATTGGCACAAGTAATTACTTAAGCTAATTACTTAAAACTAACTAAATATTTACAAAAAAGGGCTAGTTTATATACAAAAAAAAGCTAACTACCTAAATAAACAACAGGACGCTTAGGCGTCTAAGTACTCCTCCACATCGCTGTCATCCGGAAACGTGCCCAGAAGACTGGCAGCATTGCCACGTTGAATGGCAATGCTAATTCTTTCAAAGGGTTTTCATAAAAACACAGGTCACTTATCTACAAACTATGAAAAGGAAAACAAAACAAGTAGGTAAGTAAAAAGGCAAAAAAAGTGCTGCCTATGTAAATAGCCATTTTTACTACCAAATTAATTCAATACGAACCATCAATTGATGAGTTTCGAACGGCCGCGATAATTTATAGCCAATACAGGGGCTGTCACCCCATCTTGTTGAGTCAATGAGCCGGAAATAATGTGGACACACCCTTAGAGCGGCTAATAACTGTGACCTGGTGAAATATTGGAATTTATGTATTGTATTCAATTTATGAAGTACATACCTAGAAGTGTAATGAATTGTGAAGGGGTTGGTACTTGGGCACTAGTACCACCTTTCATGGCATTTTACTGGCCTCGTTTTGTGTTAAACTAAAGATGGGAAATGGTACTACTTTTCACAAATATGATAACGGTGCTAGTCACAAATAATGAGCAGCTGTATATAATTTAAGGTGTGTCAGGGTACCCGCAAAACTCAAACTTTCTACGTTTTTTGCAATTTGCAGGTCAGTATCACGCTGTTCGTAGATAATTGATTTATTTGCGACCATTAAAAATACGAGTATATATTAAATAAGTAAAATAATCAAACATCGAAGTTCGTGGGCTATCTTGGCACTTTCTGCTTAACTAAAACTGCATAAATCTATGAAAAAAAAAATGCTGAATGCTATTTCAAAATGCACAAAATACATTGACAGGAACCCCTAACTTTACATTGACGCACCCATTACACAATTTTAATCAGTATATGAGGCACGTGCACACTGATCTGGTCACGCGAGCAGCCAATGATGAGTTTGGTGTAGGGACAGCTCAAAATGATGAGCATTTTGTAGGGAGAGCAAAAAATTGATGAGATGATGTCATCTATCATTACTACGATGTCAATATTGAGCTTGATTGGCTTAGGGAAGGGGAGTGGCGTATTAAAACGAGATGAATATTATAATACTATTTATTCGTATACGTACTGTCTCGTTGGCCTAGTGGACACAATCGCGACTGCTGAGCATGGTGCTGGGTTCGGTTCGGCAAAATGTTATTGGGTTTTTCAATTAGAAATTTCGCAGTAGCAGCCACGGAGTCTGGATTTGTGCCCGGTTGATGGCATCAGGCTCGCCCCTTATAACATGGGACTTAAAACAGAACTGACGTAATATGGGTGTACTATTAGGTACACCGCTGCCTAACCCTTCGAGGATTGCAGGCGTGATGTTGTGATTATTATAAAAAATGACTTTTTGAGTTGCCACTGCTATTACACAGGTAAATCTATAATCAACCACCCGGGCTTAGTTCGAGTTAATAGATGTCTTTCTTCGGCAAATTCGGTTCATAGGACACGTCAGTTTCTTTAAGATGTTCAATTTTACCTTATAAATTACGATGTATTCATTGAAGAGAAAGGACTTTCTAAGGAAGAGCCAATACAATGATATTGGAAATTATACAGTACGTTACAATATTACATACATTAGGGACTCCAACCCGGCTCCCGAGAAAGTTCCTGCGGTTGAACAACAGCGGCCATGAAAATAGCGTTTTTAAATAAGTCATAGCGATGTTGGTCTTGTAGGATTTCTATTTTTATTTACTACTTTTACATGCGGGATATAATTAATTAAAAATGACTTAATGATGACAGTTTGGAGTTAATGGGCCAGATATTATGTAGTATTTGAAATAGTCTCTTATTTCATTGTGCAGTGTCGACAGATACGTGTAAGCTGTTTGAGTTACATCTCAAATATAATATTTGAACATGAGTTTTCAGACCGTTTAACAGTTTAAGGCGGTTGGTCGACTCTTTCTGTGACCAGAGAGCTGGCCTATGTTTTGGTCAAAGAATCAGCATTGCCATCCAACGTGGCAATGCTGCCATCTCTTCTATGCACTAATTTTGCTGACAGCGATGTGGGCGAATTTTCTGACGCCCTTTAATGGTTTTGTTATTTTTTTAAGTACATATTTTTAGTATTATTTTAAGTTTGGCTATAGATAATCATGTAAATTGAAAAAAAATATGGTTATACATAAAGAGTCTAACTTCGAATGAAACTACATAAACCAGCGCAAGTAAAGTATATTCAGTTATTGAAATAATGCCTTACAGATAAAGGACACGACATGGCTGTTAAGATGATGACGGCCTAAGACACAATAATGTAGGAAGTTAATACAAGTTTTCAGGAAACCACATGGCATAATGATTCATAATAATATAATAAGATTGGTAGCAAGTGAACGTGTGCTTCTTCTCTGTGGGCGGTTGGCAGGCGGCGCCGCGAGCGACGGCTATGGCACGCAGTTCGGAACGCGTGCCAACTTACTATTTAGTAGCTACAGAGTAGTTATATCGAAAGAGGTATCAAGATTTTAAGTAGGAAGTGAATGCGGTTATGCGGTATGAAATCAAGGGGAAAATCATTCAGTTATAATAATAATATGATGATGTTCAAGTATACACTCGCAAGGTCCGTATTAAATGATGAGATAGGCTTGGACATAGTTTTTTTTGGCGAAAATACTCAATTGATTTTCTGTCTAATCTTAAACATTTAAAGGCAGCTATTTAACACGAAAAGGTTTTCGATCCAAGGTTTTGTTTCGTCGAACAAGTATTCTATTCCTTCGTCTACTTAGCGATGTGGGTTGCATTAGTGATGTCGAAACGATTATAGCATTGTCATCGAACCATTACCCCATATTCTTTGCCGTTGGAGACTCCCCGAGTCGCAAGGCAAAAACCCGGTATTTTAAATTTAAATAGAACCTAGGAATACTATATAGGATGGAAGGAACACTACAGCTTACATACATACTGAGTGATACTCAGTACCTACATCATTCTGATTTTCATTTTGTTTTTTTTTTTACTTTTTGTGGTTAGTGTGACTAAATTTGTAATCCTTAAATGGCAAAACCGAAATTGAATTGGATAATTTATTCATTGAATTTGATTGGTTAATTTATGCATTGATAATTTAATAATTGTAATGATACTTTACTAATTGATAATTTGAAACTGAATGATAATTGTAATGAAAATGATACTCTACTAATTAAATTTGGTCTTTCAAATGTAAGTGCATGTATCATAATAATAATGTTAATGTTTACATGCCGAATGATAAAATATGGCTGAGCTTTGATATTTTTTATAACAACTGTTGTGTACTAACCATATTTGCAAAATGAAATTCTATTCTATTCTGAAACCATACATCGAAATTTTACATCGGTAATTTAAAAAAAAACCTTGTCTAGGAAAAAACACTTTTTTTAATTTTATGTGACGAGGTTTAGAATGGTGTACTGAGTACGTGGTAACCGTTTTCGCGTCGGAGTCCTTTCAACCGTGTATTATATTATCCTAATATCCCAAGTTATAAAGTCTCTACATAAACATCCTAATCTGCCTTTCAATTTAGCGACACGCGCGGCCGATCTACCGGACAGACAGCCGGACAGGCGGACAGCCGGACCACCCGATCTCTAATCAAATCAAAATCGTGCAGACTTTATTCAGCAAAACTGTACAATGGGATCCACTAGTTATGGCTCGCTGATTCACTTGGGATTATTTCGATGATTGTGTTTTTATTTTCTGTGACCAGTTTTAATCAATAGGTACCCTGGGTATTGATTAAAACATGAACATTGATTGCCTGATGATGTCATGGAAAGTCGTGTCATGAAAGACATAGATGAACTGTGTGATGGATGATATGGCGAGAAAGGAGGTGTCTTATGAGATGACGAGTAATAGAAAAGTTTGGAAGAACAAGACGTGCTGCGCCGACCCCGAATAAATAGGGATAAGGGCAGGAGAATGATGAATAAATAGTAAGTCAAACCTCTAATTCTATGAGTATCATTCTCTTGCCCATATTCCAATTTATTTGGGCTGTATGTCTTCTACTGCGATACTTCTCTATTAGTTGGCAACAGAAAAGTTCAAAAGAGAACACAAGAGAGAACCTGTCATCTCAAAATAATTTTCTTACTAGTTACACAGACAATATTAACCCATTATAAAGTGTTAAATATTTATTTTAAAGTTCCAAGTGCCAATTCATACACACAGACTGACCAACACCTTCCATATAGATTTGATTGGTAGCAGCGCGTGAGTGCCCCCACTTAATTCAAATTAATATCAAATTACTTAATGGCTGGCCAATGAGGATTATTAGGTTTGCTAACAAGTCTAATTTCCCACAAATTACATCCAGATAAACTTATAAAATTATTTTATTTTTGAACGAGAACAATACAAAGTATCAGCTGCTTGTTATCCAGAGCAAGTGGGAGACAGTTGTGGAGGATGGTAATAAATGGGGTACAGTGATGGACTGGTTAGAGGCACCTGTGGTTTTGGCGTGTGGCAAACATGAGTACGTGAGGAAATTGACAGGTTCTAGAACGAGCCATTCGAAGTGTCATCATCTGCCTAGCCTTTTCCCAATGTATGTTGGGTCGGCTTCCAGTCTAACCGGATGCAGCTATTTTACATGGAGCGACTGCCTATCTGATCTCCACAACCCAGTTAGTACTGGGTAAAACGATACCCCTTGGTAAGACTGGTTGTCAGACTTTCGGGCCACTGACTACTTAACGACTGTCAAAGATCTACAATTCATTGACAGCCGGGACCAACGGCTTAACGTGCTTTCTGAGGCACAGAGGAAACTCGCTATGTAATGGGTGGTCACCAATCCACGGACTAACTTAGGTAAGCACGGCTTAACCTAAAGATCGACTCTAGTGGCTGTTATTATTTAGCCACGAGCTCCTTCAACGAACAATTCGAAGTGTGACATCCAGAAATCCATCCCACTCCACGTGGTCGATAAGACTCACTCCCTATTGCAGCGAGGAGACTGAGTCCCAGCGTGACAGCAGTGGGAACTGGGAACGTTATTATACGCTGACTATTAAATATATTGTTTTTTTAAGGAGAAGTATACTATGTATCAACTGCTTGTAACAGCCCGTTCACACGACGACGATCCGTGTTTTTGACGTTTCGTCTTTTTTCACGATCCGTAATTTTTTTGACGGCGGCTATGCTTTTTAATGCCCGTGTTCACACGCATCACGAATCGTGAAAAATAACGGACACGTCTTAAATCACGTAACGTCTTTTAAAAATCAGGTACGTCAAAAAACACGGACCGTGATTTTTTGGACGGATTTGCTGATGCGCTCGCTCCCGAATAATCACGGAACAAATTTGAACACCAATTCGTTTTAATTGCCGGATTGTGATAAAACAGGATTCCGAATGCAATGTGAACGTCCATCCGTCATGACGTATCGTGTTTTATGTCGGATCGTCAATGACGGAAGTCGTGTGAGTGAGCTGTTATCTAGCACAAGCAGGAGACAGTTGTGGGGAATGAGAATCGCTAGTGCAACCGTTACGCACCTGTGGTTTTGGCGCGTGTCGATCTTTTCGTACTAAAGGTTTTCGTTACAAAAATGGAGTATGTCATAGTATGTTTGACCTGAGTTGACATGGCATGACACTTTGTTAAAGGATTGGCTCACAATCGCACTAGATCGCGAAAAATGGGAGGAGGGAAGGGAGACCTTTGCCTTACAGTACGACAATATAGCTTTTTAATAATACTAGCTGACCGGCGCAACTTCGTCTGCGTAACATTTTTGATTAATGCTCCGCTCCTATTGGTTGCAACGTGACCTATTGGCTATCCAACACTATAATAATTTTTCAATTCGAACCAGTCGTTCCTGAGATTAGCGCGTTCAACCAAACAAACAAACAAACTCTTTAGCTTTATAATATTACTAGTATAGATTAATGTATGATCTGACCTAGGCAGTATAATTGCCTTTCATTGAGAAGAGGCCTGTGTCCGTCAGTGGGTTATAGGTTTATTTTGACTATGCAGTATATGCAGTAATAAATATAGGAGCTCTTAAAGGTGTCTTATTCAGGATGCACTAGAGCAAGGATGGTCAATCCCACGCCTGCATTTGCAGTGGCCGCAAACTGCAGTCATCTGACGACAGTGTTCTGAGAATATTTTACCCTTAAACCAGGCCATGGCCCTATGCAGCAAACAGAGCGACTGACGCGGCCGCTTTTCGGGGAACGTGAATCCGCGCAAATTCCCAATTCCCCTATACAGCCGGAACGCAGATCCACGACAAAACGATATCACGCGTTTTTTTAGGTAACTTTAGTTCGCGGATCCATGTACCAAAGGAAATCAATGAGATGATGATGTGATGATGAATGACTGAGGGAATGTTCTAAACGAAAATCTAACATTTTTCAGGCGGCAAAGTCATGACAAATATTTGCAAAATTTTTAAATAAATATTATAATTAACAAAACCACAGATAAGAATTCACAAAAACACTTTAAATCCAAATCATAACAACACCGGATATCTTCACGACGTTCTGGCAGTGTGTAAGCAGTTTTATTTTCAGCGGCCCATCGCACCGGAAGTCGTCTCGATGCGTAAGCTTCGACAAATTGCCCCACTTCCGGATAAAGATGGACGCTCGTTTCAATGTTATTTATGTCGTGAGAAGTTTTTAAGCATCTGATTTAACTCTTGTTTGATTTTGCATAATTCTTTGCTTTATTTTCTGGAGTACGGACTATAAATTTGTTTTTGAAGAGGGGAAGTTTTGTTGTTCTTCCTTTGAGCGAGTTTTCTACATTTATATTGACTTCGCAGGTTTTTTAAGCAGGAGGTTGCATTTTTAAGATAAATTAATCAAACCCGTAGTAAGTGATAGCGCAGCTTTGCCTCGAAGAACCTTACCAACTAATGAAATTAGTTTAGTGTACGTAAACATTTTGTTAATAACTAGCCCTAACATTAGAATCTCTTTTGAGCACTTACTAAAACTTAACGTGATCAGATGATATTCATTAACTTTCTTAGATTCCCAGCTTAATATAAAAAAATAAAATAATATTATTATTGTAATAAATAATCTAAAACTATAATAACATCCCAATCATCCTAAATTCAAATCAGCTACTTTAAACTTTTTCAAAAAACTCCTGGGACATTTTTTCCCAAAAAAAACTCGAGTCCCAATAGGTAAAAGGGGTTGCATTTTATATCATTTTAAGTGGTTTTAATTTGTCACCCGTGACGAAATTAATATAAACGATGGAAATATGTTAATTTAATATTAAATAATATGTTTTTCATACATGTTCTATCATCGGAGTATGAAATATGCGTGTATTTTGTTTTTTTTTAAGGCGCTGTTCAGTTGTTGCTTCGCTGTGGGGTGTTCTTGACTACCTACGATTAAAATGTCATTTAGAGTAGAGAATAGATATAAATGATAGATATATCGGTGATAAATTTTATTGGAATTGATATAAATGCTGTGGGAAATATTTCAATATATATTTGAAGAATATGACAAAGGCTTTATAGGAGAACCCTAAACCGAACATAAGTAAGAAAAGAGAATTCTTTAAAATACAACGTGTAGTTTTGCATCCTCGTCAAAAATCAGGAGGTTGTCATAGAAGACGTAAATAATCAATATAAATTACGGTACCTAGTCAATAATAATAAACGTTGCTTTTTTTAGTTGTATTAATTTGACACTATTTCAGAATGGAGCCCTTCTCAAAAGCGGAGAATCTCCCGTTTATCGAATAAACGTCTGCCTTTGTTTATGTGTGTGAAAGCGCTGTTATAGGGCTAGTATTAGACGGGCCGCATTTTAATACGGGTGATGCACACTGACCGATTTCCGATATTAAGAAAGAAATTTAAAAAATTACGTTAGTCGAGGATCATAAGCACAGTAACCTCCTTGAATTTGACGAGGATGCAAAGCAACACCTTGTGTAATGATTCCCTACTATTGTTACTACAGATCCTACATCAATTACTGGGATGAAAAGGTGGTCAGTAAAAGGTGTATGTACCTACTTACTCATACTGATGGAATTCAATACCAGAATATAATACACACATCAACACGGTCTAGGGATATTTCATACTCAATTAAATAACTCGAAAAGTACTGGCCGCATTGGAATCTTTTATACACCGATTTGTTTGTAATTTATCTCAGACTAATTCCAAATTTAAATTTTTGAAAATTCTTTTGTTTCGGTGGCATAAAAATGTCTTGATGTATAGGAGAGGGAATTTTCATTTGTGCGAAATTTAGAAAACAATACGAATTACGTTTAGTTACAGTTTTTTTTCATTTTTAAACGAAAGATAAAGTTAAAATTGAGGTATTGTAGCCATGCAACGCCGACATTTGACGAGGGCGGAGATGTTACGAGCTGTGGGAATGCTGGAAGCTGGATCTGTTCAGCGTAATGTTGCTGAGGCCATAGGGACCCATCAAAATGTAATTTCAAGATTGTGGACACGCTATCGTGCCACAGGTGAAGTAGCGGAGAGGCACCGGGGGCCAAGTCGCATCACTACCCCCAGACAAGACCGATTTTTGCAAATTACTGCGCGAGCACAACCAAATGCAACGGCGACTCAATTGGTCCAAAGGCTGCGAGTGGAACACCAAGTGCTTGTGAGTGACCAAACTGTAAGAAGGCGACTGCATGAAAGCAATCTACGCTCTCGTAGACCACTCCGGGTCCCACCTTTACGGAGAGGCAATCGTGGACGACGATTAGAATGGGTTCGGAACCACGTGGACTGGGGCCGTGAGCAATGGTCCAATGTGCTGTTCACGGATGAATCCAGGTTCGGCTTCCATCCAGATTCACGAAGGACGCGTGTTTGGCGAGTTCCTGGACGATGGAGCCGTCTCCAGAACCCTCAGGAAGTTCACCCATATCAAGGAGGAACAATTATGGTTTGGGCAGGAATTCGTCTTGGAGGACGGACGGATCTCGTTTGGGTGCGGGGCAATATAACGGCAGAACGATACGTCCAACAGGTGCTGGGGCCCGTAATCTTGCCCCACAGAACACAAATGGGGCAAGATTTCCTGCTCATGCACGACAATGCCCGGGCACACACGGCGAGAACGGTAGCAGCTTGGTTACATACACATAATGTTAGGGCCTTAGACTGGCCTGCTCAATCGCCAGATCTAAATCCCATTGAGCATGCGTGGGATATGCTGCAAAGAAGAGCTCTGAAGGAAGTTCCTGAAAATCTGGCTACAGAAGATCAACTTTTTGCGCACCTCAGAAGGACATGGGACAATATTCCGCAGCAAGACATTGACAACCTTGTTCTGAGCATGCCGAATCGTTGCCGATGTGTTATGAACATCATGGGCGCTTTCTCAGACTACTAACTTCAAGTTTATAAACACAAATTAAATGATTTTTCTATTTTTTTCAGTTTTTACTCACAAATTAAAAGTTCATTCATATACGATTTCCGTCTATGCTTCATTTTTTTTCCATAAAATCCTGAAATTTTAATCTAAGTACCTTAACCATTATTAAAAAATGGTAGAATATTAAATAACGTATCTTTTAAATATATACATGTCATATAAATAATTAACACATTGATAGTAATTCGCTTTTTTAAAAATATCCCTAGACCGTGTTGATGTGTGTATATAAGCACTTGGTGGTGAATCTGGGCCTTAGGTAAGTATCTACTATACTATATTTATGTACGTTCAGCAGAAGGTTCGACAAGGGATAATGTTGAATTGATGACTTCATTACTTTCTAATGAAATGCAAATCCACATAAGAACAAATAAAAACACAATTCAGACAAACAACAATTCAAGACAGAAACAGCATAGATTTATTTTAATTTTAAAATCAATAAATCACCTTCCTGCAAAGCTAGATGACACCACCTGTCAAAACGGTCTATGTTTTTTTTTTATTTTTTTAACCGAAACCAAACCTGTCAAAACCGCAAAACAAAAGCCTAAGCTATATTCTTCTCACAAAAACTTCAATAATCTCATATCTATATCAAAGTTCCCAGTGAAGCTGAAAGTGCGAGCGACCCAAGATAACTCAGCTTTGATTTATTTATAGACTACAGATGTGTTTTGAGAAATGAATGCAACTGTGTTTTGAATTTTATGTAGCTTTTATAAAATTTTGCTAGATTTTTTTTAAAGTATTTAAAAACAAAACAAAATACATAATATGTGTTTCAGAGCCAAATTTTTTAGATTTTTTTATAATCTTTTGTTTCATTAGATAAGTAAAATTTCAGAATAACTAGTTAGGTTTAAAAAGCAAGATTTTGAAACCCAATACATTTTTAGAAAAAGTAATTAGGTAGTATTGAAACAGTACTTTTGCATAATACCACTCAGACGTTACAAATACCTGTAGCCCAGCATCATATCTTCGTAATCACATTCTATGGCGTCACCCGCAAGCAGAGCCACCATTATTTTTCCATAAATCATATACCTTTTTATAACCTCGACGACAAATATAAAAATGTCAAGCGTTGCCGCCGTATAAAGGATGCCCATATTTAAAAAGCCGTTTGTATCCCATATAATATATATTTCGGTTTTCAAATGCGGAATAAATTTTGTGTCACCTGCGCCGACGCAACCGGAAGAAGATGTATCTCTCTCTCTTTTACGTGTATGACTCTGTCACGTTCTCACCTGTTCTTTTATTATTTGTTTTACTATTGAGATTCGTATCCAGATTATCTTTATGCTAGTTTTATATGCGATAAATTACTGTAAGCAAAACTTTGGTGATCATTTCGTAGATAAATGTTGTCGTCATTTGTAAGGACACCGATGACAGGTGAAGAAAGTCTTGTTAAAAAAAGGTTGTATGCATTTTTAATTACAAAACAAAAACGAGAGTGGTAGGACCTGGCATTAATTTAGAATACTTTGTTTGCATTTCAAATTCACTAGGATTTATGCCCGTCAGACAAAGTACAAGTTTTTTTTTAATATGAAACGTGCGGTGGTCAAGAACATCAGTCTGTGGATCTAAAAACCTCTTGCAATAGAGTCAAGCTAGAAAAATACGGCACCGCTCTAAGTCACAATCCTCACCACTAGGGGACCGAGTATAAATTAGAAAGCAATGGCAGTATAATTCATAAGCTTATAATAAAAACAACATCATCATCACGGCTGTAATCCCCAAAGAGTTGTACCTAATAGTATACCCACATTTCGCCAGTTATGTTTAAGTTCCATGCAATAGGGGGTGAGCCTAATGCCATCAACCGGGTACAAATCCAGACTCCGTGGATGCTACTTAGAAATTCCTAATCGGAAAACTCAATAACACATTGCCTGACCTGGGAATCGAACCCAGGACTTCATGCTCAGCAGTCGAGCTTGCAACCATTAGAGGCACTAGAAAAACAAATTCATCACAAAACAATATCAAAAGAAATAACTCATCTTTAATTAAGAGGTACCTTTTCAATCTTCTTAATTTAGTTTTTTTTTCCATTTTTACTAATTCAGTTTACGAAACATTATCTTTTTGAACAAAAACTCCTTCGCCTTTTTACAATATCGATGTTGGTTGTTCCGCCTCTCTTCCTTTTGGTGAATTAATTCTAACATCTTCATCATAACTCATTTTTGCTACCGAATGGGTGTTGCTTATAAAACCATTATTTCTTTTTTAATCAGTGCTGGTACTTTTTTAATAGATCTTCACATCAGAAAGAGCGGAACTGCATCAAACAAAATTTTTAGTATTCTTTAAAAGCAACTGTTGGAGGTTGTGCAAGTTAAAACATTATAGGATCGACCTTATTGAAACAGACAGGAACTACAGAACTCCATCAATTGCAATCCTAACTTAATTATTTGGCTTCTTTCTAATTGTAGGTACTATCTTAACAAACAGAAATACTAAAGGATTATTAAAGGCACCAAGCAAGGATTTGTGGTATTCGTTCCAACTTGTATCACTCGAGTTCGATATAAAATAAGAAATTTTAAATTAAAATTCTTTTGAAAGTATACGAAATTGATCTTGTTTTTTAACTTGTTTCCTTTTCTCATCTCTGGTGACTTTTATTAATTAGAGTCACTCTTTGATTATCTTATTATTTTTCTGTGTACTTCGTAATTGGCGTAATGTTTAGTATAATAATTTTATGTTTATGTACTGTCAGCTGTGAAGCTACCTATCATAAAATAAATAAATAAATAAATATTACTCCTATTCTGCCGTTCTAAACGCAAAAGCGGTGTCTCAATGAAAACCAGTATAAAATTTAAGTTTTGTAAAATTTGTTTAAAATTTTACGGGTTTTTTTTTTGCTTATTAGGTTTTTTTTTATAAAATAGATGCCGCTATTTAGGCTAGTTCATTAGATGCGTATTTATTTAAGCCGATGCCGTCGATTTTTTAAATACCGCTTTTGCGTTTACTAGTGCAGTATTACCCACAGCAATTTTTCTACACTCCTTACAATACAAACATCGACCATTCCGAACGACTTTACAACATTAGCAAGTCGTCTAATTGTGAAGTTTTACTTGCGTTCGCTTTTAAAAGAATACAGACAAGGTAATAGCCCTGTATCCTGTCCGTCTGTCCGTACCTTGGGTTCGGGATTAAGTTCAATTTTCTTATCGCTGCTCGTAATTGTTCCCATCGATTCGGTTACTTCCATTTATTTCGGAATCGGCTTATTCTTTAAATACTTAGGTAAAGGCATTGTAGTGTTTATGTTCGCACTTGGATGTGCTTTGTCTGTGGGTTCCGAGTAGCGTGAATAAATATATTGAGAAATATTGCTTTAAAAGCTGATATGTTTTTTTTTAAATTAAGGAATATTCAAAAAACAACTGACAAGTTTCCTTGCCAATAAGTACCGTGTTATCCCGTAACAGGGTTCCACAACCCAGAATTTGGTCAGACAGGCATTCGTTCCTTGAATAATACTGGTGTTCCGATGCATTTGGGTAGACTGGAAGTCAACCCCAAAAATAGATGATAGATGAGAAAAGGCAAAGCAGATCATGATGCTTAATGAAAACAGTGCCCGCTATACATTTTCCTACTTTTTAAAAATATTTTTGTAAGAAAGTCTATTTCTTTCCGACCAACCATGGATTTGAGCGTAGTATTCAGAAGGAGTGCCAGTTTCACCTTTCTTAAGACTCACATGGAATAAAATAAACTTTAGACCGCAGTGAGATGATCAAGTAAGTTGTAATTATCAAAGAATCCGAAATGTCAGCAATTATAAAAATGTAAAATAAAAGTTATAATTCAGCAATAATTAACACATTTTGGTGTCGATAAAAACGGAAAGGGATGTGTGTTATTAAAACAAGGGATGAAATAATTATGTATTTATGAGAACGGGTGTTTCGAAATCAAATAGGATAGGTTATAAGAGCTTTTAAAAACTTACAAATCGACTTTCAAATAATCTTTAGTATAAGTGTATAGTGATATTAAATTATGTTACATCACGCCTGAAATCCCAAAAAGGTTAGGCAGAGGTGTAGGTACCCATAGTAGACCTACATTAAGTCGGAGAGTGGGCGAGCCTATTTTCAACAACCAAGAATAAGTCCGAATTCGAGGCTTCGAGAAATTCCTGGTGGAAAAACCCAATAATACAAAATATATTATATGGTGGAATAAATTATATTGTTGACCATAATATAAAAAAAAAAAACAATCTGCACACAGGAAAGCCTTTTCAAACCAAGTTTCTACAGCAAAAACATCCTTTCTCACCTTTAGCAAAAGAAAAAAAAATACTGAAAAGTAACTTGACAGTATTTATACCCACCACAAAACGAACACTAAACGCCATAATCTATGTACATTCGACAATTGAATTCAAATCGTGCTCTATGAGCCGGCCGCTGATTGGTCGACGGTTAACCAATGGGATCGTTTGCATTCATAGACCTGACGCTCATGCGCTGGTAATGTCAAATAGGGGAGTGAACTTTACTTTTTTTGAGCAAAGATCATTGAAGTTTTATTTCTTTTTCTTTGTTGAAGGTTTTGTAAGCTGAATGTAATCGTACGCTGGAGTTTTGTGTGCTTGTAAGATAAAGAATTTTTGAGTTTTCGGCTTTGCGTAAGGTATAATATTTCAGCTCTATTCAGCTCTATTAGTATGATTACTTGACTATTATAGACAACGTTTTCTGTCTGACTAGGTTAATTTTTAGGTTTTGTTTTCCAGTATTTTTTGTACCTAAACTTAAAGTTCAAAAAGAAAACTGTTAATTTCGCACCCCCACAATGAACCAACGTTAACTATATCAAAATGTATCCCTTAAAACTACTTTCTCATGCAAAAAAATCTCATCGGCATCAAATTAATAATATAAATGACACTTATAATGATAGCTTATCATTCTGCCAACGATCTTGGCAAAGAATCGCGCATGACATTGCACTCTTGCGCATGACATCCCACATGTCAAATCTGACATTTGACATGTAGAATTAAGACGTTACGTTTAACTGTTAAAAAGTGGACGGAACCTGATATTACCTTCACACATTTCGTTGATGTTAATTATACACCGGTGTGTTTTAATAAAATTGTTAGAAATTTTTAGTTTTTAATGTAGTTTTTTGGGAATTTTAGAGTTTTTTTAGGGTTCCGTACCTCAAAAGGAAAAAACGGAACCCTTATAAGATCACTTTGTTGTCCGTCCGTCCGTCCGTCCGTCCGTCCGTCTGTCAAGACCGTTTTTCTCAGGAACGCGTGGAGGTATCAAACTGAAATTCCTATATGATACTTAGTTCTACTGTCCCTGGAAGCTGTAGAAAAATCAACTTTCTAAGTCAACGCAATCAAAAGATACAGCCACTTAGGCCGCAAATTTCCGCAAATTTTCGAAACTCGCACGGGAATCAAAACCTACAGGGTACTTCCCGTGAACTTAGAATCTTGAAATTTTGTACGAAGTCACGTACAGATATAGGAAAAATTACGAAAACCGTAAATTTTTAGTTTCGTCATATAAAAAAAAGTTATATACCCACAGGTTTGTACGGAACCCTCGGTGCGCGAGTCCAACTCGCACTTGACCGGTTTTTTTATTATATTTTTAACTATTCATCGCTGTTAGATCAATGTTTTAAAACTTGTCTATATTCTTTGTCTGTAACTAGATTTGGCAGGCGTTTTCCACGACAGTAAGTAAAATACATAAAAAAATTTTTCAAACAAAAATAGCAAGGCTAGCTAAGCTTTTTTTACTAATATATCAAAACATGGTCCACTGTTGTATTATGATACGTTTGTGGAGTTTGCAAAATATGAAGACTTAGATACCGAAGAATTCGATAGGAGAAGAGAAATTTCTGATAGCTAGTATCACGCTGAAAAGGGAACCTTAAATATATGTATAATGTACTATTTAACAGCAGCCGCTGGTGGATGTGCCTAACTAAAAATCGGACGGAGTATATTGTGAACCTTCAAATAATAATTGCTGGAATCAAAGTTTATTTAATTTGTTGAAAGTCCATCAACTTATATGAGTAGATTTTTATCAATAGGGTAAAATAATCAGCATTCTTATCCCCAATACCTACCTATAGACAAACACTGCCCTATTTCTGTTAAAAAACAATGTCACCCACCGGACACCGCTCAAAAGTCCCTTTCCAAACCCTTCCCTCCACCTTAAACCCTCCAGTCCCAAAGCTTTAGAGTTCACAATCGCATATATTTTACCGTTTGATAGGTATAGTTGGGTTGGTTTTCAAAAACATCTGCTTAATTTGCATACCCTGGATCTTGACTGATTGTCCTGCCACTCCGGGGTTGCCAGCACCGATAGACTGGTTAGGTCTGAATGGGGAACAAAAACTGGTATCATTACTTACGGTTAGGAATTGTGGTATTTGGCGGAAAAGGGCAATGGGGTAGGTAAACTGAAACTCAAAGCATTTATTTCAATAAGACCATTACAGGCACTTTTGAATGCCAAAAACAAAAGGATGAAGTTACAGTACCAGTCTCAGGGCATAGTAACTTGTGAAAGTACTGTATTTGTCAATTCCAAAGCGTAGATGTCTATGGAAAAGAATGGGTAAGAAACTCCATGGACACTCTATTAAATCAAAATATTTTTTTTACAAGATTTTGGTTACATCATTCATGTTGTTACATTATACATATGTATTTGCGAGAACGATGTAGAAACACTTGCACAGTCACTTGCAAATCAACAGTTAAATCGTGTTAGTTCGCTTCTTTTTACTTTGTTACATACAATGCAGAGTATTGTATATAACAAACAATATATTGTTTATACTCGTTATTGTACATCATAACAAACTAAAAATAAAGTCTAACATGGGGTCTTACAAAAGAAGACAGATGGAGTAGGAAATCTCGATTCTAATACTGTAGTACCTTTATTATTTTATTAAAAAGCGTTAAATTGTGTTTACATCATATTACAAAATAACGTTACTTCAAAATAGTACAAAATGAGGTCAGTTTATATAGGTATCGTGACTTATCTGCAGTTCAGCGATCTCCAAAAAAAAAAAAATATTAAAGCATATTTAACCCCGGTCATATAATTGATGGATAGTAGGTATTGTTAACATCTACAACTTTGCCAAACAACTCACTTATTGTATCAATACAGACCATGACTTTATCGTTTATAGAAATTACCTAATACTTTTTATATTCGCAGTAAAATCAACGAACAGCGTGCAGCGGCTTACACTAGGATCGGTGAATAGCCTTTCACTGAAAAAAAATTACAGTAAAAGCTGTGGATGGATGCATACTTCATCTTCATCTGACCTTTAGCCAGCCTTTTCCCAACTTTGTTGTGGTCGGCTTCCAGTATTTTACATGGAGCGACTGCCTCTGGCCTCCGCAACCCAGATAGTACTGGGTAATACGGCACCTCTTGGTAAGACTGGTTGTCAAACTTTCGAGCCACTATCGACCTGTAACGACTGTCAAAGATGACTACAAATGACAGACGGGACCAACGGCTGAACATGCTTAACGGATAGTACATATTTATAAAGGCCAACAAAATATGTTACGACCATACTTAACTTTCATTTAATCGTGAATGTAAGATGTTGTAAGCCCGTCTCTCGAATAGTTTTTGAGACGATTAGGATAGTAAGAAATCCGATCTCCCCCATTTCTTCACCTGAGGAACTTCTTAGGTCAATATCAGCTATGTGTAATATTACATTTTAAATAGCCGAATCAAAATTGTTATGTTAATAAGAACAACGTAAAACAATGTGGTCATTGACGCCGGTTTCCTTCTATCATCTTCGCCTATAGAACAAATTTTTTATAACTTTATTAGATCAGTATGTATCCCTAAATTTTGTTAATTATGTAGGTATTAATTATATAATAGTACATACATGATATATTTAGTATGAAGAGTTTCTTTTGTCTGTAGCCTTCTTGAAGTCGCCTCCTCTTAATAAATGGGACTTAAACACAACTGGCGAATTGTGGGTGTACTTGTTAGGGAAACCTCTGCCTAACCCTTCAGGTATTACAAGGCGTGATGTTATGTTATGATGACCCTCTTGAAGTGTTGATCAGTGAGATTCTGTTGGTGGTTTGTGCGTAGTCTTTTTGTGTTTGAAAGTGTTTTATTTGTATTAGGAGAGCCAGTTTATTGGTGTGTAAGTGAAAAAAAAATGTACAGGTTAAGGAAAACAATAAAGTTTTTGAACATAATTTGTATATTTACACATGAAAAACATTTTCAAGCTACTTAGAATTACATAAACAATCTAAAATCTAGTTATTAACAATTTTTAATACTGTTTCAAGCTCTCGTATTGGCACATACTCAGAAAAGTGGCAAACTTTAAAAAACGCAGAAATTATGAAATAGTAAGAAAAAAAATAATTTAAGAAAAAAAAACAATATAAACTGGTAACTTAATTTATACTTACAAACATGAATAATCTTCGAGTAAGTCTCTTAACTTACTACCTTGGTGCCGGCAAAACAGAACTCACAAAATCATTTGAATCTTCGGTAACATTCTTCGACGACACAATCAAACTTAAACCTATTTAATATAAATCATATATACAATGTTCTGCGCTTTGTCACTTCAATAAGTATTAAAATGTACACTTTAAGTGGCTAAAAATACGAGTGAAAAACATAATAATACTTTCACAGGCCAAGATGAAAATCTAGGACAAACTAACTTAAGATCTAATTAACTAAATCGTTAGGACGGATTACACTGGTGAGATATGCTTATAAATTAAATATAGACTTGTTTACATTGGCTAAATTTAGACCTAGGTGTGCTAAACTAAGGGGTCTAAAAGTTTCACAAAAATATTTCTAAACAAATCACTCAAATAAAAGTTTGAAATAACTCTATCAAAGTTACAATGATGACAAACTACTGAATTCTGTTTATATTATTATGGCTCTAATAAAGTCAAATTGGAAGCTACTAAAAATTACTTTCTTTCAATAATTTAAATCACTCTAATCACTCAATGTAAACACTGTCAGTGTGAAAAAGGAAAAAACTTACACGTAATATACAAAAATAAAAGCGTAAGATTTAAACGTAACACGATACGGAAACTCGACACTTCAAAAAGTTAATTTTGAACTCGGAAAACTTGAAGCAGATTAACCTAAGTGGTAACGAGTATTACGGTACTTAAACTTAAAATAAATATCCCTGTAGTTAAATCTAATTTGGCAAATAGCGGCGGTATGTGATGCAACTTACTGGAGTAGTTCATAAAGTGCTGATATGTAGGTTTGGGCCATTTGAAGGGTTTCGTACTTGGAGAGCTGACGGTCAGCGCCCAAAGATGGAAGGTGACCTCGGAGTCTGTCAAACGCCTTGTTCAAGTTCTGCATCCTCCGCCTTTCCCTTGCATTGGCAGCTAAGCGTCTCCTCCTCAACACTGCGGCACTGGTCGCTCGTCCACGCCTCTTCCCTGACTCCAGAACTTCATTATCTTCAGCACTGTCTTCCAGAACATCTCCCGACAATCCTCTGTACGCAATGTGTGACGAATCTTGATTGATGCTGCCATCAATAGAAGGCGTCGGCTCCAAACTGGACCTCCCAGAGTCAGGAGATCTCGGCCAGGATAGATAGCACTCCTCGGTCGAATACTCCAGCATCACGTCTGACGCGAACATGTCCTTCTCGTAGACGAGTCGGTGTCCGTAAGTTTCGGCGGTCATTTTTGCTTACGAGTTAGTACAGGTGCGAACGATTCGGCGTCCCACAGGGGTCTACCATCGGCGCCTACCTGTGAGCCTTATATAGGTTCCCTGTTTGTGCGAAAAGGTTCGTCGGGATAGGCTGTGGGGGTGCGACAGGGACGGGTGAGGTCCCGAGAGGGTAATTTAAGGCCAATCATCATTAATTATTTCCTCCCTCGGGCGCCGTGCATTGTAGGTAGCGTTTGACTCCGCGACTCTAACGGCACAATGCTTGTTGTTGACCTTGTAACTATTCAATGTTAATACATTACAGTGGCTTTACAAGTCAATTAATGTACCTAAATGGAGTCGTATAAAGATACAACTTCGTTTTTCAGTTAGTTTAATGATGAAATTGACTGTTTACTAAAAACTAATGAATTGTAATGTACAAATAAGAATCAATTAGTCGTTTCCTTCAAGGCAAACATAGAATAAAGTTTTTTTTTTAAAGTAACGTAAATTTTATTTGCATAGATTGTAGGTACATAAAACTATTAATACTTTTCTTTTTCCATTTGTAAAGCTTTTATTATAGTACCTATTAATTTGTATGAATACTTAAAAAATGAAGTATAAAAATAATGTATTTTAATTTTACTGATATGTTTCTCTTTTCAGAAATAATGGTTAGCAGCTTACAACTTCACATTAGCAGGTATGTATAATGTATATACCTACATACTACAAATCCAACTAAATATGGAAATTCCTTCGAAATGATGTCAGTGGCGGTTCACCTAAACGTACTCGTACATTATGAAATGTCAAAAACTAGTTCGGGTTGGTCGTTTCCTATTTTAAAGAATCGACAAGAAAGTCCATGGTTGCTCTTTTAAACGAATAAGTTGTTCATTTTTCATTTTCATGTTGAATTTCGTCATTAATTCTTAGTAAGGGATACGAATAAATGTCTGCAAACTGCAGCTTCCCATCAATTTGGACCTCCCTCACTTTTTCATATTTTTTTTTACCATCAATGTGTTCCCAGATCATACATTTTAATTCATGCCCATCCTCGTGGAATACCAGGGCGGAGTGAACCAGTCACCACTCGACACCGTCCCGACTCGACTCTGGAACCGAACCCGCGATACTTTTCACGAGATGCACCCACTGGGTGAAACTCAAAACTGTCGTGTTGGTGGGCTGGTTGGCAAGCGAAGTGAGAAGGTTGGATGCGGTATTTATTATGCAGTATGGTGGACTTTATGAGAGTGATTTTCTTGCATATTTCTGGATGGATGATAAGTGGAGAGCGGAATCTTCTAACACAAGAATTTTCCTAGGTTTAAAGGTGATCCTTCATATATGTGTAAACGCACTAATGCAATTTAAATGAACTTCTTTTTTTCAACAAGAAATGAATTAGCACTTCTTAGTTGTTTTTGTTTTGGACTTCCCTCTAGCTCTTGGCTGAAATTAACTCAAAACAATATTTTGATTATACGATTAAAGATACAGTAATTTTATCCAACCAAAAAGACGTTGATAATAAATTTCATTATTGTTATACAACTAAAAGCTCAACAGAAATTAATTTAATTTCGAATACGACAGAATTATCTGGAATTATTATCCATCTCATTCAAACATTGATTACTTACTTATTATTTAATTGACTTACAAATTCTCGAGACCTGAGAATGCCTATTCGACATCGAGGTAGATACCGTATCAAAACTGCCATGATCTTACTTATATCCACGTCTCTTCATACGCTTACCCCCGGTGTGGTCCAATCATTTTCACGACCCGCCTCCCCGTACGCAAATCACAGCTCCTTGATGAAGGCATTCACTGACCTAGCTACTGGTCACTTGGTAAAATGTCCCAACAGTTCCTAACTATGTAGGATTTGAAAAAAAAACATGGGTTCAATGAAAAGTGTTGTTTACCGCACAAAAATGCCTGAGCTATATTGACTTCTATGGCTAAGGTCGCATTTATTAGGCTCCCAAAAGTGCTTTGTGTCTGTTAATAAACGCAAGATACGAGATAAAGTATTCAAATATGGTAAGTATGTCATATATCGTAAAGACTGACAGTTCTCCGCCTCCTTTTTGCATTCTATGGCAGAGATTTATTTTTGGAAGACTATAATTTTACCTATCGCTAATATTGTCAGGCCCAATCACAACAAACATGCATAGAAAACTAGCTTGAACATACATAAATTCCCAAACCCCCATGAGGTCAAAAACATTGTTTTTTTCACCGATCATTTTACACGTCATTAACCCTTCAATGCGGCTCGGATTTCGCGACCCATAAAAAATGCTAAGGGTCTACCGTACCCTTGTCTTTTTGTCTTGCTTCAATGAAATTACTTAATCTGGATAGTTAGTTTGATGATCGCCGTTTGTTTGGATAAGGTTGTACTGCGAATTTTAGCATAATAGAATCGTGTTTAGGATAATCTTTTGTTTTGAATTGTAATTTTTGAGGTTGAGTTTTAGCTTGTTTCCAAAATATTTACATTGTAATTTTGGGCTAACGAATGTTTGTAATTTTACAAATTCAAACATTGCTAAAGTATTGTACGACTCTTTAACCGATGATGCTTTCTTGGTTTTCTCTATAATATAAATCATAGTTCATTGTATCTAAAAGCGACAGAAAAGTAGGTTTTTTTATGAAAAGTACTGTTGCCACGTACTAAGAGAAATCGAAAAAGTAATGACCATTATCGAATTTAAAAGCACAAGTGATTTTTTTATTAGTTTTATAAGTTTGGGGCAAAACCATGAGCAAGTAGGATATTTCCTCAAAAATCCTACTTTTTTATTTTTCCTTCATATCTTATTTCAATGTTTACCGGTATACAATAACAAATCGAACCAACAAACGTAACGGAACACCGAGTCAAGTTGACTGTGAAAAATTTAATCAACAAAAAAGTTACAAAAAAGTCCAAAAAGTAACAGAAAAGATCCCATTGGTAACGGGATCGCGGTGCAAGGGTTGGTCCCGTTACCAGAGATGAGCCTTCGTTCCGGAGTCACTTCCGATTGCTTTGTTGTAATTACTGATTAACTGTCAAACGGTATTTCTACACCGAAATATTAATTACAAAACGATTCGATTAACGTTAAAATTAGTTATAAAACTTGATAGTTTAAAGGTATAAGTGGACTTAGCCTAACGTATAAAATTAGCATGATGATAAACTTAAAGGTGAGACTGACCTTGTATCTGAAATTATTTCTGATCAGAGAATAGAACTTCTACAACTATATTATAAAGAGATAAAATTTGTTTGTAAGTTTGTATTTAGGGGGTAATCTTCGGAACTACTGATCCGATTCTAAAGTTATTTTAACTGGTGGAAAGCTACATTATTCGTGGGTGGTTATAAATGATATTTATAATATCATGCTCATAGCATAGCCGAGCTATCACTTTTTGCGAACGAAGTCGCGGGCGTAGTGTTAGGTGTGAATAATATAAAATGCCTCCGACTAACAAATTATTCATAAGTTTGAATTAAATTAAAGTTCTTTGTATAATTTATTCCAACACCATTGCTCTCAAATATTAATAAAAAAACATGGTGAAGAAACCTACATGCCCTAGAAGCATAAGCATGTAACATCAGAAGACCCACATTGGGCTCGCATAGTGGATATACGGTGGAGATACGGCCTACTTCCTTTCACGGAGAGGAGCTCTGAATCCCAGCAGTGGGAACCTTATAAGCTGATTATTGTACTAACCTTCATCATCATCTGCCTAGCCTTTTCCCCAACTTTATTGGGGTCGGCTTCCAGTCTTACCTAATGCGGCTGAATAACAGTGTTTTACATGGAGCGACTGCGTATCTGACCTACACAACCCAGTTAGTACTGGGTAATACGGTACCCCCTGGTTGTCAGACTTTCGGGCTACTGACTACCTGTAACGACTGTCAAAGATCTATAAATCGTGATTTCCGAGGCATATATATAGGAAACTCGCTATGTAATTATGGTCACTCATCCACAGACCGACCTTGGCAAACGTGGCTTAACCTTGAACCCGTGCGGCTGTTCTTGTTTAGCTACGAGCTCCTTACTTACCTACATCGTCCAAAATAACAAACGGAAGCTTAACTCTAGAACAACTTAATTCCACAAACACAGTTCCCTCCACACAGTGTGTGGCCAAACTTTAACAATCGTTGATTGATAACATTTGCATAATTTTATAACAACATAACTATAACATTTATAAATTATAACATAAATAAATAAATGGGCCAAATTCGCCCCCTACGCGGTTTAGGGTTATTATGAATATTTATAAAAGTATTGTTTATTGGAACCAATCAATTTTGCTGGATTAAGACATTATGATGTTTATCAAATTATGCTTTGTTTTTGATTTGTAGTGTTCGGTAGGATTCGTTTTTTGAAGAGATCACTTTTAAAAAACTTAAACTCAACTTTTCTATAGCGTCGTTTCAAGTATTATCGGATCTATCGAGCATTCCTTAAGTAAAAGTTACTTATTTTTATTGATGTTTGAAACAACCGTTTCTAGGTAAAAATACACTCATGGGTATTTTTTCGCATGTTTTAATTTAATTCCAGACCCGTTATATTAAAGAAAAATCATTCCGTACAGTCTTAGGAAACCCGTTTACCCCACACAGCGTCACCCAATGACATTCACCAACGCATCATTTATCAAACCAAACATAAACCACACAGGGTGACATAGAACAGGAAATCAAAATCCATAGACAAACGGAAGCACCGCCATCTTGCCGGCGTTTACAGTTAAACATAAAATGATAGAGTTTAGCGAAATTATAGAGCGGCGCGATATAAAACTGTTAGATTTGACGGTTTTGATGCGGTTTTTTTTTTAAATGGTATCATTTAGTAACACTGTAAATCGCCTTGGGAGGTATATTTTTGGGTTTTTTGGAAATAGTAGCAACTTAAATCGAGCTTAGATTGCTTCCTAGTATTTGCCAGAGAAAATTTTGATTTTTAGTTTATTATGCCAGCACTGTCTTACTCAATTATCGAACACCTAAGTAAGATTTATTACTCGTTCTTTTCTTTATCGTGTAGTTAGTGCCTAACCTGGTGTCAGAGTTTTTATGTCGCACATGGCCTCTGACTTGGCTTTACATGCCGTCAAGAAATATCTCTCAGGCATGCTGGTTTCCTCACGATATTTTCCTTCACCGAAGCAAATGATAACTATACAATACGCACATGATTCCGAAAAATCAGAGGTGCGTGTCTTGGATTCGAACTCGAGACCTATGGCAAGACAATCCAAAACGCTGACGTGTAAATCCAATAAATACACTGGAACTTCAATCACAGTTTATGCTATAACAAACCATAAATATTACTAAAATACAGTGTTTTGTATGTACAGTACGCTGTAACTCGAGTTACAGTGTACTGCCTAAATATCGCTCATTTGATTATTTCGAAGCAGTTACATATCCCTATATTAATATATTTTTATTTTATACAATGCAGAAGGAGATATGAGCACATACAAAACTGTATTTTAGTTATATTTATGGTTAGTTATGGCATAACACTGTGATTGAAGTTACGGTGTATTGGATTTACACGTCAGTCACGGTTACACCACTTGGCTATCACTGCTTAATTACTTGTTTAGATACAGCCTATTCCATTGTTATTACTGACTGATTGTAATACATTAAGCCATGCTAAAAAGAAGAACTTTCAATAATTATGATAAATAGATATAACTAACTGCCTTTTTGGTCTTGTATTCGGAACCGCTTATTTAGGTTGCGCAAAGATTTTTTTTTTCATAAGGATTGGTTGATGTCAATAGGCTCGTCCCTATTACATGGAAATTAAACGAAATATGTAATTAAGGGTATGGCTGAGCCTTACGTTCCGGGTAAACAGGTGTGATTTGGTGTTATGAAAACATTTTTTTCACTTTAACTTAGTACAGAAATAGATTTGAGTCCAAGACACTTACCAGAAGTACCGATAGCACATAAGTGCCTCAATGTCACGGTAGCCAGCCACCGGTGCGTGGTTGTCCACAACGACCGGTCATTGCGCAGGAATGCTATTGTGCGCACTACATACGACAAATTGACGATAACGGGAGAAAATGTCGAGATTTAATGATTTGTTGGCTGTGTGGGTAATGTGGCGGTAGTTTTTGTGACGGGGTAAGTAGGAATTTCTTTTATAACACTTCAAGCACAGTATTCGCCATTCTAGAATACTTACAAAAACTGGAATCGCTGATGTGGGCCATAAGACTGCTGGGTTGAAGTGGGATTGGGCGGGCCATGTCTGGACCGACGGGCATCGTCACCGAGGGAGGCCTAACAAACGCTGGCGTGACGACTTAGAGGCGTTTGTGAGAGATTGGCCGGAGAAAACCGCACGGGGAGAAGACTGGAAAGCTGTGGGGGAGGCCTTTACCCAGCAGTGGGACAATATAGGCTAAGGGAAAAAAAAAACACTTCAAGCACAGAGTACAGAGGCGGACTTAACGTCATAGGCATTTTCTACCAGTCAACCTTTGGCTGATGCAGGAACAAACAGTGGTACCTACCACTGTTTCGTGTCATCACCCAAAGGTCCTAAATCTGAAAATATTTTTGAATTTCTTCTTGTTTTTGTGAGACGAAGTTGAAAGAAGATGCCTGACGCACGTACGGCTGACAATACTTACTTACGTACTTCCTGCACTCATAGGTAACCTGGAGGCCTAAACTAAGGCAACCATCATCAATGACAATATGAAGCATTTTGTTTAAATAAATAAATAAAGATTATTAATGACGATGCGGGTACATTCAAAAATATATTTTATTAACATAACATTTAAATACGATAATTCTCATAGCTTTTCAGAAGACGACTTTACCCTTTCGTCCTTAAGTTACGATCTGTAAGAAAGAAAATTTGCTATGACACCGTTTCTCACCGTATTCCAAATCAATTATAAAACAAGAAATGTTTTCCAGCGTTATTTTATTTATTTGGGACAAAAAACAGTTATACGTTACAATGTTAATATTTAGTTTAGGCGTAATAGTAGAAAAACGCATACCCCAAACTATTGTATAACACGGAACAACATTGATTTCAAAAGAAATTGCTACCCATTAAAATTTTTCAAGTAGCCTCTAAAATAATGACCAACCCAAGGTGACCCATTTTTGACTGAAGAACACATTTCAAAGAATATTTTCAAGGCAACACAAAATATGAACTCCTTTCCACGGCCTTCATTTTGAACCACTGTTTAAAGACCCAGATCTGCTGGCAAGTCTTAAACATTTTTCTTTCAAAACAGTTAAGTTTTGTAACTGAACAATACTGAATAAAAGCAATTGATTATGTTTTTGTGAATGCCAAGACACGCGACCAAGAAAACTGAATGCTCTTGCAAGAAGCATGTGTTTCGTAATATTTAGGTCTCCAAGTCCCTATCACGAACGCACGTCATGAAGTTGTAGTTAAAGTAAATTCGAACGATTTTAGAATCGAAAATACAACTATAATGTAGTAGTTTTGTTGATGTTTTTGTACAGGTACAATAGTAAAGAAATGTTAAGAGCGAAGCGAGTATTTCCTGTTTTTTAAATCGTTTGTCTATTTTAATTTTGAACTCCTTCCGACGCAATGACCCTTCCCCAAGAGAACAGTACGGAAACTAGCAATCTCAAAAAATACAGATGCAAACCGCCATCATTCCGTCGAAGTCTCCCCGACCCTTGCTCGAGCCAGCCCGCGATGCTGAACCTGCAGTTTTAAATCGGCCCCTAAATAATGATATCGTTCAGATCCAGCCTGTCCCTTTGCTGTCCCCTCCCAGCAACACCCTAAGCCGAGGCGTAGCGTATAGTCGTTTAGTGTGTAAGTTTTTTGTCCTAGCTGAAGGCCTTACACTCAAGGCATCCACAGGATAGTCCGGTTAAGCAGACGACAACATCCTAGGTTGACCTGCGAGATGCCATTCACAAAACAAAAAAAAACCTCGCGTGCGTGCTAAGCCCGCTGGTCGAAGCTTACAATTACAATGTTTATAAGCAGACTTTAAATCTTTTGCATATTTGTATGAAAAGAAAACAATTTTCCATTATAACCGAAAATTAACCTTCTTCTTGTTGAATTTAAGTGCCGGTCCTATGTTTGAGGAGTTAGGTTTAAATTCAAATGGAAAATTGTTTTGTAGTCGCAAAGGTAGTGTGGCTGTGTTTCGGTTGGTACTGAGTTAAGGGTGAGGCTACTGCGGTAGCGGGGGAGGGACGATACAACTTTGAAGTACATATCTCCAGATCCCAAAAAAATAACCCATTGCATAATACAACAGCGCTAGTTGTTGCCCGTACACATACAACCGTCAACTATTGGAGCCTGAATTTTTAATTTATGATCTTTATATATTAACTTGAGATCTTCAAGGAATATCCATATATTTTTAGTTAACTTTTTTATGAAAGGAATATGTAAGGATCCTAGCAGGTGGCATTCTGTGCTTTCTGCTCCCATGGAAAAATAGCGTGAGTTTTAGTATTTATTTTATGTACACACAAATTTACCTACTACAACCAAGACAAGAAAACAAAAAGGAATGACGATCGTCTATTTCCCTTCAGAAAGCTCGACCGTAAACCTAAATCGCTATAATCATCTCTCAGTCCACCACCTAACCCATTACGAGGCATTAACACAAACTTTTCACTGATCTTTTGTATGGGATCACATGGAACACCATGAAACGGGAGCACGCTTTGTATGGTACAATGGTGTGGTCAAACACTGGCCGAATATGAGGTCATATTACGCGTGGCTTAATATTTTGTTCGACATTATGGCTTGCTGTGTTTTGGTAGTTAAAAATATAGGAACCGATATTGTGGGGGTTACACAAACCCACGCTGGGCCCGCGTGGTGGATTACGGTCCACGTCCACCTTGCCAAGCAAACTCCTAAATTAAAGACAACTCATGGACACGGCAAAGAAAAAACAATTTCTAAAATAACGTGAAGGCCATCGTTACGTGGATGAAAAAAACTTTATCAAAATCGGTTCATCCGTTCAGGAGCTATCATTACAACACAGACAGTCACACAGATACACACTTCATACTTGTAACACCCCTCTTTTTTGATCGGAGCTAAAATAATTCATTTTAAAAAGAATCTTAATAATATCGAGTGCATTTATGTAACGTGATCTAAAAGTTGATAAAGCTCAAAAAAGTTGCCTTCTATTAAATTCAATATCATTTTAATGTAACCCTTTACAACCCTCCAGCATTGTATAAGAATCAAACAACCAGAAGATTAGATAAACATTTGGTTATCGATTATTTTAATAATACTAAATCACTTTGATCCATCACAATTATGTTTTTATAACCTAACGAAAGTGTTGATTTTACCCCAAGGGGACAATTCACACCTCGATCTGACGAAACGTAATAAATCACGTTACGTTTGCGTTAACAGTCCCCATAAATTCCAATAGATTGCGTTAGAAAACGTTCAGGGAGTTTTATACGGATTTAGAGAGTACGAGGTAGTGGCAGTTGCTGAAAAGTAAATGGGCTAATTTAAATGAATTTAAAAATATCTAATTTTCAACACGGGAGCTGGATTATAATAAAATATACAAACAACTTGAACAGACTGCTGTATTTATTTAGTATTTTATTTTATTTGCATAAACACATATCCCTAAGTAAAATAAATAAGTTTTGAAACAAACAAGAGGAATCACGCAAAGAGCTACGAAGTCTTCGTAGCCAAAACATTGTTCGTAGACCTACGATATTGTCGAAGCTCGTAGCGTTCTCGCATAAAATGTCGCAACTTGTTTGTCACAAGTGTAACTATGTAGGACATGATAAAATTAGTCTACCAAATAAACACATAATCATGCGTGTGAGCATTATAGGCCTTGTAGATTTCTAGAAGCTTCGATTTGTTAATCTTGTTTTAAGTTTTTGTGAAGTAGCAACCGCTTATTGTCGGGCCTACGCTGTCGTCCCGAACTTAAGTACCTACTTAAAGCTGTAACATAATAACATTTTAAAACTTAACAACTTTAAATGAGTAAACATGAAGTTTCTAGCCCGTTCTTTTCTTTTCTATAGGTTACGACTAAACCGAACTTCGTGCACACGGTTTACCAGTGCCCATGTAGGTCTATGTGAGATAGAGTTTTTGATTTTGTCTAGTTTTCACATTTCGTTTGTATTGGAGACGAAATAAGCTGCGTATTTAGTTTTTTGTTGTTATATAATATGAAACAGTAATTGGTGACCTTGTTTATTGAATGTGATGGATTTAATGATGGACTGATTCCTTGATACAATGGTTGCGAACAGGGGCCGTTATGTTCTGCTAATGTGGCCATTTTAGGCCCCCAGTACTGTCGCGCATGAGAGCTTGATTTAGTTTCCCAGTTCAGACTTTTAATTAAGTTTTCCATCAGAAATTTCCCTGTTAATGTTTATAATTTAATTTATTTATTTAAATCGAACACAAATGATTCATATTGTTGTTAGTAACACTTATAAAACTATGTTAGTAACATTTCTTAATTCATTAAAGTACACACAATAAAATAAAATAAAATAAAACAAAACTAATTCATAAACCTATAACTATGTCCGCTTCCCGCTGCACCAGACCTGCAGCTGTGCATACGGGTCCAGTGCCGCAGGAACGGGCAATCAGGCTTCTCCACTAACACCCTTAAAATGCTGTTGGTGCTCCCCAGAATCCTTCGCATCAGGGATGCTGTTCTTTTACGCATAATAGCTTGAAAGCTATCTGTACCTGCTTCTGCGAACATGCCCGATGCACTACAGAACCGCGGGAGCCCCAACAGCACCCTAAAGGCGTTGTTATACTGCACACGAAGAACGTTGTAGGCCCTCTGCGTATGCCTGACCCACAGGCTGCACGTGTAAAAAGACTCGCAAAACGCCTTGAACAGAGTGAGCTTCACTTCACTAGTACATCGTGCAAACCTACGGGCCAGCATATTACATCGATAGGATTATAGGATCACCGCTATTACATAAGATTTTATAGCACTCAACTGGCGTATTGTGGATGTAGTATAGTTCACCTCTGCCTAACCCTTCGGGGAAAACAGATGTGTTACTAATATAATGTATCAATATCCCACACCATGGCCAGACATAGACCCCTCCCAAACGCTCTGCCCTCCGCCTCCGCAAAAATGAGAGATCTTTACAAAAACAATTTGACGAGGAATTGTGAGAAATGTAAGTATGTACTTAATCCCACCCTGAATTCCGGACTCCACATCTCTGACCTTACCTTCAAACTTCACAAAACGGTACAGTTGCCCTTGCTACAGGTAAAAGTATATCAATGAATAGTGCCACTTATTTCCCAAGGATGTACCGATCACGCGATCCCACAAAGGAAGCTTTTGAATTCAAAAAACTTGGTGGTTTTTGTGTGGTTGAAAGACGAACACACTTTGTATAGTAAAATTGGAGCAAGTATCCATACACTTGCTCCATCCGTATCCATACACGTTGTGGATTCAAAAGTACTAGGTGTATGTAAGTAAGTACATGAAAGGCGTATTTCGAGTTGGGTTGGTCAAAGTCCATTGCTGAACTAACTTCATGGACAGTACAGAATTCCTTTTGCCAAAAATTTAATCGTAGATTCGCCCTACCGCAGCAAAAAACGTTCACGTTTCCGTTATGTTGACATTACCAAAATCTATCTATCATTCCATTTGCCAAGCTTTTCCCGACTTTGTTGGGGTCGATTTCCACTCTAACCGAATGCAGCTGAATATCAGTATTTTACATGGAGCGACGAAAGATAAAGAAAGATGGAGCGCCTACCTATCTGACCTCCACGACCCATTTTGTACTGAGTAATACGATACCCCTTGGTAAGACTAGTGGTCAGACTTTCGGGCCACTGCTAGCTACCTGTAGCGACTGTCAAAGATCTACAGATGACAGCCGGGACCAATGATTTAGGCTTTCTGAGGCACAGAGTAAACTCGGTATGTAATGGGTGGTCACCCATCCACAGAGCAACCTGGGCAAGCTGCGACTTAACGTAAAGATCGACCCGAGCAGATATTATTTAGCCCGTTTTTATCAGTGTAATAACTTTTTCAACTTTATTTATTTTATTAAACACTTTTTCATTCGAATGGATGGTGACATCTAACAGTTGAAGGTTTGCCTGTTGGTAATGTAATCGTTGATGTCTTTTGTATTGGCACATAAGAGGCCTTCCGTGAAAAAATATAAAATAAAACCGCCTCAATTTTTGTGGTAACTGATTTACTATCAAGTCTATTTCAAAATAACTAACTGATAGGAGTATTTGGAAAACCGGTGATTCTAGAATCACCTCTAACCTCACCTCAAACTTCTAGAAGTTTAGAGAATTATCTTTAATTAATATTATTATCCAACTATGATTCTGCTAAAGCGGCCATTTTAGGCCCCCTGTTATGTTGATTTGCCTATCTGACTTAGGCACTTGAGATTTGAGTCTTTCGAAAGCCTCAAAAATACCCTAAAACTGCCTGTCATTCCATTGGCGACGGACCCACACGAACAGATCCTCCCATAATTGTCCCTAATCCGGGAACCAGAGGAAACTATGCAAAAATCATAACTGCAATAATTATGACAAACAAAAAAGAAGACAAAAGACACCGCATACACTAATATGACAAATAGATCAAACAATGAGCGCACCGCAATCAGTGCGGGTGCAGCCTACCGCAAAGATATGAGAAAAAATACGTCTTTGTCGCAAACCGCAAAAAGATATATTGCAAACACGTTTTTTTTTATATTGTTTTAAGGTATCCCTTCAAAAATAGACCCTATTATAGTTAGTGATAAGATTGAAATTCATTAAGATTCAAGATTGCAAAAATTTTGTGCGAAATCAGTCCAATTTTTTTGCCAATTTAGAGTTTGAACAATATTGAACTTTATTTGGTTGGGACTTGGAATACGGTAACTGTAAACTTAACTTTGTAAATCACAGATAATTATAACGCTTCATAAAGCAAACATCAATTTGTCATAGAGTAGACAAAAAAAAACAAATTAGAATAGTTTTTAAAGTTATTACAAAAATATTGGTTTTAATAACTAATATTAGGATAATATTTGTTTTGGTAAACTTGGGTAGTATTTTAGATAATTACGCACGGGATGTTGGTTTAGAACTTACGAAGATTAGCGAGGTTTTTTCATAGAATTTCGAGCTTTAGACATTTTGTCTTGTGCTCAGTTTCTTCAACTGGAAATATAAGGTTTAAGTCCTCATATTTTCAGTTGACAGGGTATTATATCAGGGAACGACAAAAGCAATGTCAAAAAAAATACATTTTGCCAATCGTGTTAAAAGTCGTTGCAAATAGGGTTCCAAGATGTATAAAAAAAATCCGGAAAAAAATCCGAATTTTTCTTTCCTCGCATGCTACATGCCGTAAATTATAAAGTCCGTTTTAAAGGATATTTTTTTTACATTAATAAACTAAGTATCTGAAACGGATTTATTTCAGAAAATTCCAGTAATGTCAACCGCCAACCCTATTGTAGAAACACATCGAAAGCGGTAGGCTCCTGTTAAGGTCCTTGGGAAAAACTTATGTGACATACTTTTGAGTATTATACAATAAGTTCTAAGTTAAATTAGGTACCAAATAGCATTTTTAATTTAATTTGAAAACCAACATCCAAAAAACAAAGATCACCTAAATATTTTCATATGCTTAGCACGATTTGAGCAAACCAGCTCGTCGGTGATTAAGCCTGATTATTGGGTGCGCCTTCGATTCCCGATTATAGATATTTTTCGGTTAGAATTTGGCGGTTAGCAATATAGTTTTGGTGTGTAATAATGAATTATAGTTTGTCGGTTTGTTTGTTTTCGGTCAAATTTGTTTTTAATTGAGTAAAAAAATGGAAGCCTGCACTTTTGATCTTATTAAACTTAATCGGTAGGACTAGTGGTTATTGGAATCATGCGTATAGCAATCACACAAGATTTAAAAAAAAACTTAGTATCTAGTGAAGGAAAAGAGTTGAAATAAAAACAATCAAGTGAAACTAGACGGTAGTGAATGGTCTCGCAGACCATTCGCACATTCAGGGAAGTAAGTAAAAAATACCTAATGAAAGGTTATTTATTACCTATCACGTGAATCGACCAACGACGAAAATCTACATATAAGGGGTGGAAGAGACACCGATCACCGAAAACGGTAACTACATACTCAGTAAAAAATCAGCTGTTCCATACATTTTGACCGTATAGGTATTTCAATTTTGTAGGAAACAGCAGATTTTTTTTTTAAATTACTGACGAAATATTTCTGTGTTTGTCCTTTCAACCCTGTATTTTGGATTGATTCAGTGACCAGTTTGTTAAAAAAGAATCTAAAATCTCCTCAACACAACATATCTCACCTCGTACCAAACATGATCAAAAACTAATTTTCCCAAAATTTCATCGTAACTGACCTGACCTAACAGCCTATAATGACTTAATGCTAGCCTTATAAGGCGCCAAACACATTTTTTTCTCAAAAAACAAAACATTTTACGCCCACTGTTGGTTTTACAATATTACTTAATCTCCTCGTTATAAAATAAAATAAAAAATGGCGCCAAAACAACGCTCTGCCGCGCTTTTTATTGCCGCCATCTTGAAAAAATCTATTTTATTGTTTATGGGCGATTTTTATTGCTTGTTTCGGTCAATTTCGACTGCTGTTTGCTGTAATCATAGGTTTTCTGTGAAATAGCTAGGTTGTCAATAATTTTGGTGAAATAATGGGCAAATGCTACTAAATAGGAGGCTCATAGTCGGTGTTACGTTTGGCGGTAGTAGATCTCAATCATCCTTCTTCGTCTTCCTCGTCAAGAAGACAAGACAAGACATCGTCGTTTCTACAAGAGAACGAATGCGTAAGACTAAACAGAGAGAGTCCTTTAGAAAACGTTTATTTTGGGGGAAAATGTAAATGTTCTTGGAAGTGGCGTCCAGCAATATCAAGAGTTAAAAAAGTTAAAAAGATGACTAAAAATTATTCAGTTCTTAAGAAAATTGTGGTTGGTGAGCTTGTAGAAGGTTCAGTCTTTTCCTTTCTAAGGTTTGACGGTCTCTACGCCTTCCCCGATATGCAGATTTCTTCGTTTAATCAGGCTTAAGAGACGTACATTTAAATTTAAAACTAAACTACCTATCCGTTTTCCTTTTACACATCGTTCCAATGCTTTACAACCTTATTATTTAGTCTTAAACTAAAGCACCACCTTATTAAGTAAATGAGAAGCCATAAACCTGCAACACTGGCCTGATACGATATAGCACCGATCGTGGGGACCGTTTAATTGGGTTGGCGAAACTGGGAGCGGCGCGCGCGCACCCAGACATAGATCAAGTTTTAAAAGTGACTTAATTTTGATGAATTACAAATATGTACCTACTTAAAGTTTGAAATTGCTCTTTTATTTTGACAAAAGTGTACTTTCTAGCCACTACTAGCCATAAACGTAACATAACACATACTTTGGATGTGATTATTCTATTCACTGTTGCACAATGTCAAACTATAAGTGCAAGATAGAAAGAGGAACTGGGGGAGGAAGTACTATTCTGAGTGGGTAAGAGATGGCGCTAGACTGCTGTCTAGCGCTGTCACTTTCCCACTCTCGTAATAATCCTAAAACATTCCTACATTAACAGATCATGGTAACCCACCAGGTCTAAACCGAAGCACAGGCTTAGTAACGTTTATATAGTCTGCTGTAGACTATATAAACGTTACTATATTATAGCTGTTACTAAGGCAGACTGTCTGCCTTAGTGACAGCTAGAAAGTTTACTTCTGTCTTATTTACGGAGTATTTCTAAAGCTAATTAAAGATTTCATAATAAAATTGTATGGAGTGTGGTCATGACTGAGTAGATCCCCAAGTATTATCTAAGATTTACAAATTCATACATTGGACTCTTAATTAAACGCCACCAACTGAAGAGCATACTCCAAAATTTTTAATGTTTCCTCACAGAGGACACCAATCCTTAGGCACAAACATCACCGTCCACTCCTACCCCGACTCTACGCCCCGCACATCCAATCAATGTATGATTTATGGCACAAAGCAGAGCGGATGTTTGTTTAATCGATTACCTTTATGGTGATGACGGTAGCGCCTCAACTCCTCAGTTGAGCTTGATTGCGCCTTTCTGGCGAGAAAAAGGTTTTTTAGTGTTTTGGGTTTCTGTAAATGGGTCAATTGGTATTGGTGTTATTTGGGGATGGAGTTTATGTTGTTGGTGTTTGTGGAGAATACGATGTAGTGGTCGGTTCTTGTTGAATGGGACTTTCAGGGAATACAAAAAAAAACGGGTAGGTAAACAGGAAAATTCAGTTGGTTCTTATAAAAAATAAGAACGCTTTTTACTGTTCTTTGCTTGATTCATCCTATTAATTAATACATTAATATCACTATTTCACTACCCAATGTAGAAAAAAAAGGTTTTTTCGGCACATGTGGCCACAAGTGCACACAACATTAAACAAAAATAACTTAAACCCGTAAACAAAACAGAAAGATAAATTTTGGGTGCCTTACGACTGCGCCAATTATGCCCTATTCAGCAGAATGTCGGGGAACTAGTTTTTAACTGGACCTAAGACAATGACGTGTCAGTGGTGTGTCATCAAGTCGTAAAATCATTCATTATCATTTGCCTAGCCTTTATTTCAGCTATGTTGGAATCGACAGCAATTTTACCCGGATGTGGCTAAATGCGAGTATTTTGCTTGGAGCTTCCTATCTTAACGTGTGCTTGCCAAGGTGAGAAGATGAAAACATTCTGAAATACTCAGTTGTATATTCGACATAAAACTGCCATTGAAGTCGCTCACCATGACATTATTAAATCTTACCCATAAAAATCAGAAAACTAGCAGAAAAATATTAAATTCCAGCCATCCAAGTAGGCCCCAATTTTTTCACAGGCCTTTATAGGTAACCTATATTCTCACCTTACGACCAGCTGATACCGTAACAGGCTGCAATTAGAAACAGGGTGGGTTCACGGTGGGTGAGCGTGCCTTATGGGAAAGTGGCTGAAGATGTCTGGACAGGTGGTGGGGTTCCCACGGGCGGCAGTGGTAGCGTGTCGTCTGTACTTGACTTTGTAATGTAGGGTGTGTGAATAATTAGGCTAAGGTTAGGTAGGAGTCCAAACTCATCCGTACAAATCTGAAAAGATGACCTTAGTCGAGTTTTATGACAAAAACTTTTTGAATGAGAACAAACAAGTAATGAGCTTGTCATTTTATTGAGTTTTCTATTAATGTGGCAACCTACAGTTTCCAACTTATTAAACAGGTACCATATTATAATGCTCTAATTTCGAGCAGTTATAGGACTAGGATATCTACTATATACACATAACTGCAACTGGCGAAATGTGAATGTATAGTAGATATATTTCTTAACCCTTTCGGTATTATAGGCGTGACGTTATGTAATGAATTTAGCATTTACCTACTTTCTATTACTACTAATGGTGATCAGATAACATCTCTTCATTATGTTATTCCAACTTTACACCCAAGTCAAAGTGTTTACTTGAGTAAATGTCATTATTAAAGATACGATTTTATTTATGTAATTGCTTGATGTGAGAACTGTGAAAGGTAAAATTCTTAGCTTTGCTTTCTTTGACGGTTCTTACTTCGGTTAAACTCGTGTCTATTACAAAAAAAAATTGCACAATTAATTACTTAGGTTCAAGTAATTACTTTAACGTGACTATAGATACGGGTGTTATATCGCAGGCCTATTAGATATGAAACAGTAAGTTTGTTTTTTCTGGTGTCTAATTTTTCTTCGACATAACTTTTGTTAGAAAAATTGAGAAATAATGCTATTGAGACAAGTTTCACTAGTCGTGTTTATTTCTTAAGCTCAGATGGTTCTAGCATAAGCGCCCCTTACTCTAGAACGGTAAAACAACCCCGCCAGTGGCCATTACAGTTGATATGCTAATGTGAGTACTGTGTCACGGTTCGGCGGCGTCATACGAGGTACATTACTGGTATAAATCGCGATACCATCAGTAATTCAGTAACAGATGCGTAATAAGCATTTGAATATCTTTAGTAGAGATAAACGACGAGCGATATTGATCATGAAACTTTGGCTCTTCTGTTGGTAGTGTTGGTTGGTACCTCTGGTTTAACAGGAGTTATTTTATCGAATTCCCCAATTGATATTACTCTTCATTATACATGTTATGTAGTTTCACATTTTCATTATGTATTATCAACTTTTGAGTGCGGATTCGATCCTAAATCATCTCAGATGATCGGTACCGGCGCTTTTGGCTATGCAAATCTTTATTGTTTTTAGAAACACGCACTTACCTATTCATGTTCATATGTATATACCTACATAAACTCCCGCGTTTTTTCCTGTTCATTCCCCCAAATGTCTCCTGTAAGGACATCTCGAAGAACAAAGATTCTTTGAGATAAATGTTCAGGTATCTTTTGCAATTATCCAGTTTTTGGTGATGGTAAATTGTATCATATCCAAAATCTCGTTTTAAATAGTTTTAATTCCATGACTCCTAACTTCAATCACTACGTATCACCACCAATTCGAATCATCCAATCAACAAACAGACTCAATTTTTCCAGAAACCCGTAAACTGACCAACTGGGAGTTGAACCAGTGACATATGGCGCGTCGGTTACCTCGTGACGCCCACCTGAGCGTGCACGTGCTACTATCCGCGGGTTTTTGTAACCAATATCAACCATCAAACGATTTGTTGGGAGCTAGCAGATTGGGTACTGTTTACCTTTTGTGTGGGAGTCTGGGTCCATCTTTTGGTTAGGAAAAGGGTGTGTTCAAATTAAACAATGAATGTTAAAGAAACAGTTGAATACTACAATAGGTTCTGTGCTAAATGTTGTGCTTTGATTTCTCCACGAGACTATTGACTAACCTAATGACACGATGAGTTGTCTCTTCCTAAGTGATATGATTTTCAATCAAGACATCCAAACAGATTTTAGAACCTAGTGCAAGAAGGTGTTTTCTCAGGAATAAGAACAAACCCAATATTGCTCTCGATGCCATTCAACGATAAGTTGAAAATATTTAACAAAAATCAAGTTAAAACTTATCAACACGCAAACCTGAAGAATTTTGTATGATACTCAAAGAGAATGAAACTTCAAACGGGGTCAAAGTCACAAGCAAAAGTCAAACACAATATAATTGAACAAAGAGGGGTAAATTCGGGGTCAAAAAGGGTGTAAGGGGTGGTACATCACCCCCTGTTGTATGTTCAACAATTTTAATTAGCAACCGACGAACAACCGTTGGTAACATATGCGTGGCTTATGGGACGTTTTGTGGGGTACAAATAGCTATGGCAGGACAAATAAAATTATTGTTTTTTTAGCTATGGATATTGGTATTTTTGTAAAAGTTTGGTTTGTGAAGGGGCTGTATGCTGATGTTGCAAATTTAGTTGGAACATTATCAGATTCTATCATCCCAAATCGAAATAAAAGAAAGGCGAGTATAATATAATAAGGCTCTTCGGAAAGTGCGTACTAATTGAAAGAAGATGGGGCAGAATGGGCCCAGAACTGTAGCACTTTCTAGCCTACACCAAAATAATGATCTGTTCAATCCTAACATTTTATTCTACGACAGCATGTCGCTAATGAATCTAATAAAAAAGTTACAGCAGTTCAAACATTCAAATTATTAATAGTAATGCATTAATTTAATTGGGTCCAACTTTTGCGATTTGGTAAGAATAATTTTGTTTTATGTTTGGACATTCCTACGTTTTAATTATGACCACTGCCAATACAGCAACTGCAAAAATAAAGCACCCAAGATCACCTCCACTTGAAGCACTCCTCAATGTGCAATAGCACTGACTTGCCAGTTGGTGTGCACATTCAGAGCTTATAACAAAAAATATATGTGAAACCAAGTTTTGGTGTTCCTTACGAATGAACTCCTCAATTGTTAATAGCACTGAGTTGCCGATTTGTATCCCTAGACATACAATTCTGGTGACAGAACTTGTTAAACTAGGATTTGGTGCTGCAGCTAAGATGGCTCCTTATATGGTAACTCCACAAATGTTAACAGCACTGAGCAGTCTTTCTGTACACCCACAGATTTGGTGACGAAACATATTGTTTGCGTATGGATCCTTAGCAGAGACAGACGTCAGACTCACACACAACCTTTGGCTGTGGTGCTGGAGTACTTGCACAGCTCGTCACGGCCCTACCCTCTGCGGCTGTAGTTCCTCTAGAGAAGTGCGCGCAGAACACGGTCCAAGCGTAGGTCTGTTCAGGGGACTGAATCCCCAAGTTTATCACCCAGATGGATATCATGAACTCGTACAGTAATAACCTACTAGCTCACCACTGCCCAATTGCACATAAAATAGATAGCAAGTCATTGCCACTACACTGACTTTCCATCCATTTTTATATAAATTTATGTTGTTAACCTTTTAAGAGTGACTTTGCACGAAGACTATCCAACCTGCTTCATGAAATCAAAAATCAGTAATGATTTTATAAATCAGCCTGTCGCAGTCCACTGCTGGACATGTTGGCTGGTCTCTTCCATTCTGTGCCTCAATACTCTGTCTTTCATGTAGTCTGACCGAGCCACCTTTGTAAGGTCGTCGGCACATCCGACTGCAGCTGGCAGCTAGATTAAATCTTGTATCTACGTTATGTTTTGTTATGAGCTCTGAAAGTGCATACATAATGTTCGCAGAATCGTCAGGAACGTCTCCATACATTTGAGCAACAGCGCCGAGCCTTGGTATTACATAATGTTTTGTTGTGGGCACTGAAAGTGCATACAAAACCATACATCAGTGTCAACGGTTAATAGTAACTGTTAAGCAGTTCCCAAGTAAGGAGACGATCTCAGGTAACAGTACAGAGTCATTACAGTCAGGCCATAGTGGTAATAATTGATATTTTAGAAGTGCTGTATCTTGTTTACTTATATGATTAGCGTCATGGTATCTACTTATACAAAAATCAATATCTGTTCGTCTGTTCGAAATCTATAGACTCCTAAACTACTGAACCGATTTTATACAGTTGTTCTAAATACGCCAGGGAAGGTGTCTAAAGGGTAGGTAGGTAGGAACGAAATAAGGGTAAGTAAGTAGGGTAGGGTAGTAGGTAGGTAGGTAAGTGGGTCGAGTACTAGGTATAGAATAGTGCATTGCAACGCATACACACACAGCTAGTCTTCTATTAAAATGGTATTATTGATTAGACCTTAACATTAAGATAGGTTACAAAGTGCTACAGCACTTGGCCCAGGGTCGATATAAATTGCCCCTTCTTCTTTGAAAAGATTTTCTAATTAAAAAGTCTAAAAAAAAAGTCGTTGTGAAGCATAATATTTAGGATTCCTGGACTAGAAAAAACACAAAAGTCGATTGGTGTTTTTTATTTTCGTTAGATTTATATAAAAATTCTAGACATTTCTTCTTTATCAAGCGAAAAATAATCTTAGTCACAAACCTAAGTAACAACCCCGAATCTCATCAAATCGGGGCAAAATTCCGACCCCTGTAGAAACATTACGAAGATTTCAACGCCCTACCTGAGATCCGAACTTTTTCGACAGTAATTCGTCCATTTTTTTTCTCACAGTGATACTTTGGCTATTATTTTCTCATAAAATACTCTATCAAAACATTTTTTGGGATACGAAACGGATTCGGATGATTGGACGAGAGATTTTTTTGTGAAAATAGCAAGACGACACGGTTTGTTGTGGGAAGATTAGGCAGTGGGTATTTGCATTGGAGGAGTGACGCTTTTGAATGAGAGCCACAAATGCTTTCTGCATTTGTTTTTGCTTAATATCCACTATTCCCATTGATGACTAAAGACTGGTGAAGTTGAAAGTATTTCGTTAGTGAAGAGTTCGATTTATTGTCATCAGCCATACATCAGACCCTACTGATCATCATTACTTATTAGTAATGCTCTCAATGTCCCAGCAAAGCTTATCTTGATTAGTGCAAATCTTGTGCTGAAAACCAAACAGACCCGTTGAAAGTCACCCGCAGCCCGCAGTGTCTAAAACCGATTGATGTATCAATGATTGATTACTCTTTTTTCTTACATTGTAAGAAGCCATTACTCTGCAGCAAACCTTTATCATGCCAATATTAAATACCTTATTCTTCTTAGGATTTTGAGGAGCTCTGCCAAAGCCGTGACTATGATTAGGTAACAAGCACGCTTATTTCGCAGGCCGCGGCGCCCAGACGGAATGCTCCACTTTTTTCGGTCAACCCTTAACAAGAGGTGACAAAAACGTGTCAACGGGTTGCGCAGGCGACGAGTGTGATGATTGTGATGAACGGCTAACGGATAAACATTATCTAAATCGATAAATAATGATGCTACATTTGGCACTTCACCCTTTTGTCACCCTTTGATTTTGATGCTTATTATCTTGTTAGATCCTATTTATGATGGTAATTATTTCAAGATAAAATTTGGGTCTGGTTACATGATGGTCTTCTTGCAAAGTTATGGCTTGTGTTCGTACAGTCAAATATTTTAACTGGCCTATATAACATTATAATTTCACTAAAAGAGCGGTAGACCTATAAGTACCTGTGCCTTTGGTTCAGCAGTGGGGGTCATTTATAAATAAAAGATCGTATTTTGTTAGGTAGTACAAATAACAACATAGGTGATAACTGTTTTTCAAGTTGTAAAAGCCGGTCAATATTTTTTACATCAACATAACTTTAACAAAGTTTTCAAAACTTGTTCTACTTCGAAGTTTGCTACAGGTGTCGACATCTACTGTATATTTTGAAAAGGTGCAGCTTGCAACAGTAGCGCCACTTTGTTAAAACTTGGGTTTCCTTAGTTCATCACCTTTTTAATAGATGGCGCTGTTCATAATTTAATCATGAATAAAAAACATTTTCATATCTTTTTAAATTAATTTAATACAATAATAATCTAAATGCCTCATAAAATATTACAAATGCATAAACTGTCTTCTATCAGTCTCTTTTTGGAACAATTGTGAGTAGGTATTCTATGACCACATAGAATTTAGTAGGTGAAGCCTTTTTCTTCCAATTCTTCTCGAACTTTCTGAGGATTCGGCCAGAAGACCATCAGGATTGTTGACCCTAAAAAAAGAACAATAGATTAAGTACTTAATTAAAATTATTGTTGTATCACCAGCCATTTATTTGGCTAACGTTTTTGAAAAGTCGACAACCAAAACCGCGTTCAGTGCCGCTTCTAAAGAAAAAGTCAATGCCTAGGCCTAAATTCTTTCAAACCACTGTAATGATGAAAATTATTATGAAGTTTCCAGTCGCCTTTTCTTCTTAGGACCGGACCATTTAGAACAGCTATCATGTAGCTTCTGGCCCTGGGTGACTTTGACGTTTCACAAAAATGTCCTTGTAGTTTTATGAGAGTTTTTTTTTACCTGAATTTTAATTATTTGGAAAAGTCTCTGAACTAGATACCTACCTATGTAACTATTTCTCGCTATCGTTCAAAATTATCATAAGCATTAATTAGCATAATCAGCCTCTAATGATCTCAGTGCTGTGATACAGGCTTCCTCTTAATTAGACGGAGTGATCTACCAAGCGGGCCCAGTTCGAATTTTTCGTCCTAGGACACGACGGTTTCTTCACGATGCTAAATTGACCATTTTAAAACACCATAAAGTGTCGAAAGATTCAGGAAAAAAGACAAAAGAAGATGTTAAAAAATGTAAGCAAGAAAATACAAGTGAACCTTACCTGCAGTAAAAAGCCCGAACACAGTGAAGGCCTCATAGCAGTGCAGGTCCAGCGTGGCTCCGAGGAAGTTGGAGCCCACGGCGGCACCAGTCCGTCCCACCATGTACATCACGCACATCGCCATAGCTCTGAAATATGGAGTTATTGGCTTTAGTAAGGGTTTTATAATTTGCTTGACAGGAATATCAGAGAAAGTATTATTAGAAGAACTGAAAAAGCTTTAAACAAAGGAAAAGATTGCTTGACGCTGCTTCCAAGTTATTCAAGAGAATGTTTCCATACGATACTTTCTTAGTTTTACATTCTGAGAGCAGCAAACCATCAGCAACCGTTTGTTGACGAAAGTAAAGATCAGTATTTTTTACACAGAATCGTTAGTGGTGGCAATCCAATAGCAACCTTACTGTCACGAGAATAAAGATTAATAATTTTGACTGTGATGAAGAATACAAAAGATAAAACTGTTGACGGATATCATTTCAGTAGGCGTGAATGTTGAAAAAAAAACAACTGTCTATATATGACGTCACACATTGTTCGTAGTAAAAGATTGATAATTTCAGTACAACATTCGCCAACGTCCATACTACGTTGAATACACCGGTTCTCGTCCGATCACCGAAGTTAAGCAACATCGGGCGCGGTCAGTACTTGGATGGGTGACCGCCTGGGAACACCGCGTGACGTTGGCTTTTTGTTAATTTTTTTTTTAATAAGAATTTCTGATATAAATGTATTAACTTGTTATAATTTATTATGACACTTTTGCGTAAAAACTTCGTTTGTGCCATTCGGCGACTTATTTTTGCAGTACCTACATTTATAGCTTTTTTTTAAAATTATTATAGATCAAGGATAATTGAAGTTGAGTGTGGTAGTATCTAAAAACATTATATTTTTGTAATATCAGTGAGTTTTTAGAGGACATGCGAAATGTCTTTGAAACGATGGATAGACTGTGTAAAAATTATAATTTGAAATGGGGGGTGACTTCTGTAATTATGACTAATAGAGTGGGATGGCAGAAGAAAATATGTACCTACCGAACCCATATAAATTAGTATAAGGGCGGGAGTATGATGATGATGAGCTATCTTCTACTAACCTCAACTGTGTAGGAAACACATCAACGGCTATAGCCGCCAGTATAGAAGCTGCACAGCCTGAACACAAGGAGATGATGAGCAGCACCGTCGCCGCGATACCCTCGGGCACGAAGGCTGCTCCCACCGTCGCGATGCCACAGATAAACATTATACCACCTGGAAGAGAAGAGGAACTATAACAACTACTCGTATAATCAGTCAAATTGTGGAAGCTGCTCCGGACACGGACATATCCGTCAGTGTCTCTGTCAGTGTGCAGGTGTCTGCATCCGATCTGCAATTTGTCCGTATGACTAAAAGTACAGTGTATGATTGACTGTGCCTTAATAGGTGTTTTATGGGTCTAGACGGGGTGGGAGGGGTACCGACGCTAAAACGCTTACCACATATTCAGTACATTTTTCGTCGGTTATTGAAAAAAATATCATCTGTTTCCTACAAAATAAAACCGACTTCAAAAACACAAAAAAGTGAAAAATAACTTCAGCTTCAGACGTCGGTGACTTTTGTTTTATTGATACGATTTTTGCCACCGACTTCTGAAGCTAAATTTATTTTTCACTTTTTTGTGTTTTTGAAGTCGGTTTTATTTTTTGCAAAAAAGCTTTTTATTTTTCCATTTTTTGTTGTAATATCCTGTACAAATATTTGCCATGCATTTATTTTACATTGATAACAATATACGAGTATGTCATGGTAGGTAATAGGCAAGGCTTTTCCCTATTACAATGGAACTTCGCATAATACCTGTAGAAATTTGGGTGTACTGTACACATCTGCGTCCCCCCTCAGAGCATACAGGCGCGATGTTATGTTATGAACTGGTGTAAACAATAGACAGACATGACATTTCAGCAATCCCAGTCCATTTGCCATCATTTACGAATTCTTCTCCTTTTTGAAGTCGGTTAAAAAATACGTCTATATCGTCTGTCCTTAGGGGGGCTTTTCTCGATTAAAACAGATAGTGTAATAGTTTGCCGATGTGATGAGAAACGAATGGCTTGGGTATTGACGAGATGGTTTCAAAATGTTATAAGCACCATAAATAATTACTAGAACAACACACGTTTGTTCCCTGAAATGAGGGTGCATTAATACAACTAAATATACATTTCACTACCTTCCAGTTTGTGCAAGCCAATTGGCATCAACTGGGCACAATTCCAGATTGAGGTTTTGTGCTTGGAATTTAAGTTAGTAGTGGCATAAAGTTATACCATCATTATTATGTCATCATGACTTCGCCATTCCAAGAAAGTTTGTTTCGGACTTTCTTGGCCTGGCAAAGTCATGATGAGATGATGCCTATTGCTATCAACCGGGCAGGCAACTAGACACCGTGTGGCTCCTGAGAATTGTACGGGCAAAAACTCGATAAAAACTGCAAGGCCAGGCCAGTCCGAAAGACTTAACAATCCCACTACCAACCACCAGCGCGCCGACAAACGAAGCAAAAATTAAAAACAAACTTACTGTATAACGTCTTCTTGCCAATTTTATTGATGAGGAAGCCAATGGCTAAGTACGTGAGCGCGAACACGGCCCCCATCGACATAGAGATAGGGAACACCGCAACTGACACCTCTGATTCGCACAGTGCCTCTTCAGAAGACAACATCTGGAAGGAGAACACAGACGCCTTCCATTATTATGGGATGAAAAATGTTATTAGGTAGGTTTCTTTTGGAAAAATCTCAGGCAATCTATGTGAAATAGACGAGAATTGGAATAACATTAAGGGCATGTTTCACAGCCTCATTCAGATAAGAAATAGAACAAAATATACGAGTATATATGGTAGTCGCCAGATAACTTGACTGGCGTAACATATGCGAAAGTATTGAAACAGGCCGTTGGAAAAACAACTTCGTTTTTGATTTGTTAAAATCAGTTTTCGTTAACGTTATCTGATATTGATCAAACAGGGAGTGCGAGTACTTACGCTTGTATTATCGAATTTATCACGTATGATCTGACATATCGTGATGCTTCGATTTGTATGACTTGTTAGAATACTGTTCAGTATATCTGGAACCCAAACATAGAGACCACTCGACCTGAAAAACGATAAAAAAAAATTTTTAGAGTCGTAATAAATCCAGTCTGCCTGCAAAGGGTTATAATGCACCGAACAGTCAAGAGATACCGTAATTTAATCGTGTATGGGTTGTTCGTGAGTTCAAGACAAGGATCTATGTATCGTAAGTACATGCTAACGAATGTTGGCTTAGCGTTATTCCTGTCCTGCCTGTCGTGCTGTCTAACTACATAATTATTGCAAGACAGACGTAGGAATACGCTTAAGTCAAAGTTTATAGATCAAAAGACACCCTTTCCGGGTATTTCAAATATCAGGATCCTCTTGAGACAGACTTCTGAGTATCCTTTTTGACAGAAATGATGTCCAAGGCCAAGAGCGTGTAAAACAAAAAGTTTCCACATTTGTCTTAGGTAGGTTTATTATTTGCACTTACACCATGAATACTGCGAACATCGATATGTGTGAAATGAACACACATCTGAGGAGTGGCACTTTGAACATCAGCCCCACGTTCTTGACGGCGCCAGCGAAGCCTCCAGTCTTGATCTCTTCACTACCTGTTATTAGTTTCTGCACCTGGAACGAACAGAATAAAACTATGTGTCAGAAAAAGATTTTAGAAGAAAATGTATTGAGTGAGGTGGATTTCCGTGCTTAGATGATGTCTATAAAACGGGGACCTCAGTCAACGTGTCATGTTAACTGCGGGCTCCACTTTGATCCACTAAGAACACTCATGTTGCAGCACGCGATATAAAAATTATGTTGAATTTTGAAGACATGTTGAACTCCGTGTAGGTATTTAAGATCAATTTAAACCAACACCAAGAGCTCTACGGGTTCATTCCACCATCTCCCTTCTTCCATCGGGAGTCCAGACGTATTGCAGGTTATCACCCATACCTCGTCGATGTTCCACACATTCGCACGAAGCGCTTTGCTACATCTTTTATTGCGCACTACCAAGGAGTGGAATCTCCTGCCTGCGTCGGTGTCCCCGAGTTCATATGACCCCAATCTATTTAGGTCGCGAGTTAATAGGCTTCTTTTGGGTTAGCTCGTTCCATCGTCGACTTCATCTCTGTTCATAGGTCAAGATTGAGGTCAAGAGTAAGCCCATCAAATATATTAAAAAAAAAACATGACTATCCAGTTTGTTTGTAGGTATCTGATATCATACGATAACATCATATACTCTGCGCTTCATTATATAATCATAGTAAATACTGCGCTGATCATTTGCATCTAGTTTCAATCGGAACCACTCATGTATGAAAATACTGATAAATCTAATGTAACTTGGCTTCACGCTAGGTTAATGTTAATCTATCGTTAATTACGTAAATAAGCTTTAATGAGTCTTATCGTTTAGCGGTTTGCTCTTTGATTTGTTTCATGCACATGAAACGAAGCAAGAACCTAATTGTAGGCTTAATGTAATCGAATAGATGTAAACAAAAACCGAACTAAGGGTAAATTTAAACCAACAAATTGCAGTCAAGGATTGCCGTCGCGGCTGCTCTTTAGGCACCTACTTATAAAAGATTTAAATCCTCTTTTTCATGGGAGAAAATGTTCATGCTGCGCTACCCCAAAAAATAGGTTAGTGGGTGGGTGGGGTGATGAAGATAAATCCCTATGTTGGCTTTCTGCTAGTTTGTAGTCAGAACATCGCATCGGTGAAGGAAAACTTCGGAACGAAATGTGACTTCGTGATGAAATTCATCATAGTCTGAAGTTGTCAATCTCACGCGTGACCAATGGACATGTCTTCTCTGTATAAGAAGACGGATTTGAAGTGTTTACACTATCTCTACTAACTAGCCAAACTGATGGGTACCCAAAAACTTAAGTAGGTACTCACAGGAAAATCTTCAGGACTCTTTCCATTATTCCAGGCATACATCATAGCTAGAACTGGCAGTGCGGCCTCCGGGCCCTTAGCAGCCAGGAGATACCGTGGGCTTTCTGGCAGGAACAGCAAAATGGCTGCGGCTGCTAACCCTGGGGCACACCATAGCCAGACGAATGCCCTCCATGGAACTATCTCCATATAGGCGAACGTGAAGGACCATTTTCCTGGGATTATTAGCCAGGCGAGACCTGAAAGGAAGGGTTGATATTTGAGTGAGATCACAAGAGAGCGAGAGATGGGCTTCTTTGGAGGACAGGCCTCGACCTGTGGAGGGGTTCTTGTAGATTAAATAGTGTGAATTCACTCTATGTAACTTAACTTTAATTTTATGCAATTGAATAAAGCTTTTTATTTATTTGAGAGGGATTATTTTTCTCGCAATGTATTTTAATACATTTCAGTTTTTGGCCGTAGAGGACAAAAAAAAAAAAAAAATAAATAAAAAAAAAAAAATAGTTTATTGGTAAAAATTAGTTTAAGTATAAACAAGTTTTGTGATTGGATCCTCCTTTTAGGCAGATAGTGCCTGTATTAGGAGAGTCCGCTCCTTCATAACAAGACGTGTCACACAAATAGTAGAACGTATAATTTTTACACTAAAAACTACCTATTTTAGCATTTACTTAAATTAAATCAAATGTGTGAGTGGGTGTATGTATGTGTGTGAGTATAAGTGAATGGAAGTGTAGCCTGTAGGTGTGAGAGTACATGAGTGTGAGGGTGTGTATGTGTCAAGGTTTCAGAAGTGTTTCAGTATCATTGTAGGTGAGAGTTTGTATCCATTCCATTATTATTTTTTTAGTGTCATGGTAGTTTTTGGGATAAATGTAGATATATTTATTGATTTTATTGTATAGCGCAGCAGATCGTTTACCAAATTGCATACTGGCAAATAGAGTCTTTGTCCTTGGGATTTTTAATATCATGTCTTTCCTTCTTTTTGTTAATATGCCAGCATCATAGGAAAGAGATTTATGTTTTTTTAATATAATTTGAGTAATATAGACATAAGTAAACGGTCCTTTGTTGAATATGGAAAGGTTCTGCATTTTAGCAATGATTTGTCAATTTTTTGATCTAAGTACTTGAAGAATTTACAATGATAAAAATAAGTTCGTTAAATTGCAACACTTGTTTTTATATTACCTACAATAGGAAGTACTGAACTAGAACCTGCAAATAGATAACGAATGAAAATACTATTATTATATATTTATTACAACTACCTAAGTATAAAAGCAGGTCAAAATAATATTTATGATTGCACCACACATCTGTTGACGATATTAGTCCCACGACCTACGTGTTTATAAAACGGCTACAATAAGACGATAACAGTTAATGGGTCGTTCAGTGACTGATAGATAACCGTAAGTTCAAGTTAACTCCGTAGTAATATAATGTCAGATAAGTTACGGTTATTATGTAATTAGTTTTAATGTTTGCCTTGCAAATTGACCGCTTGGGTTCATATTAGCCTAGCCTAGTCTTTTAGGGGATCCATAATTATCACTAGAAGAAATGCTACGCAATGTTATACTACTTAGCATTTCTCTCTTCTTAGCATTTATTCCATTCCCATGGGTAGGTGACTCAAGCCTCTGAATGTAGATATCGAGAAAAATATCAAGAAGATGAGTAGCAGTGTCCTTACATCAGAATGATGTATCTAACCAAGATTTTGTAACAACATTATTGATTTAAAAGACTGTCCATGGAGTTTCTTGCCCATTCTTCTCCATTGGATCTACGCTTTCGAATGGGCAACTACAGAACTTTCACAATTTATTATGCCCTGTGACTGGGACTGTAGCTTAGTTTATGTTTTTGTGTTTTGACATTCAAAATTGCCTGTAATGGTCTAATTGAAATAAATGCTTTGAGTTTGATCATTACCCAAACGCGTGAAATAAGTAAATATCCCCTCAAGGCCACTCATAGCGCCCCTTCTATCCATAAGGTAGCACCAGAAGAGTGACGATACCTAGAAAATTCTGCATATCTTGGTCCCTGATCTTTCTACTATCATTGCTGGCTGACTAATTCTCCCGCAAAAGCCAACACGAGGGCCAAAGAACAGGGTGATAATAAATTCCAGTTTATAAGCAATGACGATAGTATAGCAATTAAGGATAGGTACAAACCTGGTAATATAATAAAAGAGAAAGAGATGAAGGCGGAACTCCACGCGATGGCAGCAGCGCGCTTGGAGTTGGCGTGCATCTCTCCTAGGTACGCGTACACTGTGGCGCTGGACGCTGATATCCTGGAATAGAAGAGATTGACTTTTGTTCATATTGTTAGAGGAGGGAGCTAGAAGATAAGCAAGACAGCAAAGAGGGCTGGGAGGTTTAAAGAATTCCGGTGGACTATTCACCTGCACAAGGTACTTCTTTGATATTTTTCATTTGGCGGAGTTTTAGCGGTAAAAGACTCGGAGAGTCTTATTTAAATTTACTTAGGTACACAAATTAACGATGGTATTCTTGCTTTATTGTCAGAGGCACAGAAGAATTTACAATATTATTACATCGTTTAATTATCATCGTATTATATTCATGTTCCTTTCGTTTTATATCATCGTTGAGGTCATTCGTTAGTCATGTTCTATATTTAGGGCACGTGCTTGTGCATGCACTTGGTCTACTTAGGGGACGTTTACAAGTAGGTAGACCAATGAAATGACTGCATGTGCAGCTGTACCTACAGTGCATGACCTTGTTTGAAATCTTGACATCTAATCGTAGACGTCAGAGCTCTCTGATACAGGTAATATGCGTGTGTATTCTTAGGTTTATAATTAAATCTTACAGGTCATACAGGACAGTAAAGCTATATAAATAAAATATGCAACACATACAGCGTTCACTGCCTGGTATGAAGTATTTTATTAGAACGCCTACAATCTCATAGTAGTAACAAATAATACTTAATATAAAAGTTTTATTACTGGCTTATCATTTTATTGCAATGAATAAATAATAATGGATTATTACGGCTAGGGCGTTACACTTGGGTTAATGATACAAATCAATTAACATCGAATGCTTATTATTATTATAATGTTTATTCATTGGTAATTATTAATTTAATTAGTGTCTGTTTTTTAGTTCATTCGATTAGGCCTTGAGCGACTAAACTAAATCTAATCTGTAATAAATTATGATGTTTTTGGCCCAAAGAGATTTAAAAGACTAATAGAGCGGACATTGGGACTATTTTCATACAAAAATTTTGATCCCGAACATTCTCGATTTTGACACACGAATGCTACATGACAAGCGGGCGTATGACACAGGACAGAACGATTTGTACCGAAGTTCTTAGTAACAAGTTTTATGATTATGATTTTCTTTGTCTTGTCCCGTCCATCGCTCGTAAATATTTGAATGTCTTTGGTTTGGCCATATTTTGATGTCGACAGCTGTTCATACGGCCTGGTACACAGTAATTTTATTTATTTGCTGTTGCCGACTACGGTAGTTACGGCGAAAAATGTAAAATACAAGTATTTACTAGGAAAAAGTATTATTAATTTTTTTATGAAGGATTGAGTTCCAAAAAACTTCGCTTTAAAGCTCTTCTCTTATGTGTGGACTTAGGGAAATGGCGTATAAGGCACCAGCAATAGTCGGACATCATATTCCTATCCCAGGAACTCTGGTAACGCTCCTCTATGACGCGTAAATCTTAATCTTCGTAAATCTTGATACATACGCTCTCCTTGCTCTTCGCTCATGTCTCCTAAATTTTCTAGAAACCTGTCTAGGAAACCTGTGTATGGAGGAAGTGGAGTTTTTAATTGTAAAAGGAGGTCTTCTTACAAGTTCAGTATAATTTTCTGACTTTCTGTTTCCGAGAAAGTTTACCATCACCGATACGAAAGCTTGTTTGCTTGTTTAGAAAGATTCAAATCTCTTACAAGATCATCTAACTGATTTTGTGAGAAGCATTTTGGCTCGTTTGATGCAAGTACAAAATCAGAATCATGCTCTGATGAACTTGGTCCCTGACTGTCTTGTGTTATGGGCTTAGATGTATTTTCAGACATTGAAAAGTCAGGTGACTCTTGAACTAGACGCTGAACACATGTAGTAGTTGGGTACTGCCATTTAGCTCGATTTTTTGAGTTTATGCCTTCAATGTTGACACTGCAAAAGTAATAGTCATTCAGATGATTTTGTGGTTCTCGCCAAATGGTTGGTGTTCCAAATTTTATACTACTTCTTTTGCTGCCTTTCCATAATCTTAAATATTCAACACACCATTGACAAACACAATCGGGAGTCCAAGACTTGTCATTTTTATCCAAGGATATCCCAAAGTACAGTAAATGGGAATTTTTAACGCACCCTGATACAGCTTTTCTGTACTCTTTTAACACATATTCCAAACATATGTAGCAAAAATGATTTGGGTTGTTTAAACAACTTCTCCTTGAACTACTCCTGTCGCAAAAACTTATGAAATTAATCTCAACACACTGAAACCCACGTTATTAACAAATAAACCCGTATAAATGATGAAAGTTAAAAACAAAGAAATTTTAGCTGCACAAAAAATTTAGAGGGTACATTTGAAAAATGAAGAATAAGTAAACAATATCACCCACCAAATTCACAGCAACAGACAAAAAGTTAAATTTTGTAAACTAGTATTTATGAAAAACTGTGCGTTTTAAAAGCCCATATTCTATTGCCCGGGTATTGTCGATCTTCTGTATACCCATGAACATTATTTCGAGTTATGGAGTGATGTTTAACATAGAAACATTATTTTTGTTTTTTGTAAATGTCGGCAAGCTGCGAATTTACCAATTAAGAGTTTTGTGTATCGTTATTCATGTGCATCCTTTGCTCGAACATAAAAAAACGTGGCACAACTTAAAACCGTTTACGAAAATACAAAACGCCACATATTCCGGCCCTTACATGCAGACTCCTTTTGCCTCCAGTTCTCCACACGCGTGCCGGTGACTACAATGTACCAATCCGTTCTTAAGAACACTACCAACTAGGTCAGTCTCCTACTTATTCATAAAAACTTCAACTTACAAGCATCCAGTAAAGAACCTGAAGACCAGCAGCATCCACACGTTGGTGGAGAAGGAGGACACCACGGAGAAGACGGCAGACAGCAGGATGGCTGGCAGCATCACCGCGCGCCGCCCGATGCGGTCACCTAGATAGCCCCAGAGGAAGGAAGTGCTGATTATACCTGGTGGAAAAAAAATGGTTAGGGTATGGCCATTGGACACATCTTTGGAGAGGCTGAATATGTAACTTAGCGCAATGAAGGCGTAGACACATCTCACTATTTGCATATTCAACGAGCATTTTGCACGGGAATTTTGCTCTGCAGTGTTTTTTTTTTATCAATAAGTATTATGTCACTGATAAGGAAGACTATCGGGTAACTATTGTACCTAGACAGAGAATTCTAGATGTACTTAGGTTAAATTGTAAGTACTTAAATATGGAATCTGTGATTTTTTGCCCTTTGTAAATCAGTGACTCTTTTAGTCATAAGTACTTAGACGACCAAGCTCTGCTCGGATGAAAATAGAGAAACCGAATTTTCCTAGATATGAAACCTAACTAAATCGATTTTCGCCCCCGTAAACTCCCATTGCAACTTTAATCGAAATCGCTAGATCCATTTCCGGTGCGTGCTTACAAATATTCTCAATATCAAGTCAAAATCGATAGTATCAAATTTTCGGGCGTAAGAATTTCGAAGAAACATTAAATTCCGAAACATTGGTAGCCGTTGCGACATCAAAAAGGTGCTCAATCGATCACAAAGTTACCTGCATAAATCTAATCCAATAGGAATTCATCGATTTAATGTTAAAACCGGTTTCGTAATATATCTGATGATGGATTAATAATCGTTTTGTAGCAGACAGTGTGGTAATAAGCGTAGATTTATATCTCTTGTAATAACGCTTTTATCTTAGGCTACTACTTATCTACGTAATAAATATTGTGATTATTAAATTGTGTCGGAAAAATGCTTGGAAACATTGTGTTATGGACAACAACATACATATAAGTAGCTAGTAGATACGAATGCCGACATTAAATTTGGTTAAGCCTTCGCCAACGTCCATACTACGTTGAATACACCGGTTCTCGTCCGATCACCGAAGTTAAGCAACATCGGGCGCGGTCAGTACTTGGATGGGTGACCGCCTGGGAACACCGCGTGACGTTGGCTTTTTGTTGTTTTTTTTTTTAATTTTGAAGTAAGATGGTCTAGAATAAAAAAAAAATATCGCCATGACGGGAAAACCCAGTGCCTTTTGGCTTCACCCAATAGGTGGTTCTTACCAATGAAAGCAGCAGCATTAACCAGCCCCTTGTCCTTGCTGGTGAGCTTGAGTTCGCACTCGGCTGCAGTGATGGCGTAGCTCATGCCCACGGATTCCATGGACACGTTCAGCATGATGAGCCCGCTGGTGAACAGCACTAGGTGGTTTAGTCTGCCATGGCCTGAGGAGGTGCAGGTGGAGTTTTATTAATGACAAGAAAATACTAGCTATGTGGTGTTTATCCGATGGAACACGTAGTAATGTGCCCCTCGGTCTTGTCGCTGCTGAAGACGCTAAACTGAATTTAAAATATTGTGCAATTTTTAGATTTCCTCAGCATGATGTAGTAATCGACTGCCTCGTGGCTATAGTGGTCGCAAGCGAGACTGCTGAACATGAGGTCCTGCGTTTGATTCCCAGGTTGGGCAAATTGTTATCGGGTTTTTCCATTAGAAATTTCTCAGTAGCAGCCACGGAGTCTGGATTTATGTCCGGTTGATGGCAAAATGCTCGCCCCCTATTACATGGGACTGAAACATAAATGGCTAAATGTGGGTGTAGTATTAGGTACACCTCTGCCTAACCCGTCGGGGATTACAGACGTGATGTTATGATTTAGTAATCTATCACACAATCTACACAATGAGCGTATTACTGTTTACGAACTTTATCGCGTTACAATGTTAGCAATTTGCACCGTTCGACCGACTTAACTATCGTAAATTCAATAGTCAAGCAATTGATCGGCAAAACCATGAATACCAGAACACTAGTCTCTGAAGCAAAGATTTAGTCCGAATAATTGGCTTTCACGTACCAGATGATAACGCTGTCGATGGTTCAAAAAAATCTACACTACATTTTACTAGTGGCAACTAGACCTAGATCCCGCCAATGTAGACGAACCTTTACAAAAATGAAAAATATATAAATTACTGGCTGGTTACGTACTAACATCTCCGGGATCCTGTTTTAAGCTTTCACGGTTTATAACTAAACGTACACGGTCACTTACGGGATACCTTCCGTAGAATATCAGGACCCCACAATAAATAAAATTCACGGAAGATATCCCGTAAGTTACAATGTACGTTTATCTCCGTAATATTCAACTACTTAATAGCTTTGTCTTTAGCACATAAAGCGCCGAAATTTCGGGAACTCAAAATTAATGGTAAACATGGTAAATATCCCATTTTATATGCTGTATAGTATAGGTAATGTTAGTGACCATGTCAATTTAAATACTTCGTAGCTGTACAAGAATCTTGTGGCGCGCGAACATATTTGGAATTGACGCCGCCATTTTGTGTTTTCAATGCATTTCCCAAATGTCAATCAACAGCGCCACTCTGTCAACCTTATTCAATCGCCAAAAGATTGCTGTATTTTATTATTTACCTGTTTGTTCGAAGGCATCTTCAAAACTGTATTCAGTCGCTGGATTCAGCTTTTCAGCGCTTTCTGCATCTCCTTCCCCTTTGAATTTGGTCTTGTCTGTCATTTTTCTTGCGGTTTCTTTATATCTCTTTCTCTGTTTAATTTGACATCACTCTTCTATCCTCTTCCCTCTCTGATATGTCCGGTAGCGAATTGTGATGATTAGATTGTGATGTATTTTCGTACGGATTTGATCATCAGAGTCTATCCTGTTTCTGATGAATTGACGATGTTCTTAAACCTGAAAAAATATAGTATTTGGTTGTAAACGCATGTTTGTTGCCATAGCTGCGCTAAAGAGGGATGTTTCTATGGAATAAGTGTTATGCAAAACCACCACCACTAAAAAGAAGTGATAGCCTAGTGGTGTGACCGTTGGACTGCAAAGTGATTTTTCGGAACCATGTGCGTATTGTATAATTATCATTTGCTTCGGTGAAGGAAAACATCGTGAGGAAACCAGCATGCCTGAGAGATATTTCTCGACGGCATGTAAAGCGAAGTCAAAAGCCCATAGGCGGCATAAAAACTCTAACACTAGGATAGGCAACTAACCACACGATAAAGAAGTGCAGAGCCACCAATGGAGAGGGTATATTCAGGTGTGGTACTAGTGACAGAAGAGGAACTGCCTCATTATAATGATTAAATTTCGTGGATACCATAATAGATCTATAGTAAACATAGAAATGCGTAGACAGACATGACGAATAAATAGATATCACGAGCATTTATGATATTTTATCTCTAGACATGCTAGTAATACTTATTTGCTGTTGTTTTTTATAATATCGTAATCGAAGATGATGAGTTCTTTCGCCAAGAAAATATTTTCCGCATGGACTTATTGATTACATTTTTAAATATTCCTATATAAAATTAAAAAAAAAAAAAAAATTAAAAATATAAAAAATAGTAGCCCACCGGTATCGGGAACAGGGTCCAAGCCACCGGCGGTCAGGGCTCCAGAGAGAGGAACTTCCTAACAATTCGTGCCGTGTCCAGGAGTACCGCATTGATTATATTATTACTATTCCAAAGCACAGCCCTTTTTCAACAGTCTTCATCGAAGTTTTATTTTAGCCAAATTAATCTTTTTAAAGTTAAGTAAACAGCTACTAACAACATAATAATTATCCAACCGTCAACACAAACCTTATCACTAAAATAACACTTCTAAGATGTGCAAATACTTCTCGGAATACTTTGACCAAAAAATGTTTGCTTTGCTACGTTAACAAGTAAAAAGTGCAGTTAACAATGATGATGAGTTTACAGAGGCTTCTTGGCACTGTAAATAAACCTTACTGTGTTGTCCATCTTTTACTTTTTTCTATGCAATAAACTGTTTGCCTTCCTTTCAGTTATTGCACTTCTGACAGTTTAATCCTAACAACGACCTTATGGGGGAAGCGTCAAGGTTCTTACGTTTTTACAATTTGTAGGTCAGTGTCAGTTTGTAGGTTGATTGAAATATGATTCGCGACCGTAACAGTTATGGCTTTACTGAATTTTATTCATTAAAATCTCCTTCTAAGTTCATCCCGAAACGCCATTAGCCATTTGCGGGCTACCCTAGGGCTTTCACCCCATTGATACAACAAAACAGAACACTAGGGCCATGGTGCCCGAGTGCACCACCTAGTATTTCGGGACATCGTCAAGCGGTTAGACAGCTCTTCCCGTGACCAGACGGCTGGTCTATTTTTTGGGCCAAGAATCAGCAATACCGTCCAAAGCGGCAAGGTTGCTCGATTCCCGTTGACAGCGATGCGGAAGATTCTTTTCTGCTTTTATTTTAAGTTGTTCTATATACGTAATAAGTATGCAGTTTGTGAATGACAACTAAATATACTAATATTCTCATTTACAAAATAGATCACTGTGATTTTTAAAGTGATGCAAAGCTGTCGTGTCTTCCGAGGCACGGTGGAAACTCAGTATGAAATGACAGTAGCCCATCCACAAGCCGATCTTGGCAAGCGCGGCTTAACTATGAAGATCGACCCGTGCGGCTGTTATTATTTAAGTACTTCTTCTCCTTATTTTTTGCTTTGCTAATTAATTAGTTAATTTGCTGCTCTGAATTGTTTGAAACAATACTGCTATCAATCAAGTAACTTGTCTACCATCGCGTGATGAAATTACGAGGTATCCATGGCTTCACATAAATATTGATAAAACGACAATGCCTTGCTCATTTTTATTGCTAGTTTTTTTGCGTTCATTTCCCTGTACCTGCGTTTAATTGGAGCACATTCTATGTACTTTGTATTTTCTATAATTGGCTATAAGCCTAAATTACTTAGCCAGGAGGTTAGTTTTTTCTATAAATCTTAATTACTTGAAAAATTGCTCAGTAAATCTCCTTAAATATACACAAGGTGGAAGGGACACCGACATTAAACGATTACCACGTATTTAGTAAGTATGTAGATAAGAACTACATCATTCTGAACTAGAAATACATTTTGACCGTGTATTGCAGTTGTGAAAACAGCTGTTTTTTTTAAATTGTTGATTTACATTGTTAACGGACTTCAAAAAGGAGGAGGTTCTCAATTCTTCGGAACCTTTTTTTTATGAATGTTACCTCATATCTTCGTCATTTATGAACCGGTTTGAAAAAATTTTAAATAAATAAAAATCGGTTCAGTAGTTTGGTTTTTAAATCAAAATAGCTGGAAAAAATATGTCATCCAAGTAAAAGAAATTGCGAAATTGATACTTGATAAGGATTTGTGTGTGATACGATAACTAAAAATGGTAAAATAAAAACTTTTTTAAACTCAGTCGGTTCTTTTTTTGCAAAAACGTTTTCTATATAGGGGGTTTAGAATAGGGGGGTTTAGAATGATGTACTGAATGCGTGTACCCATTTTAGGGTCGGTGTCCCTTCCACCCAGTATATTTGGCTATAGGAACTGTTCACTTTTAAGGTGTCAAAGGAGTGCTATGGCACTCGTACTAGGATTGCATAACAAGACCTGGCTCACAAATGCCAAAGCTTTTTAACTGAATTTTCCTTTTTTTTTAAATTTTCCCTTTGTTTGATTTTCTTCTTTTTTTTTCCTTTTTTATCCCGTAAGTGTCAGTGTAAGTGTAGTTATGAACCGTGAAAGCATAAAACAGTGATTTAATTTTTTCATGTATTTCTTAAGGTGAGGTTGATTTGCCTTCATACCTTTATACCAATTGAAGATTCATTAGTTGTTTCGATAGAGGAATAGGATTCGCTACAGCGATGTTATACATTTGTTCAAATGTGTTCAAAATCCTATTTAATCCTGCTGCCTCTAGCCCTATAGTTAATTTTAACTAGCCGATCTTCCAACCTTGGCTCATACAAAACCTTCGTTTCTCTTCAACTGCTCACCGTTCGAGGTATGTTAATCACCTAAACGTGATGTTATATACTTATAACCACATAATTTATTTCAGGTCATTGACCCCGTATCTATTAACGTAGTAACCTACATCCTTCAGTCATATTTCATGACTGGAGATAAGCAGTATTGTCATATTGATATGACAAGGACATATACAATATATGTTTAAGAGATAAGGTCTAAAATTGCGTAGCAGTGATAAGAATACATTGTATTGGATGTGTGCAGGTATTGTAGTTTTATGATCGAAATACGAGAATACGTATAGGTACTTGATAATGTCACTGTAGTCATAGAAAAAGTGAAGTTCATTATAAATTACGTGCTAAATTGTTAGAAAGGAGTTTCTGCCTGATCGTAACGCGGAACAGGAAATGGCTTATTCGAAATTAGAACATACTTACAGATTTTAGGGTACGACTGAAGCTAAAAGTTGGGGTGAACTTGATGATCAAGATAGAAAAATCAAATTCAAACTAACTTCGGAAAACCAGTACCATGACGTCTTAATGCAAGAATGTTTTAGTTTTAAGAAATCGTGATAGGGCCTTAGGGTCCAGCACTGGATTAAAGTACCCACATAAACACTGTCTGGGAAAATTTTATTCACAATTATTAACATAACTTCACTAGTTTCTACTGAAAATTTCAAAAAATTAAAACGTCAATTTTTTCCTGGCACATTATCTTGTATATTCTAAATACAAATAAAAAATAAAATAAAGACGTAGGCGGCAAAATAGGATTAACTTTACATCGGTAAATTTTCTTCCTTACGCGCATTTATGATAAGTAACTGTTTTAAACAAGATATTATTTTATCTCTTTTATTAATTAAATTAGTACTTACTGCTGTGTTTTTTTTTATAGGTACTAGAGAAGCGCTAATGAGTGCAACAGGCATACCTATTGGAAGTGGGCGCGAGCCAGTGCAATGTTGCTGACGCCACCAGGATACGGACATGTGGCTGAGCGGCATGCTGGGAATATTCGGGGAGCCACCGCCAGACTTGACCGATTTTTACAAATTACGGCGAGAAAACAACTAAACGCTGACTTGGCAATTAGTTTAAAGTTACAGTCAGAACACCAAGTATTTGTTAGCGACCAAACTGGTAGGAGAAGACCGCATGAAGTCAACCTTCATGCTCGTACACCATTTCCGTTTCCAGCACTACGACGAGACAATCGCGGACAAAGATAATAAAAGGCAAACGAACATTTAGCTTGGAGTAATCGCCAATGGTCTAGGGTGTTACACTCGGATGAATCTCGGTTCGGTTTCCGGTGAGAAATGCCTAGGTAGTAAAATCAGGATCATCAGGTCATCAGATCAGGGTTCTGCTGCACTTCTGTTCAAACTTTATGGCGGCTCGGAAGTTAGCTGCGAGTGACGGTCTGCACACTCTGCACATTATACAGTCAAGACGATACGTCCTCTACGCCCCGCTGATACCTAAAATTGTGTTCTGCGCAGCTTTACATTAGATGTTTCGACCCACAACAAAGTTTGAACCATTATACTTGCGCTAACCGTCACTCGCAGCTAACTTCCGAGCCGCCATAAAGTTTGAACAGACCCTACCTACCTACCTAGGTACCTATATTACATTATGGAAGACATTTGCCCAATAGTGGAATACCTGTGGTATTTTCTGGATAAAAAAAATACATTGAAAAATGTGGGTAGGCAGGCAATTTTTGTAATGTTCATCATCAAACTGATAAGCAGACAACGTATAAAAATATACTGCAACTAGAATCTGCAGATTCTCGTAGCTATTAAAATAAAATAATACCTATGATATGAAAGAAATTGTACTCAAAGACACGTGTTATTTTTTTCTAACTAGGTAGGTAGGTCAAAAGATTTGTGTCTTTTCTGTAAAAAATTTAGCCAGTCTTGCATCAGCCATAAGAAATGAAATATTTATCAATTAAATCAACCACGTTTAATCTACGATTTACCTACCTATTCTATTGTTTTGGAAAATGCTGCATCATCACGATTCTACGAACAACCAGGTAAAAAGCAGTCGATGTATAACACAATCAATAAAAGAACTACTTAACTAACAAAAACTCGTCAAGGGTAAAAATGAAAGTTTACTCACACAACACGCGGTTCAAACTTAAACGTTTCAACTGCACTTATCAATGAACATATGATTACAAAGTTAAACAACTAAACACCACTTTTCACTATAAAATTAAACTAAAAAAAAACACTAAAAATAAACTATAACCTTATAGTTAACACATTTTAATTCAATAAACCACGTTTTATGAAAGAAAACGGTTTGTTTTTTGAAGAGGATAAAACGACACGACCTTCCCCAGTCGCGGTTACTGACGCACTGAATGAACTGAACTACCTAGTAACTAAAATTAGGCATGGGATCGGCGCACACGCAGTATTTATATAGAGCTGCCAGGTCATTCCGAAATGTTTTGTTTTTAATTAGCTGGTCTCGTTAGTAGGTCGATATTGTTTCTTTGTGTTTGGGATTATTCTTAATGAATGAAAAACAATATTAAGAAATTATAAATAACACAAAGAAACTGACAGTCATTTAGAAACGTAAATTGTGACCGAAATTGTTTTTGTTTTTAAAAGATAAAAAATAACTTCCACTATCGCACACCATATTATTTGTGATCCATTCGCCGTTGACCGTTGTTAGTTTGTATTGTTTGCAACAGACCTTATCCGTACACATGTAAAGATTAGTATCTGTTGCGATAGCATAAGCAATAGTGCTTATATGTAGTACACATGTTTACTAGTAACTAAGTAGGTATACATATTACAGTCACCACAACTCAGCCGCAGATTTTATGGCGAACAAAAGAGCAAGGACAAAATGAGGAAAATATTCTCATTTTGTCCTTCAATAGACTTGGCCAAAGGACAATATTGTTGTTTACTTGCCCACCTATTCCCAATATAATATATATAGCCCAAATCAAATTCACCACTCTTTTTGGAAGACCTGTGGGGTTACCTTGCAAGGTAACCCCACAGGTCTTCCAAAAAGGTCGCCTTAATGCAGGAATGCTTTACTTCTATTTCTTTAGGGAGAGAGAGAGACGGCGCTAGACGCCACCAGAAATAAAAAGAGACATATCTTAATTAGTTTTTATTATGCATGCTACACTTAGAAGACTAGGATCTCTAAACGACTTTGATGTTTCAGACGGGAAAAAATTAACGAATGTAACATAATTTCTGTTGTCAGATAATTGAAAGTCCTTTAATTAAAAGACAACATTCTCAACGCTTATTGTGCCACCAAGACGCATCCATCCCAGAAACCACCCAACTTCCTCCAATGCTTATTGTTCTTTGTTATGTCGCTGGCACGCCATTCCATGTTAGCCCAAAAACTCCACTTCCACGCTGCGTGGAAGTGGCAACGCAGAGGTAACTTTGATTGTTTTTTTGGGCTACAGATGACAGGACAAGCGGTGGAGCATAGGTTTGTAAAGCTAACCCAAATCCTGGTGCTTCAATGCTGATACACTAGCACTTTGATTAGCCTCCAGTCTTTGTGTCATCCAGCTTACTCAGCACGAGCTTCTTAGTGAGAATACAAGCTCAAGAATCCTGCTAAACTAGTTATGGGAATTTAGAACGGCCTAAATCATATTAATGAAGACGTGATTTTCGCCCATCATCAGAGGTTATCAATCCAGGTCATACAATAATGATAAGAGGGTCTTATTATCACATTATTGTAACAAAATACTTCGTGATAGTAGCATTACGTCATCATATCCGTTCATTATTATGTTCGTGAACTTATGAATATGATATAATATGGGTTGTAATCAGCCGTCTTTGGGGCTTCCAGATTATTTTATCGTACTACTGCAGCTGGTGCGAATGTATGCATAGTTCTTATTAAAGCTGACCCACTTTAAAAGCGACACGTTGATCTTTGACATAAAATCAAATACTTAGCCTAAGGAATCTAAATCTTATGTAGATCTTGTTACGTAGTTAAAAAAGCAGCCTCCAGCTCCTCGACTTCTGACTTTCTTGGATAAATCTCTGATCTCGATAATCTCTCGTCTGCTAAACAAAATCTTGTACATATGTAGGGTTGCCGTTAAAAATCGACCATACAGACTCCTTTTCTCACTTGGCCGAAACGCTACATGTCACAGTTTAGTCCACCAGGAATCCAGGATGTGAAGTCCCAAAGTCCCTTTTTTGAATGCAACTCGCATACAGCAGTATCCCTTGCTGATGTCCGCCATAGACCGATAGACAATAGGTTATACATGCGCAGATTTGCCTGTATAACCAAATTGTGCAGGCATTCACGAAAATGTGTAGGAGAAAACTGTACAGTTATCCTTGGAGTGGAACTCGTCTTTGCATGCAAACTGTCAAACATAACCTAGCATGTATTGGTTCCTTTACCCTGCATCGACTACTCGGATAGTCTAGGTTTTTTAACAGAATCAATGGACTTGGAAAAAAACGTTTCACATCTTCAAAAATAGGAAAACTACAAAGAAACCCGGTACCATGGCAACACAGTATTTTGAGGTAAATATCTAGACCGAATTTGACATGAATAACTAAGCGATTAGCATATTCTGACATAAATGAGCGTGTCAAGGATGAAGACTGGTTAGAATTTGAGACAAGATTGTTATTTATTCAGAGGTGTTAACGTAACTGATACTGATTAAGTTACACGATGACCTGAGGTACTCAACTGAAGCACCAATTTCCATCCTTATCTCCCTTGTCAGACTATGATACCTGTTTTAATTTAGTTCGTGGCAGAACTGTGTGATGGTCTACCTGAGTTAATAATAGGAGTAAATAAATTGGGATAAGGGCAGGACATGATGATGTCATTATACTCCTGATTTCCAAATTTATTTTCGGTCGGCACAGCATGTCTTCCTTCTTCTTCTATACTTCTCCGTCATTGTCCTGTCCATAACTTATTTGGGGTCGGCTCATCATTTCTTCTTCATCCATACTTCTCAAACATACTCTCCTACCCATATTACTTTTTTTTAAATTTTTATGTCTATGGCGTCTAACCCAAAATTCCATGTGGAATTTCCACTGGATAAATGTATTTTGAATAATCACTCCTTGCAGTAGTTTATCGGTATTCGCAACTCTAAGCATATAACAAAGATACAACTTAGTTCTCACATGTGCCGCCCCTTTCGGACCACAGAAGTGACAAGTCGATACCTCTGGGCTCAAAGGGCGTATAGCACATTTTGGGCATTTTGACATTTTTACATATTCTCACTCAGTTTTTGATTCTCTATCGATCTGTGTATTCCACGTGGCGAAATTCGCAAAAAATGTCGAATACAACCTCATAATTTTCATTACGTAAACACAACTTATTTAAAGATTAGGGGCATAAGGAACATATTGCTGCCTCCACAATAATTGGCAAGTTGTATAAACCAATTTTGGTTGAAGATTTTGGGTGTAAAGATCATAATTTCACAAATTGTCTTTTACGTCTTCGTTCGAAAAGTACTTTTGCTCTTTACCTCCTTAAATAATTTAAATTAAAAATATAGGTGTGCTATACGACCTACACTTTATTATAAAATAAAGTTATGATGTTTTACACCCATAAATAAAAAATCTAACTATCCTCTACTCCCAATAAATTTTAACATTTATTATACAATTATGATTTACGTCCTTAAAATTTAAAATATTGAAATCAAAATGGGTTTTACTTCCTCAATTTGTCGTTTTTATTCAATTCGAAAATTGGCGGGTCTTTCGAGAATTGTGTGAAACTACAGTAAAGTTAGGTACCAACTTTTTCTTTTTCTTGCTCACACGAGTAATCTTAGAATAGGACAGCAATATCGGTGCACTAGCGGCGCCGCGCGCCGCGCCGGGGCGTATGTCTCTAGACGGCTGGCGGCCATTCGTCAGTGAGTCACTGACACGCGGTGTTGGTGTTGTGTTGTTGTGGTGCAGTGATTAAACAATTGGTGAACAGAATCAGTGTAAATTAATTTCGCTCCTGTTTTCAAGAAAATGGACAACAATAATAAGGAAAATAGTCTTGAAACTTTACTCAGGCGTCGTAATAAATTGATGGCACTGGCTGAATATCACCGAAAAACGCCGCCAAAGTAAGTAAAGAGTTTTTATTAGGATAATTATTTTATTGACTATAAGGACTGAATGAAAATTTATCATTCTGTCATGAGCAAAACGATCCGTGTATGGATGTAGGAATCCGGAGTACCTAGGTACCTACTTATCGTAAACTACAAACTATATTATTTACGATACGATCTTACGATACCTAATGTTTCGTTTGCTAAATTATTGTTCTTATTACAATTGTCTGTCAATTATTTGTTTGTAACAATGTTGTCAATGTATTGAAATAAAGAATTATTACTTACTTATAATTTCTTAGAATAGGAATGGACCGCTTATAATAATAATTATTCCCCGTTACTTATAAACGTTGCTTCAAGTTAACTAGTGATTAACGTCTGTTTAGTCATACATTTTTTGACGTTTAAGTATGATTTATCATTAACCAACGTTTATAAGTAAGGGGGTTCATGCAACGAGATTTGAAAGCTAATAAAAAAATTATACTAATACGGGATTATTTATTATTTTTTCAGAACATCTACGGTTTTTCAACCACTGGACATCTGCAATCATGATTTGCAAGCCCCTGAAGTAGGGTCCAGTCCTATTAATGAAACTGCAGTTCAGGCCCGACAAAGCAACAGTAGCGATTTTATAGAGAACAGTGATGCGGAAACATCTCAACAAAATGTCACTATATTTTCTAGTAGCAATGATAGCATAAATACCTCCACAATTTCCTTTCCTCTATCGCATTTATATTTTAGAAACGGGGATGACAATCAGCATCAGACTAGTCCACTGAAAATTATTAATGATAGCACTATCCCTTGTGACCCAAATAAAAAGATCAAATTAATTTCAAGTATAATAATAAGACGTCCGACTACCTACCAGCTACCTGAAAAAGTACCTGACCTAAAAACTGCGCCCGTTGGTGTCGAACCGACTAACTTGCATAATAACTACGAAGATCAAGATGCCGCTTATTCCCACGCATCCTACAATCTACCTGCATGTGTACCTATTTCAACAACTGCACCCGTTTGTGTATCACCGTCTATTTTGCATGAAATTTGCGAAGATATCGATGCCGCTACTGCCCACCCATCCTACCAGCTACCTGCAAAAGAACCAGAACCAAAAACGGCGCCCGTTGGTGTCGAACCAACAAACTTGCATAATAACTACGAAGATCAAGATGCCGCTTATTCCCACGCATCCTACAATCTACCTGCATGTGTACCTATTTCAACAACTGCACCCGTTTGTGTTTCACCGTCTATTTTGCATGAAATTTCCGAAGATATCGATGCCGCTACTGCCCACCCATCCTATCAGCTACCTGCAAAAGAACCAGAACCAAAAACTGCGCCCGTTGGTGTTGCACCGGCTAATTGGCATGAAACGTATGAAGATCTCGATGCCGCTAATTCCCACGTCTACCAGCTACCTCCAAAATTACCTGCCCAAAAAACACATGAAACCTGTGAAGATCTCTGTGCCGCAACTTTCAGTGAAAATACGTCAGCATTCGTATTGGACTCTAATATTATTGAAAATAACAGAAAACGGCGTCGGAACTGCTCAAAGAAAACTTTCATGGACTTTTTATCTGATGATGAAAAACAAGACTTCTCTTCAGGAAGCTCAGACAATTGGTCTAATAAAGAATCAATCTCGAATAGTGATACTGGGGAAGAAAATAACTCAAACGAAGAAAAGAGAAAGAAAAAGCAGAAACTTGTGAAAAAGGAAACAGAAATAAGAAAAAAAGAGAAAAAAATAAATAATCGCAAGATAAGAAAGACGTTAAAAGACGAAGGCAAGTCATATGAAAGTAGAAAAGGGACAAACAAACCAGAAAAATCTTTGAAACCAAATCCATGTGTCCTCGGCAAGTGTGCCAGAGGATGTTTTGATATAACTGAAGAAAGACGGACTGAATTATTCAATTTTTTTTGGAAACTTGACTCTCAACGCCGACGAGACTGGATACTGCGTTGTGCACATTCTGTTCCAGTAAAAAGAAGGAAAATAGACAGTTCGCTGAGTCGAAGAAATGCAACATACGAATATTACATTAATAATGGCGACGATCACAAGCAAGTATGTCAAAAGTTTTTGATGATGACATTAGACATTACGCAAAAGTACTTGATTTACACTATATCAAAATCTAAGGAAGGTATGGCACAAGACGATAGACGTAAACCAAATGCTGTGCCAAAATATTCAGATGAAGCAAAAACCAATGCTAAAAAATTTATTGAAAAACTTCCTGCTGTGCCGTCGCACTACAATAGACAAAGAACAAACAAAACATACTTGCCTCAGGAACTTAAAAATATTTCGAACCTTTATCGGATTTATATCAAAGAATGCACTGTTAATAACCAAGAAAGAGTAAGTCAGAATATGTTTAGAGAAATATTTAATGAATACAACATTTCTTTTCACGTGCCTAAAAAAGATAAATGTGTAACGTGCACTAAAGCGGAAAATAATACAGACAAAATGAACTGCAAGGAGGAAGAATTGCTAAAAAGACATCTTTTAGAAAAAAAAGCTACTTATAAAAGGTTCAAAGTACATCAAAACCTAAGAACACCTGACAATACAACTGTTACTTGTAGTTTCGACTTGCAGAAGGTACTTAACACACCCCATGGTAAAAGCATGCTACTTTATTATTCAAGAAAGTATTCAGTCTACAACTTAACAATGTATGAAAGTGGCACACAAGAAGTTTATTGTTACACATGGGGAGAATGCGACGGTAAACGAGGAAGCAATGAAATTGCAACGTGTTTGCTAAAATACCTAACGGAGATAGACAAAAGAAAGGTCAAACATCTTTTGCTGTATTGTGACTCGTGCAGTGGACAGAATAAAAACAAAATTGTATTATCTGCGATGAATTACTTCTTGAAAACCGCAATTAATTTGGAAATTATACAAGTTAATTACCTTTTACCGGGACATACATACATGCCCGTAGATTCGGTGCATGCAGTAATTGAAAGAGAAGTCCAGAAAATGATTGTGTGGAGCCCCTCACAATGGGCTACTTACTTTGAGACAGCTCGCAAAAGACCGAGGCCGTACAATGTCATCGTAATGGATCATGAAGATTTTCTTGACTTCGATCAACTAGCTACCGACACATTCACATCAGTCACATTAAAAACATTAAAATTTAAAGATTTAAGAGTGGTCACATTTAAAAAGACAAATCCAGACCAAATGTTAATCAAATATTCAATGGAAGGAGAAGCGGAGTCGTTGCCAATAACACTTTTTCAAAACCCACAAGGTAAAGGAAAAGGTAAAGGGAAGGGGAAGGGGAAAGTAAAACCAAAAGGGAAAAAGGATAATGCGGGAGCTAAGAAGCTCACAAGTAGCCAGCAAGTGGAAGACAACGCCACTCTGAAGCCCTTATATGATTCCAGGCTACCTATTGCCACCGCTAAATATAAAGATCTAATACGTCTCTGCGACAACGGAACTATACCCAAAAGATTTCACAGTGAATATCGCAATCTCCCATGGCACACTGATGCGTATGACACATTAAATCAAACTGACGAAGAAGATGAACATGATTAAAAAAATTAAAAAGAAACGAACAGAATGAAGATTAATTCTTTTAAAACTAATGGAGATGACAATTAAGAGACCTGACTGTAAAGTTTAAAACGAATGAACGAGATTATAACTAAAAGACCTGATTATAAAGTTTAAAATTAATGAAGAAGATATTAATATTATCTATGAGACCTGATTATAAAGCTAAATACGAATGAAAAAGATTATAACTAAGAAGCTTGATTATACAGCTTAAAACTAGTAAAGAAGGTTATAACTAAGAGACATGATTATAAACTTTAAAACTATTGAAGAAGATTATATCTAAGAGACCTGATTATAAAGCTTAAAACTGATGAAGCAGATCATAACAAAGAGGCTTGATTACATAGCATAAAAAACGATGAAGGAAATGAATATTAAGTGATCTCTTTACAAATTTAAGAATTTTTACTATTTTGTTGTTTTTTTTAATAGAAAAGTGAAATAAACGGTTGTATTTCTCATCACAATTTTAGTTTCAATTAATATCCTAAATAATTATCGAAGAATAGATGCTTACTTAATAAATAAAATATCAATTAGAAAAATCATTGTAAAAATATATTATCCTTTACCACGTTCAACAACAATTCAAGGTACTTACATAAACTTATACGCCCCTGTGTGTCTTTACGTCATTTATGAAAAGTTTGACTTACGCCTTTCTGTACCTGCTCAGGGCGTATTTTTATGGGGTGTAAAGGACAAATTTTAAAAAAAATTGGTCGTAAAGCACTTGCTATCTCAGTAAATACAAAATCAGGGCCATTTTTGAAAAAACCTTCTTAAACACGTCAAAAATCTAAAAACTTTGTCCCTTGAATACTTTAATGTAGCTTTAAAAATGAGTGAGATATAACGAAAAATCTTTTTTTTTTTTTGTTTTTTGCTTCTCCTGAAAACCCATGTTTTGAGCTATACGCCCTTTGAGCCCAGAGGTATCGAAGTGCTTGATTATTGCATGTCATTCATTCACACACAGACCGCCAAAGACAATGCAATTTAACTCCCTGCACTTTTGTTAGTAGTAAGAGCTCGGGGCTAACTTATAACAGCCGTTCGGATCATCTTTGGTAGAATAGAATGTCACTTGTTTATCCCCTGGTAAACCGTCTTTCTGTTTGTTATCCAAACGAGTAACAAGCGATTATAAGTTTTTTTTCTGAGGAACAATTCGCAATTTAAAACTAAGTCCAATGCACTGGCTCACAAATCAAAAGCGAACTGATTTGTTTTATTAAAATTGACACCGCTGATTCACACCTCGACACAGTTTGGTTTCGATGTGAAGGATGGCACTAGTCGCATGCAAATAATTATGTATAGTAAATCGGGGCATTACTTAAGACAATGGACCTATAATTATATTCGGTTAGACTGGAAATCGACCCCAACATAGGAAAAGTCTTGGCAGATGATCAAAAGAAGTAGTTTTCAATTGAAATACTGACTATAAATATCGAACTTACGAGGTTTTTCTATAAGCGTCTCATTGCAGTCTCGATAGCTAATTAATCAGATGCAAATCAATAATATGGTTGTTCCCTCATTGCACGTGTACCTTTGACAAGATGATAAATTATTATTAAATTGTAATTGCTGTAGATGTAACCTGGCCAAATGGAGTATCCACGATCCATTCCAAACAGAAACACAGTGTGGAGCCTCTTTGCAGGATATAACTCACCTACTGTCCTGCCCATCCTACACAACATAGAGTATAATATAGTCTTTGCTGCACAACCACTTGTATCTTTCAGGATTTAATCGAAGCAAATTTTAATTCTGTGCAGGTGGCTACTTACTGGTCTAACAACATTGAGTTCCATTTACACAAAAAGAAGAAGAATATGAAATACCCAAGATTACGCAAGGATCTTCAAGGATCATTATAATATACTTTTTTTGTTAGCCTGAACTGTCCCCATTCCTTACACTTCTCTCGATCAATATTAGTCTTCGTATTACTTAAAGTAAAATTCGTAGCCATTCGGAATGGTGTGCCTAGCGGGATTGGAGATGATAGACAGAGAAGACTATACTTTATGTAAACAAAATTGCAATACAGCTATTGCTCTTGCAGAATGAATTACAAGCGCCGAGGTAAACCGGATGTACATTCTTTCTGGGACGCTTATTAATTAACTCTCTAGTTATATTAATCCTTTAAGATACATAGGCCAATCTATCCAATAAGCTGATCGGTATCTTGATTGGTCGCCAGATTCTATCTACAAGGAAACTACCTGGATAATTATACTTTCACACTCCTATTATTACAGGTCAGTACTCCGTACGTTAGCGGAACAGAGCAGTTCCGTATTTTAGGCCGCATTTTCAATCTAGGGTTCTTAGAAGCTCACAGAATAGGTAACCTGAAGTGGCAATGGTCCGGCCATATTAGCCGTAGACCGTATGACCCTGGGGTAGACGGTGTTTCTGAATTTAGACCGCAAATCGGCAAGTGTAAGGTGGGACGCGTTCAGGCTCGGTGGAGCGACGATCTTCGCAGGGTGGCTAGTAACAACTGGATGAGAGTTGCCATAAATCGAGTTGAGTGGCGCGCGATTGAGGAGGCCCATGTCCAGCAGTAGCAGACTGCTGTAGGCTGATGATGATGATGATGTTCTTAGAAGTATTCTCTCCACTCTCCAAAAAACTGCGATTTTACCCAAGGTTTATTTGAATGAACAACATTGGTTTAATGCATTAAGTCACTGGTACTCTTCTTCTACATAATCACGTCATAGATAACTAATTATGTAGATATATAATGTTGCATAAACGCCAACAATAAGCTACCATGCAAAAACTGTGTGACTAAAACTTTTATGTACCATGGATTCATTACATGATTTTGGACCCACAACAAACATAAAAAATTCGCAGCTCAATATATTTTGACCTTGTAGCTGTTGCCACTTTTTTTATTGAACAGCTGTTTTATTTAACCTAACCTAACCTAATAAATCCTTTGTTATACTTTACGCCACGAACTCACTATGTAACCTATAAATCCTGCGAGTGCGAGCGAGCGGTCCGATGTTCGGCGCATACGCAAGGTTCATGGCCGGTTTAACGGGATGTTAACGTAGTAAACAGGTGGCCTTTGACGTAAGGTATGCGTATGTGACTATGGTGTATTGTTCTTTATCTATTTGTGTAAGTTCATGGCTACTTAGAGTTCGTTGAAGGTATCAACATAAGCATTCATTTAGGTGTTTACTAGTATTCGTGAAAACGGGCTAAGGGCCTTAGTTACAAATGCACAAAAAAAAAAACTATGCCAACAGCCAGCACTATTTTAACTTAATATGTTTCTTACATGCCTATAATAATTAACTAGTTACCCACTCGCAGTTGTGAATACCATGATACTTTTTCCAGACGTTTTTTTAATCGGTCAGTCCCACAGTTATCTGTGGTTCTGGTTAGTCCCCATGCTCTAGTCACTCTATGCTCGACTAAAAAAAAACCTACTAAAAAGTTTCGCCATGCATTCAGTGATTCGATTCTACGAAAACAATGGAAGGTACAGTTCGAAAGAAAAGTGTTTGAATTCAAGTTTAAATTCTATAGCGGTTTTCGTATATGTTACTGATTGGTAGTAAGGAACACTTCCTGAGAGATGGTAGCCGATGTCTCTTAATCTCGCATATGTTTGTCGATAGCTCTACAAACTTGTTTCTTGTACTCACTAATGACTATTTGAACATCATTGCCTTCAAAATTTGGCACACATTGCTGTTTTATTTTCTTGAAATATTGCATGACAATTACTGTCCAGAATCAGTTTCCCAGTGCATTTATATACAATGCCAAATATTACACTATAACAGTTTTCTTCATCACTGCCCACGAATGTGATTTCGTGCATAGCGTACTTTTTAGTAGTAGGTATTTTACGAGTCGAGCATAGCGGGACAAGAGCATAGGGCGACTAACCGTTTTTATTTATCTCTTTGTATCTTAAAATATAACGTCACACCTTGTTCATGGATTATGATCGATAATTTAGGTTCAGCAATCGCCAACGTCCATACTACGTTGAATACACCGGTTCTCGTCCGATCACCGAAGTTAAGCAACATCGGGCGCGGTCAGTACTTGGATGGGTGACCGCCTGGGAACACCGCGTGACGTTGGCTTTTTGCTTTTCAACAGAAAAAAGACAAAATTAGAACTCATTATTTTCTCTTCAATTGGCAAAATTGGAAGGAAGTTGACGGTTTATTTTACCTTATTTTTATTTTGTTTCACTTTTGAAGTGTTCGTTATCTTATCACTATACAAATATTTTTACAGCTAATACCCTACTGGCAGATGATTAGGTTAAAGACATTTTTTTAACAATCTATTTCTCTTAATTAAAGATCTGGTTGTTTTTTTTTCAAAAAAATATTGATTCTAAATAATTTTATGAAAAAAAAAACAGCAAAAAGCCAACGTCACGCGGTGTTCCCAGGCGGTCACCCATCCAAGTACTGACCGCGCCCGATGTTGCTTAACTTCGGTGATCGGACGAGAACCGGTGTATTCAACGTAGTATGGACGTTGGCGAAAGAGTGTCTAAAATTATCGAACTGTTTCTATGGTAATGACGTCTTTTTATTGTATTAAAGTGAAGAATATGGTGTGGGCCTTTGGACCTTGTTAAAAAAACGATGGAGGTAGGTAATGATGTTAGATCCTTACAGAAAAATGTCAATGTCCTGTACCCACGTCTTATTCGTGTTTTTCTTTTAGATGTTGTTCCACAAACGAGGCTCATTAACATCGGATAAAATATTTGTTTACATTGCAATTAGTAGGAATACTTGAATAGTAATTAATAAATGACTAAAACGAATCCATCATTATATACCTAATTGGCACATAATAGCGGTAAATTATGCATTTTATACATAAACACAATAAAATTGTGTTTATGTTGTTTTAAAATAATCAATTTATTTCCATAGAAGACTCTCAATGTTACACACACACACAACACCACGCCTGTGTTTCATGAAAGGTTTGGCAGAGGTAAATTGGAAAACATAAATAAATGATACATAAATTGTATCTATACCAGGTAAAAGCACATTAGAAAATGTTTTCAAATTTACCTATTATAATGAGTTTGTTTAAATTATACGTGTGTATGTATGTCGTGTGTAGGTAAATTTAAATTAGCTAGCAAAATTCCGAAGACGTGACGATTACACTTACTAATATCTAAAGATTTATTTAGTACCTACTCAAATCTGCGTAATAAAAAAATTGTGTAGATCAGGCACTCCTCTCTATTATTAGTCTTACTTACAGCGGAAACTACATTTTTACTCCCAGTGAGTAAAGTATTGAACTAGTGGCCACCCAAAAACTTATTGCCTACTTATCCAATAAGATCACCAATAATTTCTAGGAAGCAATGTTGAGATATGGGTCGAGGTACTTAGTCAATCTTTTGGAGGAAGTTTTCATTAAAAATTAACAGGCAAAGAGGAAATAAGATTGTAGGATCGTCCATTAGGTCCATTTTGATGTTACCATGTCGCTTTTGTGAATAGAAGAGCGCCCTGTGAGTTCCCGTGGTCCATCAGTCCGTTTCTATATTGGATCTGCCAGTTGCGTGCCGAGGGGTGAAGAATACGGCAAGCCCATAAGGCAAGCAGAGTGTAGAGAAACTCTTACAACATAAAGATTCAGAGCCAAGCTTGTATGATTGTATGAGTGTAGCGCCACTAATTAGATGAGAAATGGTTATTGTTGCGAAATGAAAAGTTCTGAATTTGATGTAGGATTACTTAAGTTGCTCAAAAAGTCTATGCTGAAGTTTAGAAGCCCGGCCCATTTCAGCTTAGTGACTTTTTGAGCAATGAGCCAATCTGGCCACGTCTAACGTATCAATGAGCTGTGGGCCAAAATAATCACTATGAAAATGACGGGACGAGCTTGACAAAACAAACGACTTATGGCCTAAATTAGCCCTGAAATAAAAGAACTAAAAGTCATGAGGCCTTTGTCCAACAGTTGGATGAAAAAAGCCAACAATATTTATATGAAAATGCAACGTTTTATTTTCAAAAATATTATAGGCCTTCATATAGGTGCAAATGTAGGTACGAATCGGAATGTTGGGCTCTGAAGAAGATGGATGAAAAAAGATTGCATGTAGCGGAGATAGGAATGCTAAGGTGGATGTGTGGTGTAAAAAGAATGGATAAAGTAAGGAATGAGTAGATACATTAGACGAAGTTTGAATGTTGCGCCAGTTACAAAAAAGTGGAAAGACTGTCTTGTAATGAGGAGGAACGTGATGTGACTAAAAGAGTGATGAATATGATGATGGATGGAGAGGGACAGAAAAACCAAAGAACAGATGAATGGATTGTGTGAGGAATGATATGAAGGAAAAATGAGTAAATGATAGCGTGACGATTGCCAAGGGAGAATGGAAGAAAAACACGTGTTGCGCCGACCCCAAATAACATGGGTCAAGGGCAAAAAGACGATGATGATGATATAGGAGCAAATGATAAAATGTCCAGAACAATAACTGTATATATTATTTCTTCTCCATCTTAACTTGTAAACTGTCTCAATATTAGGTCTACCTGCGTCATGAAACAAAATATATTAGATATAGCAGTTACAATGTGATTAAAGATTGGTTCTTATCTTATCGGTTTACCGGAGGAAAGTGCAACTCATCTCATATTGTCTTGAAGTAATATATTAGGTCGTAGCACGTGTAACGTTGAATTGTTTAAAACTAGGTGAACCTAGGTTTGCCAACTGCGCCACAACACCCTGTCCTCTGCCTTCCAAATCCAGTCTGATTCAGCCAGACCATCACCTGTTTAAGGTCGTCGGGATTCTAAATTCATGGTTCGAATGCTATACTATAAAATTAGGTAAAATGTAGCTTAGTAGAATAATCATAGCACACAAACGCATTAAGAATTGTGAAATTAAACGCCTGACAAAAAGCTGTTAGCAAGGTAAGGTCTAAACGCGCTGCACTCAATAATAATGTGTAGGCGTTCTGATGACCGTTTGCGACCAAAATATGGAAATATCGTTGATGATTATTCAAATTGAACACAAGCCTCTTTGGAATACAAAATTTATTTGATTTGTCCCCATTTACACCCATTCTTTCTGCAAGCAACCGGTACCGTCTCGTAATTCAGTTTAAATATTTGCAGGTGCAGTTAAGGACCCATACAAGGGACATTTTTCGTCTTGTACATAGTTATTGTTTTAAGCAAACCCTGGAAAGAAAGGCAGTAGTAAGTTTTTCTTGGAGCCATGCACGTGCAAACTATTTTAATTCCCTGCCCTGAGGTTTAATTACTGAAGCAAAACAAGTTAATTAGTCCCATGTGTTCTAATGATTGCCTTGACAGTTATTATTTATGGACACAATTGACGTTCCGTGAACCGGGTACAATGTTATTTGTGATGATGAAAAGACACATTCTTATCGTCTCTATAGTCCATGTTCCGAATTTCTAAAAATGTATCATAATAATTATTGGATCTCATGATAAGATATTTGATTGGATTGCAAAGACAGCATTGCACAGAAAGCTGAAGTGACAGTGGACTAGCCATTTCATGAAGGACCTACATATAAGTCCTACAGTGGAAACGTGGAAAGTGGAAGTGTGGTGTGGACTTCCCAACTAGAACCCCCGAACTGTCGACCCTTAAAACGTGGCTGGGATAAACTAGATGCAGATGGGTTGAGGGAGAGGTGTTGTGTCAAAGTCTTAGCCTAGACGACTGCAATATGCTAAGTTGACTGGCTCCTGCAACATAGTCTGGCTCCTGCAACACAGTTTTAACTATCGCACGAGTCAGGGAATTCCATTGCGTATGTGTACAATGTTTTATGTCAGTAAATATTTTTAATTTTAATTTTTAATAATTGATTGATTGAGTGATGATGCTTATTCAGCCTGGAGCCCACTGCTGAGGCGCAGCCGCAGTGAGAGGGAGCAGGATATGAGGGCCCAGTGCAGGTCGATGAAAATATAATTAACCTTTGGTGTTTGGTCTTCTTCGTCTTTATCGTGTGGTTAGTGACTAAACCTGGTGTCAGAGTTTTTACGCCGCCCACGGGCCTCTGACTTGGCTTTACATGCCGTCGAGAAATATATCTCAGGCATGCTGGTTTCCTCACGATGTTTTCCTTCACCGAAGCAAGTGTTAATTATACAATACGTACGTGAATCCGAAAAATCAGAGGTGCGTGCCTTGGGTATTTGGTTGACCTGTATACCAAAACTAATCAATAACTGTGCAGGGTGGCCTAGTGGTAAATGGGTCAGTTCAAGTCAGTTATTTTTCCGCGTTTGACTGTGACTTACGAGTTTATAGATCGTGGGATCAAAACGAATTCGGGAACACGGGAAAACGGGACGAAAACGAAACACAAATCAAATTAAAAATTGTAAATTATTTCACGACCTTTGCTCTAAAACCCGTGAATGCAAACATAGTGAGGACACAAAAGTATCCAAGAACCATAAAATAAAACACATGTTCCATCGACCAACCCGCACTCGGCCCGCCAAGTGTATTACAACCGACGTCCTCTCACAGTAAGAAGGCATATGTCCCAACTGTGGGATAAAGAAGGTACTCTGGTTTGGGAATCAGGTGTATTGACATTATAAAGTGTAATTTATGGAGGAAATCTCATTAAGGTATCAATTGTGTCAAGTAACACACGGCATAGTAAAGTTCAAATATTATTAAAATGAAAAGTTATTTATTAAAATTAGGCTAATAATCAGCACTTTTTGAAAGTCAAACTTTACAAGAGACAGTCCCTCGAAACGCCTGACTTTCGACAGACTTGAGACATATGTAGGTACCGATACATAATATCATTCATCATATTTAATTTTATTTCAACACAATCAGGACCTTTAATCACTTCGGTACGCATTCACAATCACCGCTACATTTACTTGTTATTACAAACATATTCTTTTCTGTTGTTGTTTTTCTGACAAATAGTTACTATCATACAATTTAGTTATATTGTTGTCAGTTATAAAATTGCACTTATTTGAGTCGATTGTGTAAGTGTTTCAGTTAGGAGAGCTGAAACTACGTAGGCGTTAACGCTACGTAGACGTCTCTTGGATGCCGCGTAGACATAGCGTCAGTAGACGTCGCTGAGACACCGCGCCATTTTTATAGAACGATTTCTAATAACAGAAAATATTAAGAGAAAAGAGAAATCGAAAGAAGAAAATATTGATTTGTCTCAGGGACATCACCGTGCATACGAAATGACAAAAATAAACATGAAACATACAAAGCATAACAAATATTTATAAACAAGCTTGTGCCCGCGACTTCGTAAGCGTGGTACATGGAATAAAAAAAGTGATAATTTCCTGTGGTAAAATGTAGCCTATATTTTTAGTTAGGTATCTAGCAGTGAAAACTGTGTTCAAATCCATGCAGTAGTTTTTGCGTGATGCGCGTACAAACATACAGACAGACAAAATTTCTAAAACTGTTATTTTGGCTTCTGTTGCTCTAATAAAGACCCCCCATATATATTTTTTTCAATATCTTCAATGCACAGACATTAGCCTGTTACAATTTTATTATATTATGTTTCTAAATATATAGATAAAAAGTAAAGAACAAGGTAAAAATTACAGCTTACACGTCGTGAATGCGACGAGCAGTTTACCACTCAGCATGATGCTGTGCTGTGCGGGGCCCACAACACAGCGCTAGTTCTCAGTGGTCACCCATGAAAATACTTAGCCTAACATCCACCATCCCACACTAGACCTGCTTAGTGGATTAAGAGCCACTCCGTCTCACAGAGAGCAGGTCTGTGCCAGCAGTGAGAGGGGAGCAGGCCCATTATGCTAAACTACTTCAGTACTGGGCCCATTAAGTCATGGACGTGGAATTGGCTTTTGTATTGATCCATTTCGAGGTTGCTAGCGTCAAAACGTTGATTTAATAAAAATAACAAAAAACTTTGTATGAGTACATAAATCATAATATTATCTGTCATTCAAACTGTTATGCCTTTCCTTCCTTGTGACGTAAGTTCTACTAAAATATATAGCATTTTGAATTAAAGTACTGTATTAATTTATTTTTAATAAAGTTCTCCTAAAATAACGTCGAACTGAGAGACACTTTTTAAATGACGTACTTTGGTCCTTTGTCTCCTAATTAGGTGTCAAAATCAAAGGTCAAGAGCCTCACTTAAAATAACTGGAAAATGAGAAGGAGATCCAGGTCTAGACCTGACTAAAATACCTAGCTAATGGCACTCAGAGAGCTGCCACATTAAAATATGGGGCTGGACACTTGATGATCACGAGGCAAAAGGTACGATCCACTCAGAGTCCCCTCGGCCTGCAGGCATCATCGTGGTGGACCCATTAATAGATGGCGTGATAAGCTGCAATCCTCTGAAACAGACTGGCCCCAAATAGCCTTAGAGAGAAGTGATTGGAGGCTTTTGGCCTAAATTAGAAAAATCCAGGTTAATTATGATTAGCCTAAATTTTCTTATGTTCTGATTTTTATTCGTTACTATGTTAACGAATTAAAATCACAACACAACATCACGCCTATAATCCGCGAAGGGTTATGCAGAGGTGTACCCAAATGTACACCCACATTTCGCCAGTTATGTAATGGAGGATGAGCCCATTGCCATCAACCGGTCACAAATCCAGACTCCGTGGTTGCTGCTGAGAAATTCTTGATGAAAAAACCCAATAGCACTTTGCCCGATCTGGGAATCGAACCCAGCACCTCATGCCCAACAGTCGCGCTTGCGACCAACGAGGCAGAAAAGAATCCTATTACTAAATAAATCTAAAATATTAGAATAAATACATATATACATACATAAAACGTTTTCCTTTCAATTAATTTTTCACAAAAGAGGTCAAAGCCTCATTAAGATTGTGCCAGCCCTCTGGCTTTGTTTGGTAAGACAAGCCGAATTCTGGCAGCAAGCCAGATAAGTAACTAAGGACGAAGACGAGACTGTTTGTCTCCGCCGTATCGATTGACCCCTATATGCTTTGCGTGATAGTCAGTTGTTCACACCCTTTATTGTTCAGTAAATGATTTCATGAACTAGACAAGCTACATAAGTACATAATGTTATGTAGCACTGCCTTGTTGGCCTAGTAAACGCATGAAGTCCTGGGTTCGATTCCCAAGTCAGGCAAAGTGTTATTGGGTTTTTCCATCAGAAATTTCTCAGTAGCAGCCACTGAGTCTGGATCTGTGCCCAGTTGGTGGCAATAGGCTCGCCCCCTATTACATGGGACTTAAACATAACTTGCGAAATGTGTGTGTACTAGTATGTTCAAATCTGACTACCCCTTCGGGTATAATAGGCGTTACGTTATCGTGTGAAATAAAAATCTGGCCAAACATGATTCCAAGCAAAACATGGCCATAATAATACGTCACGTCACGTGCTCGATTTTTACCATCAAACTACATTATGTAGGGAAATTCTTTAACAACAGAAATAAACTAATTCTTTATGATAATTAAAAAGTAGTTCAACAGTCAGTGATATATTTCACGTAACAGTTCGTCATATGACCTTGTTCATCCATTTCGTTCCTTATTGGCATTTTGCCACGGTACGATTGTCGTCGCCATTTTAGCTTATCCATTGCTTGTTCAGTAAGAGATAATGGGATTTATGTCAGTTTAAAGCAGTCAGTGTATTATGAGTTATGAAGTTCGTTCGATGTTTACGTAGATTTCAGTGGTTGATCTGAAGTTGTGTTCAGTGGTCTTTAGGACAGGCGTACAGAGAGTGTAGCAACTGCTTGATTTTATTGATTGAATGTAGATTAGCTAATGTCCTTTATAATTGATCCCGTTTTGTGGTTCTAATGAACTTGCCTTTGTGTAAAAAATCAAGGTAAATCAAAAATCGAATGCGGGGTCATTTGATTTTGATTAATCAGCTTCGCCGGACTCTGTCGGCTTGAACAAAAATTAAAAAATATTTACATTCTGGAATGACTTGACTAGACTTGGTGATACAAAAAAACACAAAAAAGTGGAAAATTACTTTACTTTCGGAAGTCGGTAACTATGGTTTGTTTCAATGACTTTTTTGGCACCGACTTCCGAAAGTAAAGTTATTTTCCAATTTTTTCAGTGTTTTTTTTGGAAGTCGGTTATTTTTTTTGCAAAAACGTTTTTATTTTACCCTTTTTTAGTTATCGCATCACATAGAAATCCTTGTCAAGTATCAATTTCGTAATTTGTTTTACTTTAATGACATATTTTTTCCAACTATTTTGATTTAAAAACCAAACTGCTGAACCGATTTTGATGAAATTTCTATGGGACCAATCGGAAAGTAGATCCATTCAGATAAAAGAAGAATTTTTCAAATCGGTTCATAAATGATGAAGATATGAGGTAACAAACACAAAAAAAAAATACAACCGAATTGAGAACCTCCTCCTTTTTTTGAAGTCTGTTAAAAATAGGGATTTATTTACATTCTGGAATGACTTGACTAGACTTGGTGATACACAAAAAAAACCGACTTCCAAAAAAAACACTAAAAAAGTGGAAAATAACTTTACTTTCGGAAGTCGGTGACTATTGTTTGTTTCATTGACTTTTTTGCCACCGACTTCCGAAAGTAAAGTTATTTTCCACTTTTTTTGTGTTTTTTTTTTACCCTTTTTAGTTAGCGTATCACACACAAATCCTTGTCAAGTATCAATTTCGCAATTTCTTTTACTTGGATGACATTTTTTCCAGTTATTTTGATTTCAAAACCAAACTGCTGAACCGATTTTGATGAAATTTCTATGGGACCAATCGGGAAGTAGGTAAATCCATTCAGATAAAAGAAGAATTTTTCAAATCGGTTCATAAATGACGGAGATACGAGGTAACAAACACAAAAAAAAAAAAAAAAAACATACAACCGAATTGAGAACCTCCTCCTTTTTTTGAAGTCGGTTAAAAAGAACGAAACAAGGCAAGAGTTCAGGGGAAAACCATTACTGTACAGATGGAAGAGACTACGGCGCACAAACGATTACCGCGTATTCAGTACAACATTCTGAAAGAAAATTTTCATCAGTAATTAAAAAAAAAAACTATGTGCGTCATTTGTGAATCGGTGTTCCTTCCATCCAGTATACCTGCATAAAGAACACAATCACAGAAACGTTGAGTACTTTTAATGATAAAAACTAGCGCAAAAGCGAAATGTCGACTACAGTGAATATAAAACAGCATAAACCTCCACGAAATCTACTTGCGGTAGTATGTATGTTTAAAATAATATACAATTTGACACTATACAGTTACTTGAAACAAAAATAAAATAGTGATGGTTATGAATTTTGATGGATGGAGAGGGAGAGGAAGGCAAAAGAAAAGATGGATGGATTGTGTGAGGAATGATATGATAGAGAGGAGTAAATGATGCCGTGACGTCTGACAGGAGAGAATGGAAGAAGAAAACGTGTTGCGTCGACCCCAAGCAGAAAGGTACAAAGGCAGGAAGATGATGATACTTGAAATAAATAGAAAGTCTTCTATCGACCAAACATTTGGCAGCCGTCACACCGAACACACATTGACAAAATTCTGCCAATTTTTACGCGAGCGTTTTCGCCTCCAACTGCCCGCCAACCCTATGCTGACTTTGAAATACACGCGCGTGCGAAGCTTTCAGTACAGTGTAACCAAGGAAGTGTGGTGGATGAACGCGTGACCATGACCACGAAGTGTGACCATGATGATGAAATCCCTGTGTCCTTCGAAGACGCTCTTGATAAGACAGGTATTGGATCGAAAGACCGATTTTTATGGAAATTTTTTGGAGTGAAGTTTCTAGAAATGTGTTTGAATTTAGGGGAGTATTTTAGGGTTTATATTTGGTGTTGTAGATTTGGGTTCTATCCTTTGTTTCTCATATTTTAGAATTGGTGAAGTTTTTGCGATAATTTTCGTTTCTGCTTGTCATATGTTTTTGGGAAGTGTCCAAAAGTGTTTCGTTTTTTTATTCTCGTACCCAGTTTGTTGTGTAAACACTATCGAGTAAAACTATGTGTTCTATTGCAGTGGTGACGTCTCTTTCTCTTTTCTTTATAAATCTTGCTTATGGAGGAAAATTTGTTCGAAAATTTAATTCAGATTTTCAGGTTATTGCTCTGTTTTTATTATATTTAGATTGTTTTGTTATTGTTCGTTTAGTGCTTTTATGTTTCAATTGGAATTAGTTAAATTCTTTCGTAAAGCGAACGCAATTTGCAATAGTGTGTCTGTTTGGTTCGATTTCATGAATCTACTAAATTGATATTGCTTTATACATTAAGATAAATTGGAAAAGGCTTATTTTATGTCCCAGGACAGTAGAAGCTAGAATCGCTTGTTAACAAATAAGCTCACCAATAACAAGAGTGTTGTCATGAGCATCAATCAAATATTGTCTTTTCAACAATTATTGATCTAGTTCTATTGTTTACAGTGGTCTTTCAATGATCGATAGGTATACAAATTAAAATCATTTGAACTTGAACCTGAATCTTAAAATACTCATAGTAATAGTTCATAATTGGAAACATAAATTGACACAAATCGATGCCTTACTCAACAACAGATAGGCTTAGATATTATATAATGATGTTATGAACAACAGATATCTGCAGGCACAAGCCGATGGGATTTTATGTCGTTAAAATGCCGAAATACATAAAAAACTTTCACGACCTAATTAAATACTTCAGGTAATGAATGAATTAAAAAAAATACTTAAATACTGATGTTAACTAGCTTCGTAAACAAGAACGTTTAGCATGCGTTTAGACTCAGCTGTGTAGGCAGCTGTGTGTTGACACTCAATAAAAAAATAAATAAATAAAGTAAAGATTCTAACTAACCCATTGACACTTTGTCTTTGCCCATTTATAGGTATCAATCGACTTAAAACTTAATAGACCTAAAATATTAAAGAAGTTCCAATCAATTTGATGGCGGTTGACTTTCAAACGAATAGGTATTTTGACTATTGACACATTGTTTTTGTTCCTTGCCTGTGACATGTCACTAAGAATATAGTCATTGAGTTAAAGATAGGTGCTTTAAAATTTTGAATGGTTCAGTCCACGATGAATAAACTGTTTGAAAGATATTTGGCTAGAAATGAGTAACTGCTGATATGACCACTAATAGACAAGAGGGAAGAAGATGACATACTGGGCACACCCTAAATGAACTGGGATGAGGGCAGGAGAATGATGATGATGATTTAGTCCAAGTTAAAAGAGTGTCCATGGAGTTTCTTGCCCATTCCTCTCCATAGAGATCTACGCTTTCGAATGGGCAACTACAGTACTTTCACAAGTTATTATGCCCTGTGACTGGGATTGTAGCTTAGTGTTTTTTTGTGTGTGTAAAAGTGCCTGTAATGGTCTAATTGAAATAAATGCTTTGAGTTTGAGTTTTCCACAAAAGAAAGACAACATGTTTCAGTATCATCGACTTCGTGAGTTTATTCAGTCGTATTTGACTTTTACTAATCCCTTGTTATTTCTTTCACAGGCAATGGGCTCTACAACATCCTCCTGGTAATGACTTGCTCCCTCATTCTCCTGGCCATCGGCATAGACCTGTTTGGGTTCAGCCTGGTGGTGGCAGCCGCCTGTGACCTGGAGCTCACTGTCATGCAGAAGGGGATCCTCACGTCTTTGCCTTTTGTTGGTGAGTACATGCCTTGTGTGTTAATAGGTATTGCTGCCAAAATTGGCAATTTGAAATGTATGTTTACTACAGGCAAATTGTTAGATGTTTCGGTTATGCGTCGAACACAAGTCTGTTTCACAATGATATTCACTATTATGTGCCCTATATTCATTTGACGAGAGATTATGCATTAATAGTGTACATCAACATCATAACATCACGAAGGGTTAGGCAATGATCATACCGTTTTAGTACACCCACAATTCGCTGGTTATGTTTAAGTCCCATGTAATAGGGGGCGAGCCTATATGCCACTTTGTCAGACCTCAAGTTCAGCAGTCGCTCTTGCGACTACGAGAAAATTTTACTAAACTCGATGAGCTAAATTACTATTGGGTGTGCCTCGTTACTCACTTTGCTGACCGCCACAGTTCTTCATATACATACCTATGTATCTTATCCAAGATCTTTGCAGATCTAGTCAAAGCCATGTACTGCACACACACATCGATATGTCCTAGCTTATCATGTTTATGTGATCTCTTATGAATTCACTTTACTCTCAAATGGGAAAATACAGGCACACAGTTTAATTGTTTATTTTTATACTTTTCCTTTACGTGCACTTAGAAATGTAACACAATATCCTTCTCCATCATGTGGACTACCTACAAAAGCATGCATCTTCAATTTCCTCAATAAAACTAGTATAATGAACAATAACAAAACAATTGACTGTAACAATAAAACTGAAAACCAAAGTAGTTTGCGGAAGAGAAAGGCTCTTTCAATTCATTTTGTGTAATTTATTTGATCACCACTGTTTTGAAAATGGTTAAATAAAATATTGTGAGAAAACCGGTATCACATAAAACCAAAAATTCAAAGACTTGTGGTATCTACCAAACCGCACTTGGCCTGCGTGGCATCTAGGCCACTAACGCTTCGCCCGCGACTTCGTCCGCAAAAATTGTAATAGCTCAGCTAATATACATGATATAAATTTATTATTTATAGCCTAAATAACCCACGAATAACGTAGCTTTCTACCAGTGAAAGATTTTTTTAAATTGGATCATTAGTTCCGGAGATTACCCCTACGTACGAACTCACAACAAATGCCTCTTTATAATTTTACTAGCAGGTCGCCTGCGACTTCATCCGCAAAAATTGTGATAGCCCGGCTAATAAGCATGATATAAATATAATTAATAGCCTATATTACCCACGAATAATGTACCTTTCTACCAGTGAAAGATTTTTTAGAGTTGGCATATTCGTTTCGGAGATTACTCCCTACATACAAACTCACAAACAAATTTTACCTCTATATTAGTATGGATAAACTGGATTCTCTCTTGACGAGCGCTTTTACAAAGATTTCTAAATCCAATAGTCCAAGCAGGCATCTAGGATGGACATTCTGGCTACTCATTGGTGTTTTGAGTTTATAGCTGGTCAGTTTTGAATAGCTTAGTGTACGAACCAGGTATCACTTGCAAAAACTTTGTTTCAACAAAGTGATGTGTTCAAGGGGTCTACTCTCTAAGTCCGTCAACGAAGATACGGGCCCGTACGAAACTAGATCGAAATTTCCAAATGAACCCTACGCCCTGTTATTTTTGGATTCATGAGTTTTGAAAATACATCGGGAGTAAGGACAACCGTCCAATCGTGTTGTCATTCGTTTTTAGTTCGGGTCCCTCACTAATCGTATGTCCGTAAGTGATACGGAGTAGGAAACGCCCGTATCTTCGGCCGAAACTACGGGTTTCGTGCTTAGAGAGTAGACCTCCTGATTTGTATACTAAAAGTCTATCAAATACCTCACTGGTTACTTCTTCTATTTCCAGGTATCCTTCTAGTATCCTACCTATGGGGTTACGTGTCAGACACCAAGGGTCGTCGGTTCACCCTGGTCATACCGCTGCTGCTGTCCTTCATACTGTCCTGCATCAGCAGCCTCTCTCCTCACTGGCTGTTCCTGGGACTCGTCAAGTTTCTGTGTGTTTGTTTGTGAGTAACTTTTCACTATTTTTTATTTTGATAGCTTTAGCTTTTTGCTCTTCGGTACCGTCGTGCAAAGAATAAAATACTTAACTATCCGTCGTGAAAACGGTGACAGGTGTCATCGTCGCCTGTCACCTGCGTTCTGTCATTGTTCTTAACATTGCCGCTTTGATTATCAGATACGATTGCCTCTACAACTGTAACTCATGTGTGTAAAACAGTAACCATTCGGTTTAAGTATAATTATAATTGATTGACATCAAGTATTCTTAGAAATACAATAAATGGGATGTATGATTGTGTGGTTGCCGTTCTCAGAACTAAGTGTCGTGTCCAGTATATCAATTTAACATACACCGCCTCTCTCCAAACATTATACTTCGTCTACTGTAGGCAGTACGTCAATAGTAATAGAACCAGTTATAGCTGGTCTCCACCTTCCTTTAAAATCCGCACTACGCTAGATCAGCTCACATAAAAACACTCCCACTGCACTTCCAAAGGCTTCTTGAAGTCTTACTAATGTCCCATAGAAGATGCATCAAATTAAACTTTATTTCCGACTTCAGTCCATAGTTTTGTTAGTACTTATTAATAACAGTGGTACCTACTTAAGTTAATAGGTTAGTATTGTATTGTTTACAATTCAAGTATTTATCCAGACCAAATCCAGACCTATGACTGCCCCGACCCAGTGTCTTTATAAGAGGCGGTTTGGCTGAAATCATCTGCAAAATGCTGTTGTCACTAATATGCAGGTGCTGTAGTAAGGAGGCCGCTTTCTTTCGCATGACATGATGGCGTGGAAGCCATCTGTGCGAGCCTCCGCGAACATATTCATTTAATTGAGATCAACACTGATGAACACTATTTGCGTGTGATATAGACTTACCTACCAAAACAGTGTATTCTTTACATTATTTCTTTACCTTATACAAGATGTAGTTTTGCATCCTCGTCAAAATTCAGGACGTTGTCATTGAAGACGTAAATAATCAATTTAAATTACGGTACCTGGTCAATAATAATAAACGTTGCTTTTTTTGTTGTTTTCATCTGACACTACTTCACAATGAAGCCCTTCTCAAATGAGGAGAATCACCCGTTTATCGAATAAACGTCTGCGTTTGTTTGTGTTTGTGAAAGCGCGGTTATAGGGCTAGTATTAGACGGGCTGCGTTTTAATACGGGTGGTGTACACTTACCGATTTCCGATACTAAGAAAAAAAATTAAAAAAATCCTACCCATTTTATTATTGATTCGGGTCGAGAAATATTAGCATATTTACCTCCTTGAATTTGACGAGGGTGCAAACTACACTTTATACAGTCTCAAACTAAACCAAAGAAAACCTCATCTGAAGCTTCATGGAAAAATCCAGCCACATCAACATCAATATTCTCTGCCTTTCCCACATTGCATGGAACTTATTAATTTGACCCGTCTAATTGTGTGGCCGAGTGTCCGAGCACCATATGTGTATGTGCCACATTTCGCCATTCGATCATGAATGTCAAGTGCTTATTGGAGGGAAGGTTCCAGAAAACAGACAGTGGAAACGTTTTTGATACGGGCATGATTCAGGTCTATTTTTGGCTTGTTTTCTGTTTTATTTTTTGGGATGATGTTTAGAGTTGAATCAGTTATATTGTTGTAGGTTTGTAAGGCTATGAAGGGGTAGGCTGAGGTTGAATTAGAAGTTAACTAAGGTGCTATATGGTTCAATAGGATAGAATAATGGCGACATGAATTTCTTGGTACTTAAACATAACAGACGAGATGTGGGTGTGAGTGAACTCAGCCTAACTTTTCGAAGATTACAAACGTTAAATAATATGGTATGTTAGAAATAAGAAGAGTTCGTACCATCTAATTATCTTTAAAAAGCAATGAAGAGAAAAATAACTATGAACGTTTTTGAACTATATTAAACCAATCAGAATATATCATACTTGAACCTAATATAAGGCTACAACATCAAAATCAATACAGAAAAATTTGCTTTGAAGTTGCGTAGAAGGTTGAAATATCAATATTGATTATTATCGTAGTGAAAATTAAGCTTCCTGGTAGTTTCATGGAATAGTAAATATTAATAACTTGTCAATCCATCATATTTCAATGTTATTTTTATTAGATTTTTGAAGAGGCGCCAGATATTTACCTTCCTCAGAATACTGAAAATGAGAAATTTGTTAAAGATGTAATAATAAAACTTCTGACCTATTTTATGTACTGTCCACCTTTTCTTCTTTATTGTGTGGTTAGTGGCTAACCTGGTGTCAGAGTTTTTATGCCGCCCATGGACTTCTGAGTTGGCTTTACATGCCGTCGAGAAATATGTCTCAGGCATGCTAGTTTCCTCACGATGATTTTTTCACCGAAACAAGTGATAATTATACAATACGCACATGAATCCGAAAAATCAGAGGTGCGTGTCTTTGGTTCGAACTTGAGACCTATGACTTGGCAGTCCGATGATCACACCACTAGACTATCACTGCTATATTTTCTGATCAAGGTAGGCAAACTTTATAAACAGTCTAGTACTAGTCTGACTTTTGGATAGATATCTGATTTATAGATTTATTCAGATGTAGATACGATAATCACAGTTTGAGCTCGTGGGTATTCGGTACAAAAATAGAACGTTGCGGTAAAATAAAATGCCTATATTATATACGAGTATATTGTGCCTGGACACGGATGGTGTCTGATGAGATGACACGTAATAGAGAAGTATGGAAGAAGAAGACATGCCGCGCCGACCTCAAATGAATTGGGATAATGGCAGGACAATTAAAAAAAAATCTGTTGTTCCATATGTACATTTTGACCGCGTAGGTTACACTTTTGTTAGGAAACAGCTGTTTTGTTAAATTACCAATGAAAATTTTTTATGTGGCGGGGTTCGGAATGATGTTCTGAATACGAAGGTAACCGTTTGTGCGTCGATGACCCTTCCACCGTGTACAATAACCGCACGGGTGGTTAAGCAGCGGTTGCTAAGGTCATACCGCGCTTCCTTCTTGCCTATATCGTGCATACATAATATTTTGCCGCAAATCGTGCCGACCCGAACATGTATGGTGTGTTATGTAGCACCCCTTTTGCTGACAGAAACTCATCAAGCTTTCATTTCAAGTATACGCTGACCTTGCATTGATAGGCTTTCCGTATAATGAGATGCCAGTTGATACTGGATATATAAACATACGTATACTTATATTTGATTGATTGTCATCGTGATAATAATTACAAAACCTCGGTATGTTGCCTCGTTGGTTTCGGACCTCGGTACGATTTCGAGGTCGGGTAAAGTATCATTATGTTTTGGAATTATCAAGTAGCAGCCATCGAGTCTGGATTCATACCCGGTTGACGGCAATAGGATCGCTCCTTTTACATGGAGTTTAAATATAAATGCCTGATACAGTTAAAAAAATTGAAATTACCAAAACCAAGTAATTCTAAAATTATAGCTACAATATTTCGTACTGATCAGCACCATGTGATCGGGGCATAGAAGATTTCTTCGGTTTTTTGTCAACAATAACTTTTATATTTTCCAGTGCCTGTGCAGCCAATTCTGCTACCTACACCCTGGTGGGAGAGTCATGTGTCCAGCGAGTGAGGAACCGGTACATGCTGCTCATGACCTGTCTGATCCTGCTCTCTCCTGCCGTTGCTGGGGGTAAGTGTCAGATTTTTAATGTTATTTTAGACAGGCTCATATCTTGGCCTCGAGCTACCCAGTAAAGCGTATCTTTGTAACAGTGCGATTGTGGGGAGAATATAAAGTGTGGAGTACTCCAAGAGTCGCTATAACGTGACTTTTGGAGCAATGGTACGCTCTCAAAGGCAACAAGTGACCCGCACGCTTGTCACTTGACGCAATCGTGAACGTGTCCTTAGAGGAATTCGACTTACGACTTATTTGTGAGAAAAATGTTAGTTACTTGGAAAGACGTCTTTCAAGATCGTTTGAACAGTAGGAAATCTGTTTTCATTTGTGTTTGAATGATGAAGGTGAAGAAGAAAATTGGTTCGAAGACAAAGAAGCTTTACCTTGGTACCCATTCTCTAGAAGTCTTGGACTATTGATTCCCTTTCTTGTAGTCTAGTAAAAGGCGACTCATGTTTCTTACTTTGTTCGTGCCTTACATACCTATGTATGGTATATATGGTTCCCAGATCCATAAATAAGTCGATGAAGTCATTTGAAGAAAATTCCGAACTTTTCTTTCCGTTGAATGTGCAGTATAGGTATATACCACGTATATATAAATATTTTTATGTGTTTTTTTTTTCAACAATAGTTATAGTATATCAATAGAGTCCTCTATTTGGGTTTGTTGCAGTACACTGCACATGCTCACGCAAATTACACTCACTCACTCACACACACAGACAGACCAGTACACGCACACACAGCACACACACACACACGCACAAATGCGCTCGCGCACTAATATCTGTATTTAAACACTAGTTAAATTTAAGTTGTAAAAATGAAATCACTTTTTAAGTTACTTCTTAAACAGGCTATTTCATAGCCTAGCAAGGAGGACAGCACGTCACCCACTACCTACTTTGTGAAATCTGTTAAATGTACTACAATCTGTTTTTTTTTTTAATATAAATAAAGATTATATATTATATTATATAATTCCATAATGTTTCCTTTTCCAGTTCTCACCTACCCAACCCTAAAGTTAGACTTCGCCGTAGAACTGTCCTGGCTGAACATCGTCTACAAACCCTGGAGGCTACTCATCGTAGTCCTGGCCTTACCATCAGGTCTAGGAGCCCTAGCCATCTATTTCTTCCGAGAGTCTCCCAAGTTCCTCTTTAACTCTGGAAGAAGAGATGAAGCTTTGGAAGTGCTGAAGCATATTTATGCAGTCAATAATAAGGGGTCTAAGGAGGAGTACACGGTAATTTTTTTTCATTTATTCTTTTTTTTTGTGTTGTTTAAACTGAAGATTGCTTGAGGAAATGTTATAGTGTAGATACGCTACTCTTCGTACCACTTCAGCGATTGCCTGATTTTAGGTGATGTTAGATTAGGTAACCGACTTCAAAAAAAGGAGGAGGTTCTCAATTCGGTTGTATTTTTTTGTTACCTCATATCTTCGTCATTTATGAACTGATTTGAAAAATTCTTCTTTTATCTGAAAGGATATACATCCCGATTGGTCCCATAGAAATTTTAAATCAAAACAGCTGGAAAAAATATGTCATCCAACTAAAAGAAATTGCGAAATTGATACTTGACAAGGATTTGTGTGTGATACTATAACAAATAAAAAGGGTAAAATAAAAACGTTTTTGCAAAAAAATTACCGACTTCCAAAAATAATACAAGGTGGCATAAAAGTCAAAAAACAAACAATAGTCACTGACTTCCGAAAGTAAAGTTATTTTCCACTTTTTTTGTATTTTTTTTGGAAGTCGGTTATTTTTTTAATATTACGCTTTCTTTGATTATAAGTTATTTGATTAACTTCTTGCGTTGCGTTTACGCGTTAATTTGAATAAAGCCCCTTTACCAATCTTCCTGAATGAACGTTTCGTCGAAAATCTCATCATCTTCTATACTAAAACATTTGCTAATGAAGTTAATGCCAGCGGAATGATGTGTTGCTAGCAATAAATACAGCTGGACATCTTCTTGAACCGGAGTAATGTCGAAGATTCTACCCAATTTGTGATGCTTTCGTCTTCTAGTTTTACGAGTATATCGGTCAACCAAGTGGTGCATTGTTTACGAGCGGCACGTTTTATTTGTATTCTCTTCCGTTTCCAGGTCCATAACTTCACCCTAGACGGCTACACTGCTAAGATAGAGATGTCTCTAATCCGAGCCATGTACGAACAGAGCGCCCCCCTCTTCAGGCCCCCCTACGTCTGGAGGTCTGCCCAGCTGTTCTACATCGTCGCCGTCGTGTACATCACGTGAGAACCAGGTTTTATATTGTAATCTATGTACACTAACCTGATTATGGTAAGAAATTATGAGAAACAGGTTGTAAGGTTCCTCATCTTCATTGAAAAGAGAGGATCCTCCAACTAAATGGGTGTTGTGTCTAGTGGGCTAATTACCCGACTGTTGATGTTGGGACAACTCGTGCTGTTTTGGATTCTCACACCTTACAAGCACTGTATCTGTTTTGCCGATCGGGTTCAGTGCTTATAACTCTGCTTACAAAGTGTAAGATTTTGTGTGACGTCAGGTATGATACGTAGTTCGTAGATGGCTATGTAGGTGTCGCTACGTCAGCATATTGACAGAAAATTGTATAATATGCTTTCGAGTATAAAATTAGACACTCATCTGTTTCTAGACTTCGTAAAACATGAAAAAACATATTAGTTGTATGTTATATGAAATCATAGGTGGGCCATGGGATACTGTTATTTTTTTGCTATATTCAAAACGCTACCTACTATCTTTCCTAGTAACAACACCAGCATATCTATTGCAACAACTTAAGGTGTTTGTTTTCGTTCACAGGAACAACAGCTTCTTAGTATGGCTGCCATACATTCTGAATCTGATTAGGTTATCAATGGAGAGCGGTACTGCGACTGGCAATATCTGTGAACTGATCAGCAGTAAGCCTGTCGCGGCTGTTAGCAATTCTACTGGAGATCTTGTGAGTATTAGCTATTAAATTCTTGAATTTAATTGTTGGGTTGGTTATTATTTATGAAACTCTGATTTGTTTATTTATTGGTGCATAGAATAAAGTACAAGAAAACACTGACACACACTGAAACACAGTAATCCGCATCGCTGTCAATAGGAAAAGTGCCAAAAAGGCGAGCAACATTGCCACGTCGAATAGCAATGCTGATTCTTGGACCTAGAAATAGGCCAACCCTCTGATCACATGAAGAGTTGCCCAACTGCTTAGCGATGTCCTGAAAAATGATTTTATGCATCGGAATGTGGGGTGTAACAACTCAGGCTACACTTTTTTTTAAATGGAAATCGATGTGTTGCGAAATTTACTCTGAAAATTATTTGTTTTGACGTTGCAAATGGATAACTTACATTACTATGAATTCAATGGACGTAGCCTATAATATATTTATTATTGACTAATGAAACATTCACGATTTATTCTAGACCCTGAAAGTCTGCACCGGCACAATAGAACAAAACGTCATCTTAACACTCATCGCCTCTCAATCAGTCTTCGCGTTCTTCAACTTTCTCATCTCCTACCTGCAAAACCGGAGGAGAGTGGTGCTGATCTGCATCCTCTGCCTCTCTTCTCTCAGCGGGACCATGCTCAACCTGGTGCCTGAACCCATCTCCAGTGTGTTCTTCTTCATGGTGTTTACTTGTACTTGCCTGGGAATGGGGATCTTGGCTTCTTATTTCGTGGATATTTATCCAACTTCTTTTCGGTAAGTTATTTTGTTATTCTGCAATTTTTTTTTCTGAGTAAAATAATGTAGGTGCTACCTTCTCGTGGAGTACCCACTTATCTTGAAGTCTTCAAAATGGGTAACCAGATGCTAACACTGTCGTAGTTTGATGCCACCCACTGATCTCAAAGCCATGGCGTTGGGCCCAATAAACAGCGTAAAAAAGACTTATGATTATCTTTTAGAGAAAATATGAAGACGCAATTTTCGCGGGCTCAGAAAATACTATAGGCGTCACTTTCGTTTCTCCAATTCTTGATTTTCACCAAGGTTTCTTTCCGTACTGGACTAGTTTCTATGCATCATCTTGTATACTTCCAGGGGCATGGCCACCTGTCTGAGTATAATGGTGGGTCGGAGCAGTACGTTCATCGGCATCAACGTGGTGGGGAACTTGATATTCCACCACTGTCAGGTCACCTTCTACTTGTGGTCACTACTTGTGCTAAGTAAGTAGCGATTTGATGATAAGTACATATCTCGGATCCCAAGTGGATAAAGTCAAAGTCAAGTTTATAGAATACAAATAACTGCTGACGAGCTTTTATTGTCAATGACGCTGTTGATTCTGGCTTTCAAGAGTTGCAGTGGTTTAGGAATAGTGTGGCGGGCTTCTCGCAAAAAAGAAAAAAATACGATTCTCTTCAAATGCTATTAATAGGTTTTAACCTACAAACCGTTGTGAATATTTTTGATTACGAAACATTTATTGTCTATTTCAGGTAGTGCAGTGGCGGCATGGTTCTTGCCACCAGACAACCCACAGCCAGTCGTATCAAAACAAGATGCTGTGTAGATGTTTACGTGGTGATGAAAGCTTTATATCTGTGATTTATAAATATTTTATCGTAAGCAGTTGATTAAGGAACATTATGTCTGATGAAGTTTAGTGAGTTTCAAAGAAACTGATATGAAACTGGTGCTTTACATAATACAACCATTTAAAATGAGGTTAATGTTATTAATATTGGCAAACATTTTTACTCGTGAAAGAATTGTTATAATATTATCAGAAGTGTTTGTATTGGATGCTGATACATGTTTTCATAATATAATTAAAATAGAATCGAACTCTGTTTAAGATTCAAATCTTCTTTTTTGCGTGTCGATGGACTCAAATAATATCCGACTAGAATTTAGCCACCTGCACAGCTCTTTCGTTGGCTTCGTTTAAATCCTGGAAGGTGCAGGTGGCTGTTCAGGATGATTATGACTCAAATTATATGTTGAATAGGTTGTGATAGTTCCTCATTAGTTCATTAACTGAATTATCTCAAGTTTACTTTTACTCAATGTGTGTGTTTATCAGTAAGTAGGAAGCATGTCGTTGATTTAATTATCTCTTTAAAAGAAATGATAATTCGAGAGATCTTATTACAATGTTTTTATAAAAGATTTTTATTTTATAGTTTTTTTTTTACTTAATTAATATCAAGTGATTATGTATTTTATATTTATAACATTTTGAACCAACTTGGCTTAGCAACGGCAACAATTTAGAAAATTAAAATAAATATTTTCCATGCTTAAATTTTACGTAATAAGTAAATGTGCTAAATATACAAGGTATATTTGTCTCTGAATATTGTTAACGTAGTTATAGAAGAACGTTTTATAAAATAAAAGAATATATATTACATATATAATGTCGTTTATTTAACTTTTTACTTGTAAAGCTTTATCTAAAATAATATACAATTCTCATATATTTTACACGTTTTTAACGTCAAGTAACTCGTTCATATTATTTTGTTTAAATCACAGAAAAATTGTGAATTGATTTTCTAACGATGTAGCAAAAACTACACGTTATTTAATACAGTAAAATTATCGCAACATTTGATTGTTGCTTACTTTCAAAAAGGTCACATTCAAGCCTATCTTTAAAATTAAAATTTGATAATTACCTAAAATAAATACAAAAATCTTAAAATTACGAGATCTTATTCTACTTACACCTAATTACATAGATTACATTTACAATGATCGAACGATACATTAATTGATTACCTAGAACATTGTTGATAAGTGTGACTTCATCTCACTTTCGTTTTAGCAAGGAGTATGTAAGGATTGGAGCAGGTGGCGTTCTCTAGTTTCTGCCAACTCCCATAGGAAAAAAGGCATAAGTCTGTGTATGATTGTATGCCATCATATTAATTCTTAAAAAAATTAAGATTTTTTTCTTCATTAAATTGTGTCATCAGATTGGACATGTCCATTATTAGTCTTATCTTGGCTCATATGATGACGGAAATGTCATACTTAATTAAGTGTTGGTCGTTGGGACATCCCCTCAGTTAAGTCTACCATTAATGAGTGTAAAGGCCCTGCTCCATAGCAACCCATCACTAAGCTACGCACGTATATCTTGCTTCGCTATGAATCCATGGAATCATCAAACTTTAATGAACGGCCGCGCTACCCCCGAATATGTTCGCTTTCAAACGAATGAACTGCGCAGTTAATGGACCTACGTCATTTATAAAAGCTGAAACTTTATCTGTTTAAGTACCTTACTTAATAGGTAAGAACAATCTGTCTAGCGATCATGGGGCGGGGTCACCCTCTATAAACAGACCTCTCCATGCATATCTAGTGTAGCAATGGATAGTCAATTGTTCAAATCATGATTACAATATTCTGTACAACACTCTTATGATATACAATTACGTAATAATAAGACACGGCACTCTCTCATTTCAACTGAGAAAACAAGTTTAAGGCAAAATGTGATTCTAGTTTTATACATCCTAGAATAGGCAGTCAGTTTTCGATGGGACACTAGCCCCTTGTTACATTCGGTCAATCCGATACGGAGAGTTTATGTCCTGACTGCGGACACTAACCGATACTTCAGTATGTTTTCTGTATGAATCCGTTGTCCGTAGCCGGGTCCGCAGTTTGTCCATACTACTTTGGCCGAATCTTGAAACATCCTGTTTCAAGAACAATTAAATCTGTTCATCTGTTGTTAAATCTATTACTCCATCAGCTTATTTGATTTTCTGGTGGACGTAGCAGATTGTCTTGAGATTTGACTCCAGATTTAGATTTAGGCCTTGATCAAAATTAATTAAAATCAGAAACGATATTCCTTATCTATCTATCCAACAAAATTTGAATTAAAAAACCTGCTAAACGGACGGACTGGAAGCAATCACACCAAAATCATTAAGTTTTGTCATCTTCATACAGAATATCAATACAATTAATTGTCATTTCAGTTACATTGAATTATACATGTCTTGACATGACTACTGTATCCTAAAACTACATATACGTAGATATATATCTGTCTAATCCCGTGTTCTTTTCCAAGCCGCTGTCTGGTTCATCTTCAGTCTTCTGTCTTTCGTCTTCTTTGTCTTCTTCAAGTTTTATTATCATGATGGCACCGATCGATACTGTGGAATTATCATTTGATAAAGTATTATTATTATCATTATCATCTGCCTGGTCTTTTCTTGACCATGATAAGGTCGGTTTCCAAGTAGTAGGTATCAAAGCATTTTGTAGCTGCTCTACTGCATGTTTACCTCCATGGGAAAACTTATATTATGTTTATGATAAGTTACTTTCATGACAGTAACTATATTATCTTCCAATGCGCAGAGTATGAATGTCTCCCTATAACTCTGCGCATCCATCTCACAAAGGGACCACCGTTTGTAAGAAAGATGGCATTCAATTCAAAGGGGGTTGACACTGAGATGACGTCTCAAAAGACAATGCAAGACGAAGACATGCTGTGCTGACCTCCTAATAAATTGGGATAAGAAACGGCGGATGGTAAAATACATAACTAGATACTTACACGCAAGCAAAGCTCCCACTGCTATGAATGGCGCTGGGCAGGAGAAGTCCAGTAACGCTCCCACTGCCAAATTAGATGCTACTCCACCAGCTCGGCCCCACCAAGCTCCCCAACATACACCCAAACCACTGGAATAGAGTAACAAAGATGATCTAGATATCGGTAAAGACGAAAAAGAAAAGTAACATGCTACCGTTGTAGGCTGCAAATAAATTTTGCATTATATTTGATTTGAATGTCTTAATTAGGCGAAGTCAATGAGTAAGTTTTATTATTGTATCAGCCCATGGGCAAAAGCCTCGCCCCATTCTTTCTACTTCAAGCAACAGTCTAGTTTTTTTGAAAACGGTCGATTTTGTCTCGCCAACTTCGCTTGAACGTCTCACGACGTTGAATTTCCTCATTTGTCAAAATACTTCCCATTTCAGCTTGGTAGCTATGAGTCAATAAAGATACCTAACAAACTAACATAACATTCGGGTTTCTTAATCCAAATAAATTAATTTTAAATAATCTCAAACTGGATCTGCTCAGATGGAACGTTTTAATTACAAGAAATAATCACACAACAAAACTCTCAGTTACCTTAACCGCGCCGGTAAAGCATGCAACAGCAGTCGTATCAAGAGCACATTTCCATTCAGCGACGCAGCATTTAATGCTGCAGCGGCTGCGACTGCTATCTTATTGAAACTGGAGCAAGAACAGGCAGTGGCTGCTAAGCAGGCGCTGGCGAGAGCACATACAGCTGTGCAGGCTATGGCAGCACGACGGACTCCTAAGGCACCACCTCGTGCACAGAGGATTGCGCAAGCAGCGTTGCCGAGGACACAGCAAGCGCCGACTATGAGGCCGGAGGTGAACACCTGGAAAATTAAAAAAAGATTCATTAATAGCTGCAGGCCTAGAAGGAGACGGCGGATGTCCAGCGCGCAGAACTCATTTTGGATTGGCAAGACCTTTGCCGTATAGCGGGACAGTATAGCTTTACAATAATTAATAGTTGTCAAGAAAATAACGATTCATCGTGTCATCTTATATCATAATATGATAAGATTCAATAAGGTTAAGACTAAGGTTGGTTAGGTTAGGACTAAGATATTAGTTAGAAACGGAGTAAAAGTTAGTGGAGATTTCCACTAACTTTTGCATTAGGTACTAAGCTTGCAAAACTGAAGGTACAATTCATTTTATCTCATCATTCTTTTACGGTACTCAGCCAAGAAGAGGAGTTTTTTAACAACTATTAAAATGAAAAAGGTTGAGGTAGCAGTAGGTTAATGTTCCCACTGTCGAGACACTGGTCTCATCTTTATTACAGTGTGTGGGCTTTAATTCACCACTCGAGCCAGTGCGGGTTGGTAGAAATGTCACAAGTCTTCGAATTTTTGATTCGAGGACATTTTTTGACGACTCATTGGTGGTGATATTGAAAAGAATAGGTGTATTAAAAGTTGTTGTTTAAGTCACTGTAGTAAAACTGGGATCCTTACTTCCTGATCAATAGTAGCATCACAAGTGGTGCTCTGTCCAAAATGATCTTCATAGCTGCTGCCATTGAACCCAGGAACAGGTATCTCCTTGCCGTAGGAGTCATACTGCAAGTCTTTCCAGTGGGCGGATGCGTTGAACAGTCTCGCGTTTTCAGGCTTAGCTGTTGATGCCGTTAGCTTGCACTCTCGACTCTGGATCCGGAGGAGCAGCTCTGGGATCCACATGTTTAGGCCGAAGCCACTGAAAATCAGAGAAGAGAAATCTGAATGCATTTTTTGAAAGAAATATGCGCTGTTCTAGTAACAGTTTGGCGGCAGCGGCCGCCGATCGCCGGGTTCTCTCTATTGTTGGTGAATCATTTGGGTTGTATGAGGTTATCACAGTATGATGGTTTCTGATATTTAATCACTTTTTATATTATTATCAACTAATAATTTTGTATACTTTGAACTCACTAGTCGACTTTTATCTTTGAGAAATGCCTAATCGCCGTCAAACGTTTGTGTGAATGTGCTCTGATGTGTAATTAATAAAACCCGACGATCCTCTATCATTAATTTTAATATTGTGTACCATTTTAGGAAAATACACATATGTAAGTACTCAGTTTTTATTAATCTAGTTCTCAGGAGTTACCTTGCTGATTATATGAACACTCATTAAAATTGTAACATTAATATGGAACTTATGTATCGTAGTTTAAATATATGATATCTAATTTGATACTCACGCTGCCATATTAGCGAAGAACATAAACAGTATAAGGGTGGACTTGACAGCATAACTCTTGGACACGAACGTCTTCAAGTCCTTGATGACGCTCAAGAACAAGACTTTAGTTCGACTCTCTTCGGTGCCCAGGGTCTTGCCTACAAAGACGTCGTCTTGTATCAGCTTCTTTATCTGGAAGTTAGCAAAGGGTGTGTTCATTACATATTATCCTTAATTTTTCTGTTTAACATTCTTCATCATCAGAGTTGCATTGGTTATTGTAATCCTAGGATTTGCTTCTTCAAGTACTTATGTACCTTTTTACTTATGAACATACGTCATCAACTAGAACTGAGGTGCCTTGGTCTGGGCCCCAATCAAATACAGGGAGTACATTTGATGGAGGTTCCAGATCACGGTATCTGGACTGACAAAATGTGATACATCATGTACTGTAGACTCAGTTGTCTCCGTCTTCCAATTGTGTATTCAACTAGCAGACACAAATCTTTATTTTGTGTATTTAACATTATTCACCGTAGCGTTATTTATGCTCTCGAGCAGATATTGATTTAAAAGAGTGTCCATGGAGTTTCTTGCCTATTCATCTCCATAGAGATCTACGCTTTGGAATGGGCCACTCCAGTACTTTCACAAGTTACTATACCTTGTGACTGGGTCCGTAGTTTCCCTTTTTTGTTTTTTTGGCATTTAAAAGTGCCTGTAATGGTCTAATTAAAATAAATGGGTTGAGTTTGAAGTTTTTTGATATTTTTAGCATATGGATCAGTTGATTACAAATCCAAAATCAAGAAATTGGTGATTTTAAGTAAGTTACAAAATTTGTGGATTAGACAGGATAAAATACCTTATATTCAGCACTGCTCCCATGATTTGACTTATAAATAGAGGCCAGGATCTTCAAAGCCTTGTCACTTCGATTCGTATCCGACAGCAACCTAGGACTCTCAGGGAGGTACAGCACCCAGGTTCCAGAGATGAACCCAGGTATACTGGAGAGCGCCAGGAAGAGCCTCCAGGAGTAGATCGGCCAGAGAGTATCATAGTCAACCATCTTGAAAGGTATCACCAACCAGGCAACGCCTGAAAAGAAAATAAACAATATATTTAAATGATTTTGAAAAACAAATACACAGGTTTGGCTCGGCCCTTATACATAACTGGCAAAATGAGGGTGTGCTGTAGGTACCTACACTTCTGCCTTTCCTTTCAGGAATTAGAGGCGTGATGTAGGTTTTTTGGATGTTACAGTCTTGTTTAATTTAATTCGAGGAATTTATATTTTATACTGAATTCAAATAAAAAGAGAATCATAATTTTACAATTTAACAGAAAAAGAACTGTCATTCATGTTATGAATATGATGTACTTACTCAATGCGAGCGACTTAGCTGTAAATGAATTGCCCCGTGGCGTTTCTAAAACCCGTATCTATAGTCAAACAGTCAAAAGTATTTACTTGTGGAATTTTTTTATGGAATAGTCACGAATTTAAACGAAGTAAGAACCGTCAAAGAAAGCAAAGCAAAGAATTATAACTTTTTACAGTTCTAACGTCTAACAATTTCTAAACTATGTAATAAAAATCGATAAACACTTTGACTTATTTAAAGATACGGCTGTAAAATTCGACATCGGCAAATGTCCGTAAATTGCCGATGCCCGCTGAAATACATCGACAGCAATGATTACTCATCCTTTTTGCGCGACTATTCGGCCAGTCGGCTAGTCGGCCAAAGTTATAGTCGGCCAGTCTCTAGATATTATAATAACAAAAAAATAAGAGATGAATCCGCTTCGGTCACATGAAATAGGGCTCATAGATTATTTTGCGAGAGTACATTAATTTTTCTACGAACGAAGGTCTTATACACCTATGTCATGGCAGGTATCTGCGCGATGAAGACAGCTCTAAAGAGCCGCCACGTGAAATTAGTCTCTTTACAGCTACATTGAGGCATTTAAAAACAATTCGATTGATTAATTAATTGGAGGGTGTGGTTCCTTACGAGCGATTCATTGAATCAGCATGAATCAGCAGAGACACTATCATTCCTACAAAAGTAGATATCAGTCTCTACCCCAAACGACGCACAAAAAAAAGAAATTTTAGAGGATATGCAGAACAGGGCGTAAATTTCTTCATCCCCTATGGAAAAGGGAGGATCCTCTGACCACAGGAGTGTTGTTCTCGTGGGCTAGCCTGACAGTTATCGTCGGGTTCTCCTTAAAGTCGCGGATAACTGTAATAGCGCGATTAAGAATTTTGATGTTCGTTCTTTCGTTGTGGCATAGATGGCGCTGTTTTTTTGTACTGTCCGCTACAGATCATCATCATCTGCGTTGCCTTGTCCCAACGAAGTTAGGAGTAGCTTCCGGTCTAACAGACTGCAGCTGAATAACAGTATTTTACATGGAGCGACTTCCTATCTGACCTCCACAACCTAGTTAGTACTGGGTAATACGATACCCCTTGGTAAGACTGGTTGTCAGACTTTCGGGCCACTGACTACCTGTAATGACTGTCAAAGATCAAATCAAAACTATGCTTATAAAATCATCAATATGAAGTCTAAGCGCATGAATGATCGACCCAAATCTAATTCATGTCATCGCAAATTCATTGAATACGTCTCACGGCTGACAGCACAAACATACAGACAATTTAACAAAACGATAACAATCTAGTAGACGCATTCAATTTTATTGACATGTAAGTAATTGGATTATGCAGCTTGATTCGTGTATGAACCTTTCATTCAAACTAGTCCTTATTACACTGATCATAAGATATGACATCGGGTACAGCTTAGTCTAACAAAAGACGATGAAGACTTATGTCGATAAGAACCCACGTACAAAAACGTCAAGAAAAAACAGGTTAATTTTACTAAACTAACTTGGAGATAAAATTGAAAAGTGGGTCTTCTTAGAACACATGTAAAACTCGCTAAAGAGCTGTCAGAGTCAATATTCCAAAACAATTACGAGTTGATGACTGTCCACCTTAATCAACTATTAGAATAGTCATTTATTTTAATTATAAAATCTGCTTCAATGTCTGACTGCTTAGTAAGATCTCTTGGGAATCTCCTAAAGAATCTAATTTAAACCTACAAGTGAAAGTTAAACTTCAGAACTATTCCATTAGACAAACTATCACAAAAACTTCCACTGCAAAAAAACTACAACACGATTTGTTACAATCGGTTTCTCCCATACGGAACTGTTTGCAAACACGCTTTAGACTAACAAATGTGTGATACTGACCCCTAAATTGATATGTACATGTATGTTTAACTATTGAACCGTTAGGTCATATCGGTTCACCTGTCTGGGTGTCTATCGTAGAATAAATAGACGTACAGAAGCCCAACTGCATACAATGAGCGAAAATGTGCGCATGCAAACATAGAAGCATTGTAGTTTGAGTTCGGACGCCCTCAAACTTTGTCAGGGGTGCTGCACCTACACAAGTATGGGTCGGCGGCAGGCTTCGGCACAGCCAAGCGGCAAAATCGAATAATGTAGCTATAATTTCTTTCGAGAAATAGTCACTCGGTCTTTTTTACAACTTTAGCCAAAATTTTGCCGAGTCAACCCAATGATTCAGCAATGGTAGATGCTGAACGGAGTTTGTCCAACGGCCCGAGACGAACAAATGCCAAATATGAATGTGTAACTTCAGGTCGGTTCTTATTGTTCTTCGACAAATATATTGCTGAAATGTGCCAACCCGATCATGTGTTGGTCCCCTATCAAACAAATGCCAGTCGTGAATGAACTTACTAGCATTCGCTGTACGTGAAGCGTGTCTATGAGTGCGTCCGTTTTCGTTCGCTGCACGGAGTTGACCTTCTGTATCTATCTAGTTAATGTGTCTGTATTTACTCTGATATTGTATCTAGGTATTCGGAGTAAGTACCGGTTAAATCCGTTGACCTCATGTGGTCCTGGATCTAATCTCTTAGGAGAAAGTATTTCTGTTTTTTGTCGATCGTTACTTGTCGTCATTTTTTATACACTGACTCAAGTGACTCGCAGTAGGATTTTTCCTATACGCATTCGCAACTCTTCCACTTTAGAATCGCTCAGCCTTGGTATTTCACTTTCATCAGTCATATTCGGTCCTACATAAACATGTTTTTAATCTGCACTTGATTTATTATTCTGTCTTTACTTTCACCTTGGATCAAACTTAGTTATTACAAGTAGTGCACCTGATGGATTTCTCCATTGACAAAAATGATGAACTTCCGCACAAACTTTCATTCCCTGTTCTTTTCTTCATAGCTGGTTTAGTGACTGACAAACCAAAGTTAGCGGGTGGTGATAAGCCTTTGTGATTGGATTTAAATCATCGTGGTGAAAGGATAAGTCAGCTAAACTCTGCCGGGGGTTTGGAATCGCAGTACGAAATTTTCAACACCATTCGACTTCGAATTTGATAAATAATTTAGAAAATGATTTTATTTAAAGTCTTTTAAAATTTCATGTTTCTAGATCGAACTTCTAGGATGTGCGTCCGCTGTCAGTGAATTTAAGTATACAGCAATGAATAATCCTCACCTGGTAATATAAGCCACGCGACTACGAAGCTCATCCCCACGACGCTAAGGTACAGCTGTCTCTTCTTAGGTCCCACCAGGTCTGATAGATAGGAGAACACCAGCGTTGCGGGTCCACCTGTCGGAAAACACTAGAACTATCAAGGGTGTCGCCAGCTTTTGAGTCAGGTGGGAGGGGGAGGGCAGAAGGTTGAGGAAAATAGAAAATGGTAGTACCTCAGATTGGTAAGATTATCTTTACGTTCATAAGGAAGTAGAATTTACTAATTTTGCCGACATATTTGAAAAGCGAACATCCAACTTTGCATGAGCAAGCGAAGCGAGCTCGAAAATTTTGGCACCTTACTTCGGATAGGTAGATTTTGTTATGACCTTTTATTCAGCAATACATAGATGTTACTTAGCCGACTAACAGAGACAATTTTAAGAACTGAGACTGCAGGAACGAGCGAAACTAGTTTTAATCCGCCTCAGATGGTTTAGATTTTCTTGTGATACTTCACTCAAAATTAGGAATAATAAGTCCTATTGCGAATTAAAACTAAAAAGATAAAGATACAAGATAATCTAGACTGCAAGACAGGCTAGAGCCGTTTCGGTCCATTGTTTGTAGTTTTTGGTCGACTCAGAGACAAGTTCAAATACCAAGTGACTACAAGAGCATGAGTTATGTTATGTTAATTAAACTACAGGAACGTTTGAATAGTCAAGGAGTCCGTTTTGCCAGATACAAAAACTGCTGATTGTATTTTTAGGAACAAAATAACTTATGGGTAATTAACGAAAATATGTAAATTTCCTTAATCGTATCTAATTAAAAATATGTAGGAACCCACGTATTCGGCGACAGAATGTGTCTTGATAACTTAATGGGATATAACGCATTTGTTAGCCATATCTAACCACAAATGAATGAAAATAGGCCATAAAAAAACAATGTTTTTCCTCTGCACAAACTACAATTATATAACTAGGTACATACAGGCAATAAGGACTCATGAATGATTTAACTAACACCAAGCAAATCCAAAATTAAAACGAATACATATAAGAGAACGTTGTTAGATTTTCAACTTTAAGCTGTCGTAATAGTACACCCACATTTCGCTAGTTATGTTTAAGTCCCATGTAAAAGAGGGCGAGCCTATTGCCATCAACCGGGCACAAATCCAGACTCCGTGGCTGCTACTGAGAAATTCAATAACACTTTGCCCGACCTGTGAATCGAACCCAGGACAAAGCAATGCGAATATAAAACAGTGCGCTTTTATTTAGGCATGGCTTTTGCCCGGGGCTTCGTTCGCGTTATGGTCAGAGATGCTTTCACGTGATAATGTAGCTTTCCGTTAGAGAAAGATTTTTCCACCGAAAACGCGAGCGAAACCGGGGAACAGCTAGTTATGTAAAGAAGATTATCATTTCACCTTTTCTTCATGAGAACAAGCTTTGCTTAATGCTTTGCTAATTCTATGATGGCTTTTTTCATTCTTTGAATAACAGCTGTCAAAGCAAACAAATAGACTAAATTGAGTAAAGACGAAGACGGTACTTTCGAAACCTACCTATGACAAATCCGTTTATAGTCCTTGCGGCCAGCAGTAACCGGTAATCAGTCACGGTGCTCTGAGCCAGTGTGATGGTTGCGTCCATCAGCAGGGTCATGCTGAGCACGTTCCGTCTGCCAAACACGTCGCCAACTATGCCCCAGAAGAACGCGCTGGCTACTCCACCTGGGGAAGAGGGAGAAGAATGGTTTAAGGAGAAGTATCTAGACAATAGGTATACATCATCCATCATAACTGGCGTAGCCATGGATGTCACACTGATAGGCATAAGCCTCTCCCATATCTTTCCAGCCCTTTCTGGGCCGGCCAGGCACTCATTGCGTGGAGACATCCATCTTGTCCTTGAGATATGTTATACAAGGTGTAGTTTTGCACCCTCGTCAAATTCAAGGAGGTAACTATGCTAATGATTCTCGACCCGAATCAATAATAAAATGGATAGGTAGTTAGTTTTTATATTTTTTTCTTAATATCGGAAATCGGTAATTGTACACCACCCGTATTAAAACGCGGCCCGTCTAATACTAGCATTACTAGCCCTATAACCGCGCTTTCACAAACACAAACAAACGCAGACGTTTATTCGATAAACGGGTGATTCTCCTCTTTTGAGAAGGGCTTCATTCTGAAATAGTGTCAAATTAAAACAATTAAACAAAGCAACGTTTATTATTATTGAACTTAATTTATTTACGTCTTCTATGACAATCTCCTGAATTTTGACGAGGATGCAAAACTACACGTTGTTTTAATGCACGTGGGAAAAGATGCCTTTACCTACCAAAGTCCAGACAATGCAATATTGCTAATCAATGCAAGGATCCTTGTTGAATGAAATGTTTACTATGATTATACAATCACTGTAAGGATAATTATTGTCAACAACATTATTTATTCCGGGTGTAAGTACTTATACTACGTTACATTTAGAACTTGTAAGTATCAACAAAATTTAATCATAAAGAACTGAAAAACCTTATGGCGTAATCAGCCAGTTGCTTACGATAGCATTCTTTGCAGAAGACGAGGTCTCTGCTCTCCATAATCACACTGACTGAGATGATAACTAAATGAGATGTGAACGATGAAAAAGAAGACAAACTACACCGACCCCAAATAAGCTTTGATAAGGGCGAAAGTAAGCCGTGACGTCTGACAGGGGAGAATGGAAGAAGAGGACGTGCTGCACCGACCCCAAGTAGAATGGGACAAGAGGTGGAAGATTTTGATAATGATAGGCAAAAGGTTGGTGAATCACACTATTCGTTCAATTGTCAGCAATTATTTGTTGAATATGTGTAATATACCTACACATACATATTATGTAGCATAGAAACAATCATTCAGCCTTGTATACAGGCGAGCCGATTGTTTAATTGTTCCGATCAATCGGCTAACTCTAATCGGACTGAATTATATAAGCGCCCAATTTATTACATTCTATAAATGTATGGGTTTTAAATCTAGAAACTGTCCTAAATTTAGCATCTCCTGAATCTGTGGTGCTGAGGGTAGCTAGTGGACTAACCAGACGTGGCGTGGCAATTATGGGAACTGATATTTAGGTTTAATGTCATCATCTTCATTAGCAGATTTGTTCCACCCTCTGTTAAGGATAGGTGTCTGCCCTGTCGTGGTATGCTTCCCTGGTAGGTATGTGCTAGTCTTCCAGGGATCATCTGGACGTATCTTTTTATTTCTTTATTTATCTACTTACATCTACCATTACAGGAGAACCCGATGCGATTAATGTGCAAATTCTAACTTGATCGATACTATAATCTATGTACAACTAATAAAAAACAAATTGCATTCCTTGTGAATTACCCCAAAGAACAACAGAATAAGTCCGTCTTACTCTGAGGTTGAACGCGTTCAGGGAGCGCGCGGTTCCTAGCTGTTGGTTGTTCCTATATTTTCTTTCACATCATTATGTTTTCTTCCAGAAATATTTTTGTAGGACAACTGCACAGCAATTACTGATCGGTCTTTAATAAATAACTGAGTTTACAATTTCATATTTTCCAAAAGCTCAAACCAAAGATATTCTGTTGAATCTTTGTTAACAATTAACAATTTTGTATAATTAACTACTTTCTTACGACATTTTTCTTAATATTTGTTCCATTTTAGGAATCTTCTTTCTTTTTCGTATGGTTAGTGCCTAATCTGTTGTCAGAGTTTTTATTCCGCACATGGATCTCTGACTTGGCTTTACGGGTTAGTCCCCGAGTACCCCGATTCCCGAGGCACCCGTACCGGAGTACCCCGATTTATTTTCATCTTGAGGAAGTCAATCAAAAGTCAGTTTAGCTTAAAAGTACTATCAGCAGATGAAATGTTAAATAACATTTTATTACGTAAGTCTTGCTTAGTTAAGGTAAATATTATAATTAGAGAATACAATATAGAGTCTCGTAGAGCAATCACAGGTTTTAATTATTATCACAATAGTTGCATTTTCAGTACCGCAAATCAAAATGACTACCCTACATGGAACATTAACATGTTCTAATATTAACATAATTTAAAAAATACGCAAAAACAGAAGTGCCGCACTATAGGTCCCACTATAGGTGCCCGACCCAATTCTCGAAAATGGCAATATATATCACACTGTACTGGGATCAATCCATCATCACTGACAGGACTATTGTAGCTAATAAGCCTGATATAGTGGTGATGGATTGATCAGAGCGGCGCGCAGTGATTGTTGACATAACAGTCCCGCATGACGAGAACCTCGTGAAAGCCAAGATAGATAAGCAATAATTAAATATCTTGATTTGGCTCGCGAAGTTGTCGACATGGGTGGGATGTGAACTCAATGATCATTGCCAATGGCTTAATTGCCCAGAGCCTCGACCAATACCTGAGGAGGCTCTCGTTAGACAGCTGGATCAAGGGCTTGATTAAGAAAGCGGTAATCCTGGACACGGCTCGTATTGTTAGGAGGTTTCTCTCTCCAAAAAAAACGTTACTTTCGTACTTTACATTTTTAATAACAGCAGGTAATAATTCATTTAATAACATGATTATTTAGTAACATGAAACACGTTACGAATCGAAAAAGAGGCTGACTTAGAATCAAAGAACTCTTGGGCTTCCAAAGATAGGAGGAGTCTTACCGCAAATGGCTTAGATTTGATGGGACGTCACTATTTTTACGTTTTTAAGTTCCAAATGACTTCGTTTAGATATTCAGCTTAAGCAAAATATTAGTTTTTTCTTTTTTTACTTTGTGCAGCTTATAAAAAAAAAGATATTATATGGAAAGAAAAGCCCCATGATTGCTTCATATAATGTACATACTTTCATTGAAGAACGCTTTTGAAATTAAACGTGCCCCAAAATTCCGATCTTCTTTCAAATAAATTACTTTCTTCTTATGTATTTCAAACACATACATTTAAGCACTTTTTATGTCGACCGTACAAGTTGAAAACAATAGAAAAAACAAAAGAAAGAATGTAATAATATTTATCGAATTCGGGGTCCTCCGGTACGGGTGCCTCAGGGACCGGGGTACTCAGGGACTAACCCGGCTTTACATGCCGTCGAGAAATATCTCTCAGGCATGCTGGTTTCCTCACGATGTTTTCCTTCACCGAAGCAAGTGATAATTAAACAATACGCACATGAATCCAAAAAAACAGAGTTGCGTGTCTTGGGTTCGAATTCGAGACCAAATAGGCTATCAAGAAAAAAAACTGCTGTTTTTTTAGGAATAAAGTCCCGTCTCACTCTCCCGTGTTTCTGTCTTCGAAACTTCATTTAATTGATTAACACGTGACATCTTTTTAACTACGTTCTTCTATACGACACCACTCCTAATCAGGTCTGTTACCGATAAATCGTAGTAACACTTGATATATTTCCGCTAATAACTCCATATACGTGGTAAATGGAATGTTCATGTATGGAGAAAATGCTGTCATCAATATTTTCATATTTATAAATATTTATATCAGCTATATGTTATGTGTCGACATTTGAATTAATACTTTGTTGAATTCGCAGAAAGTCATTATTAGATTGAAGTTCAATATCCACCATCATGATGTAAGAAATAACACTATTTATTGTAAGCCATAACAAGTATAGTTAAAAACTTTTAAGAATTAGGTACATATGGTGATCCGTACGCAAAATACGCATATTCGACGAGGAGTTGCGGACACCAGCCCGCTAAACCAAACAATACAAAGTGGCGGGTTCTTTGCTAAAACTGACATATTTCCTTCAAAAGATAGTATCATATATCTTTTTCAATGATATGCCGTATCCATTGTTTGAACGCACGTGCATACGCGCCATGTTTAAAGAGCCTGACACCCATAAAAAATATTGACGTAGCTAGAAAAGCCTTAAAGTAGAAGGAAGACTCAGCTAGCCATGTCTTCGTATGGCCAATTAAGCTGTGGGCAAAGATAGTCGCTATGTGGAAACCTGAGATAGCCACAAAGCGTCATGGCAGACCCCGTAGATGATGGCTGGACAAGCTGAATAAACAAACGATCACTGGTCCATTTAAGCATTGGATTGCAAGAACGAGAAGAAGAAGAAGAGGTTTTGGCCTATAAGAGTCGTGAAAGTCTGCTTCAGCAATACGAATGTCGTCTTTCCTCTGTATCTGCGGACTACTCATCGTTTCGTTGCTGTCATACGGGATCCATTATAGAAGTGTCTATAGCATGAGCCATTGAATTTGGAATCTGTTAACAGTTCCACCTTTCTTGGCATGAATGTTAAACATAACCTAGAAACTTTTTCTAAATCGGCCAATGACTGAATTCATTTGATTTACCTATTACATCGACGCATCAATTTATATCAGTGATGCAACTGACAACAACCTATTGTCTTCTGCTAAGTATTGATGTTCAAATTAGTACTCTTCTCGTAAAATCAATTAGATACAATAGTAATACGTTCCAAAGTGTTTGTTTTAACAACGAGCCTATAATTTGGGCCTAATCACAATACAAACTTGACGCGTAAGTGTTAAACTTCCGCGAAAACTTGATTAAATTCGTAAATACCCGCGGTTTTCTCATGATGACGACAGAATTCCGATATTACGCGTTCAGGAGACTTTGGCTTACTATGACGTCTTGGAACCAGGAATGTTTGTTATTCCAGTGTGGGAAGGAGTCAGAGCTATACGGGATGTCTAGCGCCATCTCTTTCCCACACAGGAATATAACTAAAAAATTCCTGCATTAAGACGTCATGGTAGGCCATTTTGAGACTTAAAAGTTCCATTCTATCAGCGAGAAAGATGATGCAAAAGTCAAAAAAGCGTTGTATTAACAAAGGCTACCTAGACATAGTTTAGTCTGTGATTTATGACCATTTTAATCTATAGTTTTTGCAATTCGCTCTTGATAATATATCACTGAAATATCCTACAAACTTCACTTGTACTACCGGGTTCAATGACGGTCGACCAGCTTTAAACCTTATTACATAGGGTGTTAGGTTGAAAAGTGGCAGACCGTCAGTTAAGTTGGTAGGTACCTAGGTAAGTTGTACAATAGAGAATTCTTCTCTATTCTGTCATTTGAACCACGATCAGTCTTACAAATCAATATTACCTAGTGGACAAGCTACGAGTATAAACTCAAACGTCAACATTAAAGTGTACTTTCTAAGAAAAATAAAAATAAATGATGACTGTGCTTTGCTTTACGACGTCACTGGCGCTTTACACAACGGTAAGGCGATAAGGTTTGGGTTTACATTTTATTTGTTTATTTTATCGGTAAATCTGCAATTTTCTTCTACATGTTCTGCAGTAGAACAGCAGTTTTCTCCTTTCCAATCCTCTCTATCCAGAACTAGTATACGACGTACGTGGACCAATCCAGCGTGAATGCGTCAAAATTTTCCCGTTGCCATGGCGACCATGAATTCATCAAATATCGTGCTTACCACTCATAAACGCCATATTGATAAGCCCAGCCTGGTAGGTGGTGAGCTCCAGTTCACACCTGGCGGCTGGTAGAACGTAGGACATGACGCAGTTCTGTACTCCCGACGCGAAGAACGAGGAAGCGCACGCGCCGAGCGCACTCCGGCTGAAGCGGCCGTAACCTGCGGAAGGAAATAAAGTTACTTTGATTTACAAGCATTACATTTTTGAAGACCAAACTTTTTCAAATTTTTAAGAAGTCTTGCTACGTCCACCCAAATAAATTTGAAAAAGGGCAGGAGAATCATGGTAGTCTGAACATTAAGATTTAACGGAGTATGAGATTCTACTGTTCGTTATACGAGTAGCTGTCCAGACATTAAAAAATCTTCTTTAAACCAACAATTTCTGGTAATAGAGGACCACTCCAGACATTAAAAAATCTTCTTTGAACCAACAATTTCTGGTAACAGAGGACCACTATGGCATCATTATATCACTTGCCTATCACCCGTCAGTTCATCGGGGATGACTGAAATACTAGCTTTTGCTCGCGGCTTCGCTCCTGTTATGTACGGAAATTATCCCACGGGAACGTGTGACCTGTGACACTCGGTGATAAAGTAGCTTCTCGTTAGTGAAAAAATTGTCAGAATCGTATCAATAGTTCCGAAGATTACTTCCTACATACAAACATACAAATGAATTCTACCTCTTTATAATATTAGTATAGATAGATAGAGAGCTGATCAAAGTCCTGATTCCCATTAAAATTTGCAAAATACTCTAATCTACTCACAAAAAACCGTCTTTTAGCTCTCTAAAGATATACTTCTGCCACCACTGTCTCTTCGTAACCAACCACAGTTCGCCTGTCTTGCTGTATGCTAATTTAGCAATTACAACCGCTACTTCATCCTTGCAAATCAGCAACAAATTATCAACATCTACTCCGTTTCCATATCAGCAGCAGATAGTGATCTACTCGTATATAACTAAGATACTTATCGCATCGGAATGCGAGCTAGTCGGACGTGGCTGTAGTAATAACAACGGTAAGATGCTGTTTCTAATACATTCAGCTAAGTTAGCAAAATTGTTTCTGTTAGGTAAGTTACTGGTTAACGATAATGATTTAATAATATCTTCATACGGTGTTAGCGATATTGTCACACAATCATTTACCATGATTTCCAGCATAAAAATTTTGTAGTTTGAATAAAAAAAAAAAAAAAACAGCTGTTGCATCCATTTTGAGTATTGTATGGAACAGCTGTTTCTTTTTAATCATCTGCGTAGGCTCTCAGTTTAGACAGTTTATCCAGTTAGCCGGATGCAGTCGAATACCAGTATTTTACATGGAGCGACTGCCTGTCTGACCTCCACAACCCAGTAAGTACGGGGTAATACGGCACCCCTTGGTAAGACTGGTTGTCAGACTTTCGGGCGAATGACTACCTCTAACGACTGTTAAAAGATCTACAAATGACAGCCGGGACCACGGCTTAACGTGCATTCCAAAGACACGGAGGAAACATGGCATGTAGTAGACCGACTTTGGCAAGCGCGGCTTAACCTTGGAGATCGACTAATTGCTTATTTAGTTACGAGCTTCACGAGTTTTGAGAGGTTATGATGAGTAAAATAAATAACACAAAAAGTGCCTGTTTGGGATCATACCCGGGACGTACGAGTCGTGAGTCGGTGCTGATACCACTGCTTACGACATGCTAATAATAAGGTATTATTAATAGCCCTACTATACAACGATATCTACAAGACTTCCGTTATCACCGACACAATGGTAAGGTTTTCATTACGCACAGCTGTAACAATAATATTATGGCTAAAGGATTGAGTTAATTGTATGAAGTATGCTAATAGTTTTTATTAAGAACTTCACGGTGTAGATGTGTTAGTGGGGGCGTAATGACGAATTTGTGCACGTGCAAATGGCACGCGCGATTTGTCTGGTGATTTTAGAAGGTTAAGGCCATCAGATTGGGATGGCCTGCCAAAACTGCTTAGGGATGGCATGACATAGTTAAGGTCCCAATCACACTAATGTGGTCAAGTATTTTGAATGAACAGATTTTCAACCAATAGCGTTGCTGGGAACTGTATACGCTACGCCATTAGGTTTCACAGTTGCCTCCCTCATTAAATTAGGCGGTGAATTACGTACCACGTTTTAAACGTCAAGAATTACTGTACCTTTAACTATACGAGCGGTATCTGTAGAGACCCCACGAGATTTTCTTGGGTTATATTTTCTTCTGCTATTCTCAGTCTGCCGCGGGAGCTCTCAACTGATGAATAATTGAATATTTGCTGCGCTCTCTTATATACATATATAATATGAAGTTATAATAATGATCCGCTATTTTCGTGATGACGATATTTCAAGACTTTTCAACATTATATGCTCTCATAAAATAATACTCATAAAACGCAAAAGAATGATAGAATGTGAAATTAGCAAACATGAATTCGTTTGCATGTCCTCGAACCAAAAATTTTAAGACCTGTGACATCTACCTACACACAATGGGCCCGCGTGGTCCACTACGCGAAAGAGTGAGAGGAGGAAGAATCCATTATTCCTCCTCTCCCTCTTTAAAGCCGGCTCAAAAAAAAGGAGGTTATTGAATTGAGCATTCGAAATTAAGATCTTGTCAAAATCTAGATTAATATAACTATAAATATTACTACAAACGTTAAAGTAATACAAGACAGTGTAAACTGCTCTGACCAGTCTCTGTCTGCTCACTTATAAGTTAAACTAGGATGATGTGCCGTTATAGGCTTGAACACTTGATCTAGTCAGTCTTCTTCTTAATCTATACACACACACTTATTACGATTAAATACACAGTGACACTTAATTTCATATTTTGATCCATATAAATACGTAGAGAGACTAATTTTTAACTGCCCGTTGATCTAGGGGGTCATAAGCGCTACTGCTTAGATGAGGCCCGGGCCCGATTCCCAGGTCGGGCAAAGTGTAATTGAGTTTTTCTATTAGAAAGTTCTCAGTAGCAGCTAAGGAGTCTGCATGAATTTGTGACCGCTCACCCCCTATTAAATGGGAGGTAAACATAACTGGCGACATGTGGTTGTACTATTAGGTACACCTCTGCCAAACCCATCAGGAATTATGTATGTAGATTAATATTTTAACCACTGCAGCTTCTAGCAAAACCTACTTTAGGGCGCGTCGTAACCAAAGCGATCGCTGCATTTATTTCCTTAGGACATAGGATACTCTTTATCCCCTTAACACGTTCCCATGGGACAATATCTGACTTCCACGCACGCAGGCAAAGCCGTGAGCAAAAGTTAGTAAATTATTAAAATACTAGAGAAAAATACATTTTAATTTCCCACTAATTAGTAAAGTTATAAATAGAAAGTTCTAAGTAAAAGTTTTCATTAAGTACCCTGTTAACAATAAACTGAAAGAAACTCGTATTTTCTTGCTTTGATGGAAAGAGAAGTCAGTGACCTCTCTACCCGTTGCATAGATACCCAAGATGTACATACATAAAAGACATTATTTATTATTAGTAATCAAGTATTTGAAGGGGTTAGCAAATAATAGATAATATTATTTCTATTCCAAACAGGTCGTGAAGGCCCAGAGGTTATGGCCTCGCCTCTCATGCATGAGGTTGTTGGTTCAAATCCGGGCAAGTACCAACTGGACTTTTTGCAATTCATGTGTACTTTCTAAGTTTATCTTGAACATCACAGACATCGGTGAAGGAAAACATCGTGAGCATACCTGGACTTATAATCAATACGGGTCGGAAGGGACACCGACGCGAAAACGGAAACCACATACTCGGTAAGTATGTACATCATTCGGAACATCCCACATAGAAATTTTTCGTCGGTTTTTAAAAAAAACGGCTGTTTCCTACAAAACTGCAATACCTTCACGGTCAAAATGTATGGAACAGCTGATTTTTTTTTTTAATAACCGACGAAAAATTTTTATGTGGGGGGGTTCAGAATGATATACTCAATATGTGGTTTCCGTTTTTGCGTGGCTGTCCCTACCAACCAGTATAAGTCTGAAATCGCCAACCCGTCTTGAGCAAGCTTGGTGATCAATGCTCGTGCCTTCTCTGTATGAGAAGAGACTTTTGCCCAGCAGTGGGCAGTGGTACAGGCTGGTATTATTATTATTAATATATTTCTATTCATCCCTCAAATGAAAATTGGATTTTTAACGCTCGATTCAGCGCTTATAGTCTGTCCACCAGATTATTTACTTTTTGACAGCTGCCTTAGAACGTTCGAGAATACAGAGCTGGACAAAACCAAGGACCATGTAGGGGACATTAGCCATGTGTCGAAAGAACTGGAAGCCATGGGGAGACGTGTCTGCCCAGCAGCGGGATAACTGTAACATTTCGCTGACAAGTGAAAGATTTCGTGTTCATTTTAGTACTCAACTATAGCGACCCGCCCCGGCTTCGTACGGGTGCAATGCTATTATACATATAAACCTTCCTCTTGAATCACTCTATCTATTAAAAAAAAACCGGTCAAGTGCGAGTTGGACTCGCGCACCGAGGGTTCCGTACAAACCTGTGGGTATATAACTTTTTTTTATATGACGAAACTAAAAATTTACGGTTTTCGTAATTTTTCCTATATCTGTACTATAAGACGTGACTTCGTACAAAATTTCAAGATTCTAAGTTCACGGGAAGTACCCTGTAGGTTTTGATTCCCGTGCGAGTTTCGAAAATTTGCGGAAATTTGCGGCCTAAGTGGCTGTATCTTTTGATTGCGTTGACTTAGAAGGTTGATTTTTCTACAGCTTCCAGGGACAGTAGAACTAAGTATCATATAGAAATTTCAGTTTGATACCTCCACGCGTTCCTGAGAAAAACGGTCTTGACAGACGGACGGACGGACGGACGGACGGACAACAAAGTGATCTTATAAGGGTTCCGTTTTTTCCTTTTGAGGTACGGAACCCTAATAACCGCATCAAAATCCGTTGCGTAGTTTTAAAGATCTAAGCATACATAGGGACAGACAGACAGCGGGAAGCGACTTTGTTTTATACTATGTAGTGAAATAGCATTATGTCGTCACAAATATAACGTTATCCAGCTTCTCAACAGCCATGTGTACCAAACTCACTAATGTTATGTCTGCGTGTATGTTCGTTTTGCCGTTGCTTACATAAATGCTTAGTACCTACTTGCATAAGTAACTGCTACCAATGCAGCAATGTAAGCAATCAATCAACTAGTTTACTGCTATTGCGACCGATTAGGTTTTCTCTGTGGGTTTTCAGTTTTTAATGGTCCATTGTGACTTTTAAAAGCAGATTTTTTTCAAGAAAAGTTTTGGAATCACAAGTTACTTTTGAGAATTCCTTGAAAGGACTTACTAGTTTCAGGTGCTTGGTCATGTGTTCGAAACTCGACAGGAATTTTCCGTTATGTAATTTATTTCATCCCCACTGCTCTCAAAACGCAAAACATCCCAAGGTTAGAAATTCTATAAGTAAAAATGTGGCAATGAACCAATCCTCACGGGACATGTGTGGTGGTTTCAATCCCACACTCTTAGGGGAACGGTAGTGGTGGGAACCACCTGGTAGTGGAACATTACAAGCTGATGCATGTAATCTTCAACAATTTTGGAAACACTCATCACTGCCCATATTTTTCACTCAGAGCTTTCAGATAATTTGATTATTTTTTATGTTTGGCGCCCATTTCAACAACAACAAATAAGTTATTACATAAAGATAGGTATTTGTAATATTGACATTCCTCTATTATGTTACTTCTCAATCCAGCCACGTGTTTCGCTCTTACAACGTGAGAATTGATGTTTAGAAAAATGATTGCATAGCATTTTGTGACCATAGCATTGTCCGTTCGTAACCTATTCTATCTGGTTCATATTAATTAGTCCATAATTGTTTCTATTATTTTTTTATTAACCACCTGTATGTGTACATTATGGATTGCAAAGAAACTATTTGAGATTTAGATACAAATAAAACAGTTTTTGCTTAGTTTTTTTACGTAACATAATATCTCGCTTATACTCCCCGAAGGGTGAGGCAGAGGCAGGTTGGGGAAAGCGTTATTGGATTTTCACTAACATCTGATGTTTTCTATCTAATATAATCATAATGTCAGTAACAACCACACATTCTGCACACCCCGATACGTTTGAACGGCGTGAAACAATTTACCTTTTATTACGACTCCACTAAGACGAACGTAATTATTAGTAATTAAAAGTAAGTCAATCGCCAATGTTCACGCACGTTTGACGATACAGATCAAGCAGAAATGTGGAAGTTTGTGACCCGTTAACTAATGACTACACGTGTATTGTAGAAGAAGGAAATACAAGATGTAAACGGATCTTTCACGAAGCGGTCAACCAAGCATTTTATACTTAAAACTGAAAAACGCTACGCAAATATTATTGATGGGAAACGATTATTTTTTGGGGTGTAAAATCACGTTTTTACGTCAAATCTCAATGTATCGCACTCAAACATTGTGCTGATGGATGAATAGTAAACGAGTCACGGAGGTATATAAAGTAAAGTACCTGAAAAGCCAGTTTAAAAAAAAACTTGTGAAAAAGTTGGGACTTTGACCTCCAATATCACCGTAACTAAAACGTTCCCAGGTATGGTCATGAGCAAAAAAAATATTGTAATGACGGGGAAGACAAGACGTGCCCTTCGTCTTCGTCAAGGGTCTATTTACACCATTTATAACTTCTTGCAATCCCTGAAGAAGGTGATTTTACAAACAGTTCTATGCCTCCACTTGCAACACAAATCTATAAAAGCGTTTAGCGATAAACGAAGTTAAAATTCGTGCCCATTCTGTCAATTATTTGAAAAAAGAGAATTTCTCTTTGTTTGTATGGCGTTAAACGCATTGTATTGAGTGAAACGTTGGGCTCGTCCTAGGCCTTATTTTGAGGCCTCAGACTGAGGTAAACACATAACCTAACATCACGCCTGTAATCCACGAATTGTTAGGCAGAGGTGTACCTAATAGTTCCACCCACGTTTCGCCGCCATTTATATTTTAAGTCCCATGTAATAGGAAGCGAGCCTATTACCATCAACCGGGCACAAATCCAGACTCCTCCCTGAATTCCTGATGGAAAAACCCAATAACACTTTGTCCGACCCGGGGATCGAACCCACGACCTCATGCTTAGCACTCGCGCTTGCGAACACTAGACCAAAGGTAGTCAATGGTGACTGAGGTAAAGTCAAATATTACCTACACCTACTTACCTTTCGAATGAGAGAGTAACAGTTATGATTAGTTAATGCAGGCTAACACTTGATTTCTGTACTTTAGAATTACGCAATTTAAAAAAAAACACACAATATGAGGCCTAGTGACATCACTAAACTCCAGAACAAAATAATCGCTCTCTTGTTTTAGTACCGATAAATCTGGTTACATTTAGGTCGAAAACGGCTAATAATAAAGAGTCTGTGCATCGGGAAACAAACCAAAACGAAGTAAGAACATAGTCTGGTCAGACGAAGACTTGACAACTTGAAGACCAAAGACTTTTAAGGAGATCAAAGACCACCTAGGTTAACCTATCGGATATTGAGAAGCATTATGATTACATCATTGGAACTGATGAGGAATGGACTGTACAACATAATTGTCCGTTTCCTCATATTGACCCTCCCGAACGCAAATGGTTTTACGGGAGGTGTGTCCATCTATTCTTCTTGTAGTTTCGTTCCACATTATAGGAGAAATTCTTTGAAGACCAACAATGCAATGCTTGCTGGATACAAATATTGGGTCCGGAATAGCAATAATATTGAACCTATTTTAATTACTTATTCTTAGGCCGAATATAACATACATATTTTGGGCACTTTTAATGTTGTTTATATCAGTAGCTACGAGTGAGGAGCTCGTGGCTAAATAATAACAACCGCTCGGATCGATCTTAAGGCTAAGCCGCGCTTGCCTAGGTTGGTCTGTGGATGGGTGGGACCACCTATTACATACCAAGTTTCCTCCGTGCCTCGGAAAGTACGTTAAGCCGTCGGTCCCGGCTGTCATTTGTAGATCTTTGACAGTCGTTACAGGTAGTCAGTGGACCAAAAGTCTGACAATCAGTCTTACCAAGGGGTATCGTATTACCCAGTACTAACTGGGCTGTGGAGGTCAGATAGGCAGTCTTTCCATGTAAAATACTGGTATTTAGCTGCATCCGGTGGAACTGGAAGGCGACCCCAAGGCAAGGCTAGGCAGATGATTTCAGTAGTTACGAGTTCCACCTTTGCGCTTGCCTTGAATCAACAGCTTAATATTTGTCTCCCTTATCATGGACTTTAAGTTTGCAACCACTGGAAGAATGCCACCGAAATTTAGCTTTTATTTGGATCCTGCAACTTCGCTTATGGTTAACCGACAAGCCTTTTCTCAAACACTTCTTCTGATATGAAAAACTGTCTCCAATTTAGCTGCTGCATCCGCTTGGACTGGAACCCGACCCCAACATAGTTGAGAACAGGCTAGGCAGATGATCACGATGACTGACTATCGTTGAACTTACCAGCAATATCCAGTGCCGTTTCATAGTCTGCCACCTCTGGCATTGCATCTTGTGTTGTGTCGCTACTGTCTGTTCTCCGCGCAGCTGAAATACAAATGAAGGTAATTAATTTTCAGTGTTATCTCAACTATCTACTATTATCTTAGTTACTATAATTAATTATAAAGAAACTGGTCACAACCAGTTTCTTTATACTGCCTAGTTGGTTTAGTGGTTGCTAGCGCGACTGCTGAGCATGAAGTTCCAAGTTCGATTCCCAGGTCGGGCATTGTGTTATTGGGTTTTTCCTTCGGGATTTTCTCAGTAGTAACCAGGGAGTCTGCGAGTGAGACGGACATATTCTGTTCTTTGACATGTTGTTTGTAAAAACTGTAATTCGTTGTATATAGATTCTTGTAATGATGAAGTTAGAATGGGCGTAGCGTTTGTTAATGCTGTAATGATAGATGTAAGTAGATAAATACATGTACACCTCCCGCTTACGCTTAGGGTAAACCCATGCCCATAAACAGTGTGGAAGGAACATCGACCCACAAACGGTAACCACGTATTCAGTACTTACATCACTTGGATTTTTTTTTTTATCGGAAATGAAACGAAAAATTCTACAAAAATGTTATACCTACATGGTCAATATGTATGGAACAGCTGATTTTTTTTCACCCTGTATAAGTAGTGGAAGCTTTTCGGCTGATATACTGACAATGAAAAATTGCCTCGGTTAAAACTCAAGTGTTTTAATGAGTCAATCTGTACTGTTGTGCAGAAGAACGTTGGTTTTCATTAAATGACCGACCGATAGCTGCGATATGAGCTGACATTCCTTAATGACTTATAGCATTAGTATGTGTGCATAAATATTAATAAAGATTCTTTTGTTAAATAGTTACATTTATAAATTAAAATAACCGAAAGTAACTAAATTAATAATAAACTAAAAAATGCCATCAAAAAACTCCTCAACGCTGGCAACTGGTAATATCCTCAAGAGACTGGCGGCGTTGCCACGTTGTATGGCAACGCTTAGCCTCTGGCCAAGGTAAAAGCCACCACTGGGTCACGGGAAGTAACAACTAAGCGTTTTGAAATGTATCATAGAAAGTCCTGTTTGTCACAAAAATGCAGTGTCACCAGAACTAAAGGTGTACGCAAAATTTCAGGCCAATCGGATACTAACAAATAGTCGAAAAATAGTTTGCAAATTTTGAAGCGGACCACTTACATACCTACACACATACGAACAGTGCAAGTTAAATACTTTTTAGAATACTTTTCATTTAACATCCCTCTACCCATCCGACATTCACTTCGCCCACGGCATCGTCCCCTATTTTCAGTGCTTCTAACCAAATCCCTATTGACCAGTCTATTGTATGTAGCTCTCACCCATATAAACAACATTTTATTATATGACGAATCTTTGGTTATCTCTGCGTGTACTGAACTGAGATTCCTGAACACTGAACACTGCTACCCGTTACCTGAAGTCCATTGCTAGTCTTACTACAATCTCTTTGGACTAAATAAATGAAAGTTGATATTAATAATTACTATCTCAACCTATTTAATTTAATAGTTAATTTAATTCTTATTCTGTTTAATTTAATGTTATTGGCAATTTAATTTTGTATAATTTTATCTAGCTTTTAAGGTTAGCATTTTTTTTGGTCAAAGAATCAGCATTGCCTTCCAACGTGGCGATGCTGCCAGCCTTCTGGGCACTTTTCCTGTTGACAGCGATGTGGAAGAATTTTTTGACGCTCCGTAATTGTACATCTTTTTATTCTTATTTTAAATCTAATATTAGTTTGTAAATAAGGTAAATATTTTGATGATTTAATAAATGCTTTTATTACATTAATAACCCTGTTTTTTAAATTCTAATGTGTATGCTGATTTTTGTTGTTTTTTTTTCTGTTTACTAATTTACTATATTGTTATCTAGTTCTTATATAATTTTCAAAGTATTTTTTTAATGTTTACTGACCGATAACTTGTTTGTGTGGTTTATAACTGTAAATACAAGTTGGTTATTAAAAAAAAAAAATTGTGAAACCACTGGTGAATTCAACCTAGGATTCAGTGAATCTTCAAGTTCAAATTAAATTACTTGGCGAAACTCAAACGTTGGGTTGGCCCAACGTTTGAGTTTCGCCAAGTACGACGGCAAAATATAAAATATCAATTACTATACTATATTTTGAAGTTACTTTTAATACTAACTGGGTTGTACTGGTCAGATAGGCAGTCGCTCCCTGTAAAATACTAGTATTCAGCTCGGCTGCACCTGAATATTTTACTAGAACTAGTTAGACTGGAAGCTTACCTGAACATAGTTGGGAAAAGAATAGGTAGATGATGATTTTGAAGTTGCTTTTATCCTAAATTGAACTCTCATCCGGGGTACTTATTCATACAAGCTAGCAAGTATAATCCTGTGTTATAAATGTTATAATAACTTAATGATAATAACAATGACATTGTAACAATGTATAATACTATAAACAACTTTAAACAAAAAGAAGTTTTAATGTTGTGCTGTAGTGAATCATAAGTTAAATAATTGTATGATGTATTATTGAATGATAACATTTTGATATTGTGGCACAAGTTGGACAATATATTTAAACGCACTAACTGAGTAATTAATAATTATGTACTTTGTTTTATTTATTTTTATTGTTCAGACTCTCACTGCGAATATCACCGCTGATATTGAACGTAATCAGCGCATCTAAACTACGTTCGAGAGCTTCCATTGTCAACGTTCCTTAGGAATATTGCCATAAGTTTCAAAGGTCAAATTCTCCCTTCAAGAAAGCACACATTTCTCTTTTATGCTTCTTTAAAAACGAATAACAAAATGTTTTTTTTTTTAACTTGGATAGATTTTGATTACTATAACGTTTGAGGAATTGCAGAACTCAAAGTAATAATAATCTCAATCACTAATAAATCTAAATAAAATAAAATCTATATCTCTAATAGAAAAAAGTGAGCAATGAAACATTAAGAATTACTCATTTACAATATCTAGCTAGGTAAATGATGTATCTAAAATAATTTAATATTACAAGAGGTAGTAAATAAATAAACTAACTATACCCCAACTAAATTATGGAATCTTCCTAAAATCTTTTTCTAACAGCTGTTTCATTAAACACAACTTTTAGCGTCTAATTAAATCAAAGCAAAACTTCGGTAATTTACTACCTAATTAATCCTCAGTTATTCTTAGTTTTCAATTATTTTAGTGATAGGAGAAAATTACGCCATTTTAAATGTTTTACAACTGAAATCCGGCTCAATAGCCGTTTATTGCTACTTTATCGAATATTTTCCGTTTCCCAAAGCGAATGCAAGCGTTTCACGATAAGCGGTTACCTAGAAACGGGTGAAATCAACGGATTTTCCACGATTACAGGTTCGATTCCTAGCTCATACACCTTTGTTGGGCAAGAAAGTGTTTGTTAGATTTCTATTATGTTGCTTTATCTTTATGATGTAATTTGTGGAAATGTAAAATTCTATTAAAACTTTTATTTTACTTATTTTTTTTTCGCAACTACACCCAATATCAACCACAAAAAAAAATCGATAAATTTTTGAAATACACTTACGGCTTTGTATCTTCGGCAAAATCTTGCAGACCATGTTGTGGTATATTAATGATCACTGTGACACAAAACCACGGGCCCGGGCGCCGAGGTACCGCGCGCTACACACTGTTGCCCGCGACAAACTGCCGCTCGCCATCTAGCGCCATAGTTCCACAGACTTACACACACGCAGAGAAGGCGGGGATGAAATGTAAATTAAGTTTAAGTTAGTATTACCTTTTTGGTTGGCAGTGTATGATGTTTTGATAAGGGCTCATTTACGGAGACGCGGCGGCGTGTCGCTCGGCGCGTTGTGCGGCGCGGCCCGCTTTCAATTCAAACATATCGCGTCGCCCGCGGCGTTGGACGCGCATACACACATCAAAAAAAGTTTGATTTTTGTTTCGTTTAATTGTTTTATATTTTATTATTTTTATTCTGTATTCTATATTTTTAAGTAAAGAATCTAAAAAGGAGAAGAAATTATAACATAGTCTACCGTAACAAAAGATTTAGATTTTTCAAACTGATCGCAAACTTTTTTGATTTGTGCATGCGCGTCCACCGCCGCGTTGCCCGCGTCGGGTGACGCTCAACGCGCCGCGTCTTCGTAAATGAGCACTAAGGGTGTGTGACGGCGTGTGCGTTAACGGTTACATGAGTTTTGTATGAAGCGGTTCTATGAAAAAACAAAGGTTGCGTAGAATCTTTACATCTTAAACTCAAAGCATTTATTTCAATTAGACCATTACAGGCACTTTTGAATGTAAAAAGAAAAAACAAAAAAAATTAAACACACATAGTTCTCCACACAGTCACTACAGTCCCAGTTACAGGTCATAATAACTTGTGAAAGTACTGCAGTTAATTAATTCCAAAGCGTAGATCTATCGGAGAAGAATGGGTAAGAAACTCGATGGACATTCTTTTAAATAAAAAAAAATCATGCGGAATATGTGGTGTTACAGGCTCCTAACACATTTCAGATTTTTCCATGGGGTGACATCTGCGACAAGCAAGATGATAGTATGCTTGGTGGAGATCACTAAGTACCATTCAAAATCAAAAAAATCAAAATCAAAGCATTTATTTCAAGTAGGCCAATTACAGGCACTTTTGAATTGTCGAAACAAAGACAGCAATAAAAAATGAAGCTACAGTCCCAGTCACAAGACATAATAACTGTGAAAGTACTGTAGTTGCCCATTCCAAAGCGTAGATCTCTATGGAGAAGAATGGGCAAGAAACTCCATGGACACTCTTTTAAATCATAATGTTTTTACAAAAACTTGGATACATCATTCTTGTAGAGATGGTACATTATGTGAGAACGATGTAGCAAGACGTGCACGTTAAAAGTGTCCACAGTACAAAAAAAAAGGCAATTAAAAAACAAAATAATTAGTTCAAATAAACCGTGGCAACCAAGAGATGACCAGTCACAACTGACAGCGCCCGTTCACGAACATGACGCATGGATCAGCCATCATTCAACTCAACCATTTTGAAGGGAACTAAATGACCCGACACACACGCCACCATCAGCGAGACATTTGAGTGAGCATGACATACTCTTAACCATCTCATGGTTACCAACTCATCATGTACCATCGCGTTTGCCATATTTAGAAGTATATATCTGTTGCTGTAACACGCAGACAACAGTATTATTGTCCCAAGTTACCCATAGTTTGTGGGACAATACCACATTTAGAACTCACCTGAAACGAAATAAAATAAATTCGTTAAGTCTTTCGAAACATCGCCAAGCGGTTGGTCGACCCTTTGGCCTATTTTTTGGTCAAAGAATTTGCATTGCCATCCAACGTGGCAATGCTGCCAGCCATCTGGGCACTATTCCTGTTGACAGCGATGTGGACGAACTGTTTGACGCCCTTTAGGTAATGCTTTTCTTCTTTTCTGTGTGTACATATTTTATATTACCTATTATTTTAAGTTTCGTTATAAATAAAAATATGTAGCTTTAAGAAGAAAATATAAGGTTTTCCTGTACAAGTATCAGATAGATACTCGGGCAGGAAACGCCTTGGACACACTTTCCTATGAACACAGTAATTAGTCATTTCTATTACACGGTTCTATGAAATGAAGTTAGAAAATAAGCCTTGGGATACACAAATCGTGTTATGGTTGGTACTTAGTTTATTTCAATATGTCAAGCAGCTAATTACCTGAATAAGTAATTGGCTACTGGTGCCTAACCGATGGCTCTTCGACTTCCTCATCATCCACCTAGCCTTTTCCCAACTATGTTGGAAACCGGATGAAATATATCTTGGTAAGACCTGTTGCCAGACTTCAGTTCAAACTATGCGAAGCAATTTCGTAGCTTTGGATCGATTGCATAACAAATCGACAAACCCCTTTTAATTATCCGCATTTTTATGTCCTTCTTCCTATTTGATTTAGGTTCAGTGCAGCATTCTCTTTCTTCAAGTCCTACATCTTCATTATGTTATCTTCGTTACGTATTCCATCAGACTATTTTTCATGTGATTTTTTTTTCCGATTTCTCCGTGTAACTAGTAAGTAATTCTTTTTTCGTTTAGTAGACGATGCTCGCGCTGTGGTACTATACGAGTTATCCTCTATAATATGTTTTTCTTCTTCTTCGTCTATGTGGATGTGCTAGTATTTTCTTGTTACAATGTAAAATTGATACTTTACTAAGCATTTGTATGAGATACCACAACTGAAAACAGTAATATATTTTTTTTGCAATACAAATAACTGACATTATTTTTGGCAATCTTCCAATCCTTACAAATCCTCCAACCTTCCAATGGTTATTTTCCACATATTTGGGATGTTTTTTGGAAGTTGGTAGTTTTTTCGAAAAAAAAAACCCACTATTCTTATAGCCATCTACATTCATTGTCAAAAGTATTCCTCATCACCACGTACCTATGCCACAACACCCTATCCATCACATCATTTCCAACGATCAAAATAAACAAATCAAGCTACAAATAATCAATTATTTTCATCCTATCTTAATCAGCTTTCTCTTCCTGACGACAAGACGCCATTTCACTTTAACTTACTCATTTATGTTCAACATAATTATAGTGGGTTTGCATAAAATTACTCTCAGATACTGGTAATGCATGTCTTTGGTAATTTGCTGTAGGGATTAACGGTTACTCTAGGTACTTGGATATGGCGCCTGCGAAGAATTTATAAATTGTAGAAACTATGGGATTTGTGATAAGAGTATCCTGTTTGGAAGCTGTGGGGGGTGCAGTGGTCTTGTTAATTTGTAAGGTTGTTTTAATGATAGTAGTCCTGGCTGAATAATAGCAGCCGCACGGGGTGGTCTTCGAGGTTAAGTAACGCTTGCCGAGGTCTATCCGTGGATGGGTGACCTTCATTACATACTGAGTTCCCTCCGTGCCTTGGAAATAACGTTTTAAACCGTTTCTCCCTGCTGTTATTTATAGGATCTTTGGCAGTTGCTACGGGCAGTCGGCAGCACGATACTTACCAGGTATCGTATTGCGGATGGCGAGCAATGGGTAGCTCGCCGCCCGGTAAAGACCATGCCCGGGTCGATGGCGCGTTGTGTTCCACGCGCGCCTCAAAGTGATGTCAGCATAAACTGACGGGGTCCATTAGGACCGACGCTTGCCAGGGTTGCGGATTTGTTCGAAAGAGTTACCGTGGCCCTTGGCACCTTGGCACAGGCAACTGAAGGCACACGGGTGGGTTTTAGTCAGTAAGAGTCTGACACACCCTCCCGCTCCACCCAGAGCGCAAAAAAACGGATATCGTATTACCCAGTATATGGGTTCTGGAGGCCAGATAGGCAGTCGCCAGTCGCTCCATGTAAAATAGTAGTATTGAGCTTCATCCTGTTAGACTGGAAACCGACGCCAGCATAGTCGGGAAAAAGCTAGGCAGATGATGCAGTAGCCTGACCATAGATACGTAGAAAACACTTGAGTGTACACCAAAATTGTTAGACAGCTCAGTGTTATCATTCAATCACAATCCATTGTCATGTAACAAACAACAACAAACCGTGCGCTTGATGGGATTTCCCATCGCCTATATTGATGAACTTACATTAAAATTTTAATACCCCTTATAGGATGAGTTTATGAAAATTCTTCCCTATTGCCCATTTTGTTATCATGATGAAAGAAAGAAAAAGTATTTATTAGTCTCGCACTGGACAAAACATAATGGTGATGAAACTCTTTGTGCAAATTGTCATACTTCATAGTCAGCGGTTTAAGCTATAAAACGGATGTTTGTGTATTGAAGATTTTATTTAGTTTATTGAGCGGTGAAATTCTTGAAAGCAGTTAGAAATTAATGATCTTTGACAAAAGTTAATTAACATTTGTCACTAGGAACACATGCTGAGTATACGAACTGGTGCTATAGGACCCGGGTCGATTCGCTCTTAATCCGTTTTGAAGGACCAAGGTTTTGGGACACTAAGATACAGGCTGTGCCTATTTTGGGGCCCACGGCTACTTCTATTATTTTAGCTAATTGTATTTTGTTTCTCTATTTGTATGTTAATATAACTTGTGTGTGCCAATAAATTATTATTCCTTTATTTAAGATTGATTAATTTTTGTAATTGTTATTTTTCGCACACCATGCAGAGGACGCGTCTAATTTTACCGAGCTCAAACCGAAAAAAAAAATGACAACAGAATTGTCGTTTTGACTGGAAAATTAGGATGTAATAGACGAAACAATGATTACGTTTGCAAATTATAATAATATGATTAATTATGATAATTTGTGGACGAGAATAGAAACTATCAGTGACACCGAGATGGGTCTATTTTTTCAGCTGTTGGAATCAACATGAACTCCGGAAAATTTTGGGTCGTTTTTCTCTAATGGGTTTCCGTCTGCAAGTTATTTTAATATCAGTGTTTAATAGAATCCTAGGACTATAACTTATCATCATCACTAAGAGGAAACTTAGATACTTTTTATTTTTAACCGACTTCAAAAAAAGGAGGAGGTTCTCAATTCGGTTGTATTTTTTTTTGTGTTTGTTACCTCATATCTTCGTCATTTATGAACCGATTTGAAAAATTCTTCTTTTATCTGAGAGGAAACCATCAGAAATCGGGTCTGCAGTTTGTTTTTTTAAATCAAAATAGCGGGAAAATATGTATGTCATACAAGTAAAAGAAATTTCGAAATTGATATTTGACAAGGATTTGTCTGTGATGCGATAACTAAAAAGGGTAAAATAAAATCTTTTTTGCAAAAAAATAACCGACTTCCAAAAAGAATACAAAAAAATGGAAAATAACTTTACTTTCTTAAGTCGGTGCCAAAAAGTCAATGACGCAAACAATAGTAACCGACTTCCGAAAATAAAGTATTTTCCATTTATTTGTGTTTTTTTTGGAAGTCGGTTATTTATTTTCTGGTTAATTTTGTCCTCGCAACGAAATCCAGGTACAAGTTGCATCATTTGCCAATGTAGATTCTGGTTTTTGGTCAGGTACAACGTGAAATGTTTCTTAGGTTGTCAAGTCCGTTTATTGTTGGAAACTGATCGTCTAGAGGTCTAATAAAAAATCTGTGCATCCGTGTTAGACTTCCTCTGCGGAAGACGCAATTAAAACTTTTTACTAAATACTTTAATTTCGTTAATTCATGCTTTTTAGCAAAATAGTGATTGCTTTGTATTTGGACTGAAATTTAAAAGCAATAAGGTTTATTATCGATTGTTAAATTAATTGCTTAATTGGCGATTTTACGCCCAACAGCACTGAAAGTGAATTTCGCATGGATCATCGATTTTTTATCGCTGGACAGCTGTAACTTTAGACTATTATGTGATTATAAGGTATATAATAGTAACAAATATAACAAACACTAAGCCAAAGACCGAATTCGGTGTGTTACAATTAATATGAGTGTCCTCGAGGTAACAGCTGATTCCCATCTCCCGCATTGTCTCGACTCTATCTTGAGGGAAATTACCAATCTTCTCGTGACACACTGAGCTGCAAATTGACATTATTTACACATAATTATGATGACCATTCGGCACTTGCAGTTTGTTGCTGGTTTTGGAAAAGTTTAGTTTTTGGTCGTGTTTAATTAGAGTTAAGTTGTCGACTCATTCACTGAACTGAACTATTGTTGTGTGATATGTTTAAAACATTGATGCCCCTTTTAACTCGCTTTTATTTACTTCACCTGTAACTAACGAAAATTCCTAGAAGTTGAATTTGAGCCACTTCCTGAAATTTTGCACACTAATTTAATTTGGATGACAATGCTTGGTTAGCTAAGTGACGCCGTTTAAAATTCAATATGGCGGACTCCCAAAGATGGCGGGCTAGTTATTTTTCATGTACTCCCATGATTCTGCTGAGAAGAATACGCATCATAAAATGACGTTACTCTAAAGCGTGTTTTTTTTTAATTATAATTTAATTTAATTTAACAGACTACATCTAATTATTGCAATTTTGGCTCAGATCAGAGCTAAGACTTTGCATTATTATTTATGTGTTGGTGAAAATAGGTATTAGGTTAAAAGAGTTATCTGTAAGGTATTTCACCAATGCTGGAAAAATGTTTAACAGCTTGCAGTATGTTCGTAGACACTGTAAATTAGCTTTTAGCATCCCTTACAAAACCCTCCCAATCTGCCCACCTACCAACACGAAACGCCGTGAACTCAACGATAAAATTCCATCCCACTTTCATACATACATAGGTACAATCGCGTACGCAAGTATGAACAAACCATACGTACAGTCGCATCGTAAATCAAGAATCGAGCATGCAATAACGTGCGAGGCACGCCTTGACTTTGAACTTGGACTGTCGCGCGCACAAGTGCTTTGTGGAATTGTTGGCTAACAGGAAAATAGTGATGATTATTTTTGAAATTTCTATTTTAATTGCGATTAAGAAATTTTAGTGATATAATATTTTACACAATACTAATGTATTTTGCATGAGAACTTTAATATGTGAAATTTGATCTCCATTTTTTGAACAAAACGCCTATAGTTTTTCAAATATTCCAATAAAGATACGGTCATTTTATTTTGGATTGTCAAACGCAAAAATACCAGGAGTTTCGTATTTTTTTCTGAGATACTTACCCTGGAAACAGCTTAAAAAGGTACTTTACGTCCATGTACGTATAAGTTGTCATAGTTACAGGAAGGCTAATTAACTGTTTGAGGTGCCTGACTTGCGACGTTAACAGAGATATCTAATACTTCGCTAGTAATCTAGTTAAGTGCTTTGTTCTTGGATGTTGGTATAAAATTCCTTCACTTTACAGTTATTAAATTATAACGTGATGGGGTCAATACCTTTTTGATGTTTATCAGCATATTCTTTTTAATATTTTCCCTGGTTCCTGTTGATTTGCTATTTAATTATCTTAGTCGCGGTTCATCATACTTTTGCTGCACTTGTCCTAATTTATTTGGAGTCGCCGCAGCATGTTTTCTTCTCCGATACGTTTCTACTTTTTGTCAATCCAGTGGTCACAGTCTTTCTAGCCATAATATTCTTTCACATTGTCTATTCATCGTTATTTTCATCTTACAGCCATCTCATGCTAATAATAGTTGACTACTATTTTTTATCTTTAACTTTGTGGACCAAGAGATTTTCACCATTTGAATAAAATGTTTTATTGATTCCCAAGTTTTTTTTATCTTTATTTATTTAGTGGCTTTTGGTCTTACACACCTGATATGTCAACCCCATCGTGACACATATACGTGATAACCAAAATACTTAACAATGAAACTGCTACCAGACAACTTTGCTTAAAAGAAGTGTAAACAAACTTGAATATTGATTCGATATGATACTTTGAAAAGCACGCAGATCTAGCCTGTGGGTGTTTAATTCGGCCCTCAAAGCGTCTCTTTATCTGCTATTACGGACGCATTCCACTAGCAAGTGATGTACATACTCCACCGTTCTGCACTGTTCGCAATTTGGGCTACTAACCGTCCTTATCCTATGTGCTAAAATTATAATTTTTCTACCGATTCTCAAATCAGTAAACCAGAGAATCCGAGGAGGTTCGCAATGTACCAAATGCCCTTTTCTTGAGACTTTTTATAAAAATATTCTTTCCACAAGACATCTTATAACAATATAATTTATACTTACCTAGTAATTCGGCGTAATGACACTTAATTATAATAATTAAACCTTCTAAAGCCGATTTGTTCGCGATTAAAAATATAATGGTAATGTAAGATGGAACCCACTGCAACCTTATCTCCCTATTACAATTGGACGCTCAGATTTGCTGTAGAATGGCAAAAGCTTTCGAAACACCTCTGCACCCAGAAGTTCGATACCCAGGTTGCGATTGAAAAAATCTAAGCTTTGCCATTAGTAAACCCGTGGTCCGTGATCGCTCAACAATACCCGAATTATTATAACCTCAATTCTGATCTTCCATTACCCTCAAACACGGTCATAATTCATCCTTTCAATACCTTTCACGTCCTCCTTACATCGGTAAAGATTAATAAGTAACAAATGCATCTTTTAACAAAAACTTTTTTTCTCTCTTTAAAAGGCTTCATAATTCAACAATATATCATTTCATTTTGCGTGTAACTGTACTCAGTTGGCGGTATTCGCAGAAGCAAAAGTAAGAGCAAACCAATTTGACATGTATGTATGTGTTTGTGTTCCGTGCCCAAAAACTGAACGCACGGTTAGGTACATATGTTTGTGTTTAATCGATTTGGACTTAGGTTATATCCAGACGGTTCTGCGATTCCGGCATGTAACTTATGCCCTTTTTATTATTGCTATTTGTTCCTAAGCTTTGTTTGCTTTTTTTTCCAAAGCTTGTGATCTGTGGTTGTAATATGACTCATTTCGTTATATTATCTTAGGTTAACTTGTCCCAGCATAAAGTATTTTTAGTTAAGTAGATGTCAATAAAAGTAACAGCCATCATCATCATCATAGCAGTCCACTGACTGAAACAGTCCAATCCCATGCAAAGGAACTCGATCCTCACCGACTCTCATCCAGCCACTACCAGCCTCAAAAACAACATAGGTACAAACAAACTTCAAAATTACATAGTATTAATAATTCATCATCTGCCTAGCCTTTTTGGGTCGGCTTCCGGTCTTACAGGATGCAGATGAATATATTTTACATGGAGCGGCTGCCTATCCGACCTACACAACCCAGTTAATACTGAGTAAAGCGATACCTTGGGAAGACTGGTTACAGACTTTCGGACCACTGACTACCTGTAATGACTGTCAAAGATCTACAAATGACAGCCGCGACCAACGGCTTTACGTGCTATATATAATACATAGTATTACTTCTTCCTTCTATTCAAATCTGTAAAAAAAAAACTTTCATAAATTTTGTCCATAATGAGGAATTGTAAAAACTAAAATTAATCTTAGTGCTCACATTTTGTCATTTTTGATGAAATAATTTAATATTTTCAACACTTTTTTCCTTGATGATACACAGTAATAGTATTATTAAAATGAAGTCCACTGATAGCTTGTAGATTTCCGGGGAGCTGGCAGACGAATGTTATGTAATATTCGTTTTTCTTTGTTTCAACAAAATATCTATTATTTTATTTTAATTTAGATAACATAACATCACGCCTGTAATCCCCGAGCGTTAGGCAGAGGCAGAGGTGTACCTAATAGTTTACCCACCTTTCGCCAGTCATGTTCAAGTCCCATGTTACCCCTTACAAGACTGGCGAGCCTATTGCCATGAATCACGCCCAAATCCAGGCTCCGTGGTTGCTACTGAGAAGTTCTTGATGGAAAAAGCCAATAGCACTTTTCCCAACCTGGGAGTCGAACCCAGGACTTCACGCTCAGCAGCCGAGCACTAGACGAACTAGTGAAGTTACATAAATAGATAAAAATAAGCCAACATGGTTTAAGCTAATGTGGCTAACACGTGTTGTTTTTTCATTTCGGACCTCAATTACGTAATTCCAATCAATGAACTGTCCTGAGATTGATTACTTAGATTATACTTTATTATTTTAAGTTCCTAGGTTTTACTGTAGAAGTGGAGAACCTTTTATGATGACCGATATAATTTAGACACCGGTTTGTGTCTGTATAACAACTATTTTTGTGTCATATCTAAGTTCTTCTTGGCGTGTCGATGGCAATCTAAATTGTGTCGGCCCAGAATTGAGCCACTAGTTTGCTGCCTCCAGTAGCGTCCATCAGTTCCTGTAGTGAACAAGCAGCAGGACACGCAGGACGCGATACTAAGTGCCCCATCGTTTGTGGAACAGCACCACATTTACATTCCAGGGCATAGTCATTAATTAATCTAAGTTAATAATAATAAAATTATATATAATTTTTATATATAAATTATATATATTATATATAATTTTTTGTGAATAAATTCTCTTACGAATCGCAGCAATATCCATTGAGAAGGAACCCTATGGAGATCTAAGATGATTTTCTTTGATTTGATCTATAAAGTGTCGAGTTTAATTCAAGTGTCAGTTAAAATTGGCACAATCTATTACAATACATAGGCATGCTTACAATTTAGGGATTAATACAGAAACTAAAAGAGTACCTACCTAACGTCACGCGTCATAACCTAGATTACACAGTAACCTGTATTAAGGCATGCAAGTTGCTCCAAGTTATTGATAAAAGTCTCCTTCGTCACCTTTTTGTATTGCCACGTGTGTAACATGACTATTATCATCTACAATTCTATGTATATATTATACTTTTGCATTATTTTTACATAACCTCCGGTGATCCATTGTATCACACTTACGCATGGTAAATACTTTCATAATAGCTGTAAACATAGCCCCAGTAATGGCCGCCGTGGGCAATAAATACAAACTGTACGCGAGTAAGATGGGGCTAGTCGGGGTTATAAGTTAGGACTGGTCCTCTGGCTGCATTCCGGACAGGACTGATGGCTACAGAGCCGTCGCTAGAAGTTTAGATAAGCTTTGTTTAGAATCAAAACAAATACCATGTTTTTTAAGAAAAAAAAACAAGAATTCTCAACAAAAAATTGAGTTATATCTTTTACCCGAGACTACCAGGATAAAAATTATCTTCTGTCCTATTGATCAGACGTGTGTGCCAAATTTTATCGAAATTCGTTCAGCAGTTAAAATGTTAAATGGTAACAAACAGACAAATCGACATTCAGTAACTTTGAATTTTATCTAATATTCATTGGTATACACTCTTGGCTCTAGTGGTCGCATGCGGTCGTGGGTTCGATTCCCAGGTCAGGCAAAGTATTATTGCGTTTCCTTCAGGAATTCTTCAGTAGCAGCCATGGAGTCTAGATTTGTGCCCGGATGATGGCAATAGGCTCGCCCCCTAGGCGGGCCTACTGCCATCATCCTTAAACATGGGACTTTAACATAACTGGCGAAATGTTGATGTACAAGTAGGTAACCCTCTGCTTAACCCTTTCGGGATTACAGGCCGTGATGTTCTGTTACGTATATTAGTATGCCAGTTCAGATGTAATAGTAAAAATCTGTTACCGTTTAAGGAATGGAAGTCAGTGGAATTACTAGTACAAGATATTTGAGCGTTGTTGCTAACTGGCAACAAAGCAATAACAACTGTTGTTATTGGCAATGAATCGTCAATGGCTACTGCTACTTTAAAAGGGTTTAAAAGTCAATCACACTGCAGAAAATTTCTAATCCTTTCTCCTCTTGTGAATCCAAGTACTCGAATCAATACGAATGTGTCCGATCTGTGTCTGAATCTGAATGCATTTAAACTTTGTGGCCGCTTTAAGCAGCTGTCGTCTAATCGCTTTAAGCAGCTGAAAGTTGTACTTTCCACCCTTGAGTCTTAGAATACTCGCCATTGATTTCAATTGAGGTCGATGATGAATAAAGAAAAAAAAATCCATGAGTAATGAGACTTTAGTTTGAAAAAAAACAAGGCAGGCATCCTGTCAGCATCTTGTCTCTTATTTATTATCTTTTCTTTTGGCTGCTGAAGATATTCAACTAGTTTCGTTTCCACTGTATTTTGACATGTATTAGTATTGACCATGTATTAGTTTCACTGTATTTGACATGCATTAGTACTGACCATGTGATAGTTTCACTGTAATTTTATATTTATAATAACTTACCATTTATAATAATTCTAAATTTGAATGCCAATACCTACCAACATAATTATTGTATGCCTATAAGGCAGGACATATTGTTACTTTAATATATTGTTAAGACCTGTAATTTACATATGCCCACAATAAAGATACTTTGACTTTGACTTTGACAGACAAATTACAATTCCTAAATTTAACATAACATCAAAATTATTGAAAAAAGTTCTCTTCGTCTCCTTGGGTCTCCAACCTTCGAAAATTCTCGATTTTATCTCAATGACGTTTCGGAAAGATTGCTCTAAATTGTTTTGCATTCAGCCATCACCATAATTATTTCCTTCGTGCTTCCACTAGGAAACGCACACATCTTCTGGACAAAATGGATCATGTTTCGTTTTGAACCCAAATATGTTGGAGCCAACATATCGTGGCACCACCAGCCTATGATGGCCCCACGGCTTGAATACAGCCGTCAGGATGCCGGTTTCCTCACGATGCTTACCTGCACCGTTTTGAGAGCAGTGGTGATGAAATACATAGTAAAGTACCTACCTGCAAACCAAGATAACTTGCCTAAACATCGCTATTAAAATTTGTAAAAAAATATGATTAATCTTTACTTATATTATAAAGCTGAAGAGTTTGTTTGGTTGAACGCGCTAATCTCAGGAACTACTGGTTCGAATTTACAAATGATTATAGTCTTGGATAGTCCATTTATCGAGGAGGGCTATAGGCTATTTACCATTACGCTGCGACCAAAAATGTAACGCAAACGCAGTTGCGCGGGTCAGCTAGTCTTGGATAAAAAGATTGAAAACCTCCGTTACTTACCATTTTTTTTTTTTTTATATTTCTGTTAGCCTGCATCATCCTATTGCTCTTGATCGGTCAAAGTTCTCTCCCCATGTCTTCCAGTTTTTCTTGAACCGTAGCTAATGTGGACCACAGTTCGTTGGTTTTTTCCAGCTCTTCCCGCCATCTTCCATCTTCTTAGCTATATCGGTCCACAAAAAATATGCTTTCACCTAATTAACAGCTCATCCTACTTGGACCTGAAGACGGCCCTGGCACACGGGCAATGCTCTCCAGCGCTTAGAATAAAAAGAGGTTCGTCTATATTTAGCCCGCGCTTTCTCGTACTAACTAATTGTATAAATAGCCTCCTTTATGTGGCTACTGACTTACTGCCTGCCTGCCTGCTTATTACATTGATAAGAAATAGGATGGTCATAAAAAATGCTAGTTATGTTTCTTGCATGATTAAATCGTTACTGATATTAACGCGAAAGTTTGTATGTATGGATGTTTGTTACTCTTTCACGCAAAAACTACTGAACGGATTTGGATGAAATTTGGTACAGAGATAGTTTATAACCTGGATTAACATATAGGATACTTTTTGTCCCTGTAGTACGATCCCGAGGGACAATAACCGAACTCCACGCGGGCAAAGCCGCGGACTTTATGATTTTTTTACTGTACAACTTTGCTATGGACAATGTTTATATTGCAGGCTAAACAAGAAACTTATTGAACCGCATCTTCAGCAGCAGGCGCACACTTGTTAAAAGTGTCAAGTTGGTCGAGTGGTCTTTGATACTACTTACATCAAGTGACTTTCTACTATTCTTGAAATAAACTAGTTCCAATAGGCAAAGGTTAAAAGAGAAAAACTATTGAATCACAATATCAATTACTCAGCAACTCTTTTTCAATGTCATTATTTAATTACTAATCGTTTTGACTTTATGAAAATACATGGTGTTACTCACACTACTGTCCGTAGTCCGAACAAGAAAGGTCTGACAATAAAACGCAACGGACTATTTGTCTTATAGCGCCTTAATCACACCTCAAAAACTTACGTCTTGTCATTTTTGTATGATGACAGTCATTGATTAAAGTTAAGAATGTATTGTTCGGTTCCTCAAAAAATCAGAAGCCTACAAACGAAGAACTAGGTAATGTAGAGACCTTAACCATTGAGGTAATTTAGTAATTCATTCTGGCGCCTTGTAAAGCTAAAGGCAATAAATAATAAGGTTCAAATTATAGTAAGAAAAGAAGGGTTTGCTTAGGTGTCCGTCAAAGTCGTTCACGGTCAAAATGTCCAACGGTGTCAAAATGTCCAAATCCCAAAATGTCCAATTCTCTAAACGTCCAATTCTGAAATAAGCTACTAAAAGAAATCACTATTTTTGTCATGGTAATATAAAACATACAATAATCAACTATTATTAGTATTTTCTTATATTACATTATGACAAAAATAGTGATTTTGGGTATGTTGTGGCCATCTCTGGTCTTAATTTGTTATTACTAAAAAGTTAGTATTAAAAAAGCGCTTTGATGTGTTATTGAACAAATTTACCACATTCTGAAATATTGGACGTTTTGAGAATTAGACATTTTGGGATTTGGACATTTTGAGAATTAGCCATTTTGACCCTGAACGGTCAAAGTGTGAGGTGTATTAAACATATTAATTACACCTCACACTTTGACGGACGCCTACTTACGATTTTCTTTACAATAATTATCGCAATTCATCGTTAAAACGCCTTTTATCTAATTATTTAACGTCTAACCTAAGCAAATTGATAAGCTCTCCTGTTTGACCAAAAGCTCGGCCACTAATAATAATTGTGCACGTCACGAGGGGTCTGGTTAACAGTTGTCATCAAGAGTCGATGTCGTAACTTAAGTAATCACCTGGTTGCTGAAATATATTTTTCTGTGCTAAGTAAATGCTTAACTTCTACGCATGTCATTTAGATTTCGTCTGGTGTTAGTGAACCGACCATTAATTAAAAAGAGCCAGATTATTAATAAGAACGATTAAATCAAAAAACTCCTCCTCAACGCTGTCAGCTGGTATTGTGTCCCAAGAGACTGGCGGTGTTGCCACGTAGTATGACAATACTTACCTTCTGGCCAATGTTAAACCCAGCCCTTGGGTCACGGGAAGCGTCAACTAGGCAATTACTAATAAGTGGTATTAAATGAAAAGCTTATTCAGAAGCAGTAATACCTATTTTTCATTTCATTGATTTTGTAGCACAGTTACACAGGTACAATAGGCCCCCTATTTTATACTGAGCCGGAACGAAGGCTGCGAGTCACAATAGCATATTGGTCATTGGCATTGACCGGTCGAGAGGTCGCGGGTTCAAATCAAGTTCAAGTGCACATACGTGATATGGTAAAGAGGAAAATATTTACGTTAAGTACTGCACACTTACTAGTAATTTAATAGATTACAACAATCATTGAAAACAAATAATACTATTTTATTATGGTATACTATCTGTTTTTATTGAAATTTAAAAGAGGATGCTTGCGTGCGGTAATTTTCATTTCTTTATTTTCATTTTTTGTCTTGGTAATGTAATCTGGGTCGATTTTTCGAGACTCTTTATATTGATTTATTGATTACGAGTACGTGTGTGTAGTTTTCCTCTTGTTGTTTTAATTATTAGTATTATATCTAAATCTCGTTCTCGCTAGATAGTTTTGCGAAATCTCGAATGACCAATATGGAGCCTAGCTCTTCGATCTTGAGCTGTCAATCTCGACTCGAGTTTATCTGGGTTATCCCGCTATCTGACTTGTTGTTAAGCGATGATCCAGTCGACGATAGTACATGCTTGACTCGTAGCTGCCTAGATTATTTAAGCTCCGAAAGATAGTCCTGGGCAAGTTACTCAGCAGCTCGCATGCTCGCGAAGCAAATAAACGCTGCTACCTGTACCGTTTATCTGGAACCACCTTTAAAATCAATTCTCAAAATCGATACTCTTATACTTTTTACATAACATACACCAAACGGGTATAATTTAGAATGCGCCAGGAGATTTAATCATTTTTCTCATTGCGATGTAAATGCCAAGCGATCGGAACAGTCGTCTTTCTGTGCATCTCGTACGATATATGAGAACAATATAATTGTAATTGTGTCGGCATTATTTTAAGTTTGACGGGATCTTGTATTTCCGGAATATACAAATACTTTTTTTATAATACTGTCATCTGTGTTTTCTTCATTCTGACGTGAATTTCACCCGATTTCCATTCTACCATTACAAGTACGAAAATAATTTTATTACCTTTTTAAGTCCTAACAGCCGAAGGGATACCACGCGGGCGAAGCCGCGGGCTAAAGCTGTCGTATGATGACTTGTTTGATCAAACAGTTTTTGTAATTTTAAACATTGCTATTAACACAAGCGCTACAGGGCTCCAAAATTATCCCAAGTGCGACCTTTTCACACTTTAATCCGAAAAAAAAGTAACCATAAACGCCGCAGCACCGCACCGAACGTCTGCCACCGCCTTTATCGAATTCCCAAAACCGTAATTCTTGTACTTTTTACATTGCGAACAGCTATAATTTAGTATCTCTGTTGATTTAATAACATTCTGAAGGGAACTGATCTCTTCTCAGATGCATGCTGCGATTGTAACTGAGCGGATGAACACCTGTCGTGACTGTTGCTAAGGGGTTTTGAATGAGGAGCTAAAAAAATAACTTGGTTGGGTTTAAAAGGAAATGTAATACTTATGCCACGTTGACGACCTCAGGCTATGCGAATTCTGACTGTGCCTATCACATTGTTTTGAGGGAGTTCGTCTAGTGATCGCGTCGCAAGTTGCGTCGCAACGAGGCGTGGTATGCGATTTCGCTGCCATGCTGCTCGTGGCCAGCCAGTAAGTATTATAGTAAATACGATAGTAGCATTGTTAGTTTGGCAATGACCATGAATGCTTCATCGCGTTTTAGCGACTCTTACACCCGTATCTATAGTCAAGTTAAAGTAATTACTTAGGCTTAAGTAATTACTTGTGCAATTTTTTTATGCAATAGGCAAGAATTGAAGCTAAGAATTATAACTTTTTAAAGTTCTAACATCAAGCAATTACTAAACTACATAATAAAAATCGTATCTTAAATAACGACATTTACTCAAGTAATCACTTTGATTTGTTTATAGATACGGGTGTTAGTTTTCGGTAATTTGGGGCGTGTTATCAAAATTTGCACGAATTCTATCGATTGTTTTTTGCCAGTCGCTGCATCGAGGTTCCAAAAATCTCAAAGTATCGTGTCTACTATGATCTTCAATTGATCACCGTAAGAAATGCTATAATGAAGATTAACAAGTTCTTCTCTCAATTCCAAACCTTTGTTACCTTGATGAACTTTCTCAGTCTTCAGTAAAAATAAACTCCAACTATCGATTCTACGAGAATGAAATGCACGACACGTGTTTCAATTTTCTAATTGACGGGGAAAAGTAAACACTTAAGTGATACCTAGTACTCTTAAGTGATAACTATGTCTTTTGTATGAGGCGTGCGTCGTGTTAATGGTCATCATGAGTCCACAGTGTAGAAGAGAAGAGCAGAAGTATGTCGTACCTAACAACTATAAAGTTTACTGTAAGTCTGTGTATAAAAAGCAGTGATAGCCCGGTGGTGTGACCGTCGGACTGCCAAGTCATAGGTCTCAAGTTCGAACCCAGGACGCGCACCACTAATTTTTCGGATTCATGTGCGTGTTGTATAATTACCACTTGCTTTGGTGAGGGAAAACATCGTGATTAAAACAGCATGCCTAAAAAAATCTGATACCTAACCACATATTAATAATAATTTATCGTGTGGTTAGGCACTAACCACACGATAAATTATTATTAATTTTTTTTTTTTTTTTGTGAATTTGCGGACGATGTTGTGGGTTACATGTGTAGTAACATAAATATGTAATAGATTGTGTATAAATGTATTTCTAAGTATTGTGCTAATTTAAGAATCTCTAGTTAAGCTTGGCATGTAACCGTTTTTTGTCCCTCATAAATTAAATTAAATTAAATTTAAAAAAATAAAGAAAGAGACTGTAAGTCAAGGTTCTTTTGAAGAAAGAACCACACAGATTTGAGTGGACTTGTCCAGCCAGTTCAGGCATTTGTCAGTTATCATGGAGCTCAACGACACGACGAACAATACCAAAAAAAGGACATTCGTGTAGGTCGCTTATAGTTTTCCGTTTTTCGAACTTCTACTGCTACCATTTATTAGGTAAATCTGCGGGTCTTGAACAAAGAAGTGGGAATCGTTGACATAATCATGTCTTAATTCACATTATGAGACAGTAAGTTTCGGGCTGTAATAATTGGCTTTACATGTTTCATGAAACCGCGTCGTTGATCGAGTGGTCACAAGCGCGACTGCTGAGCATGATGTTCTAGGTTCTATTCCCGGGTCAGGCAAAGTGTTATTGGGTTTTTTCACCATGAATTTCTCATAAGCAGCCACTGTCTGAATTTGTGCCAGGTTGATGGTAATAGTCTGGCCCCCTTGAATTTATAACATAACTGAGAAATGTGGGCGTACTGTAAGGTATACCTCTGCCTAACCCATCGGAGATTACATGCGTGTTGTTATGTACGTTTACGTGTTAAGTTTGAAGAGCACTCCGACTTGATCTTCTACTTCATGCCTGTGTGCAGCGCCACCCAGACATAAACCACTCACATCTAAGGATGTCAACAAGGTGAAAGTCTAACAAAAACTAACTTTAAAACGACATCAAGTTCAGCTATAACTGCTAAGTTCAATCATGTAAGTAATATAATTTTATTATATCTAACTAACTTTTACTCGAACTGCATGCCCTGTGGCTAACTGAGGAACAATTAATGTAACAAGTTAGAAGCCCCAGAAGTAGCCACATTGTATTTATGAAGAGAACAGCGAAAGACTAGAACAATATCTATATATAATATATAAAATAAAAAACTGACTGATTCACTGACTGGCTGATCGATCAAGGCGCAGCTGAAACCGCTGGGTCTAGAAGCATGACATTTTGCACACACGTTCCTTAAATGACGTAAGTGTGCACTAAGAAGGGATTTTTGGAAATTGGAATAATTTTCGAAGGGGTTAAAATAGGGGTTGAAAGTTTGTATGAATTCGGCCACGCGAATGAAATTGCGGGCAACAGCTAGTTAGGTATATGACAGCCTTACAGACGAAGCCATATTGCATTTTATAAAAGACAATTTTTTTTCCAAAATTTTAGATTGTATTAATATCGTCAATAACTTACAGTAAATGGAGGTAGACGGTTGTTCCAACTAAAAAAATATATATATTTGTATTTAATAGGATGCGCTAAAGTAGTTCGCGAAATTCAAATTTTCTTACATTTTTTCTAATTTGTAGGTCAGCGTATGGCTGTATGTTGAACAAGATATGATTCGCGACCGTAACACGTATGATGTACTAATAGAATTATAATCATTAAAATCATCAATACAACCCTCTTAATCCATTTAATCCCATTAAATTCCTTTTTTTCATGAAATACATAGTAATTCAATGAGATGAAATGAACTTAGAGAATGTCGCGAGCTACTCTGGCACTGCTACATCTGACTCGCGTGGATGACGGAGATCAGGGCTCAGAGACTAATATGAAATAGTCCATTTTGGTCTACGAAATAATTTCCATTCTTTTTTTGCTTTATATTATTTTAGAATCTGCTGCGAGTTAAATGTAACAGTATATTTTTTGTTTGCAAAGCCAAAAATATATAAAAGTTCACGTAACAATTCGAAGGTTTTAGTGTGATCACAATATTAGGCGAGTTGTGTTAATAAGTCATGCAGAAATATGGGATTTGAAAAAAATATCGTGAATTACATAGTTTAGGAGTTTAATATATATTTTTAGGATTCCGTATCCAAACTGTGGGTGCCAACGGGATCCTATAACCAAGGATCCACTGTCCGTCCGTCTTCCCGTCTGTCACAGAGGTGTATCTTTTGAACTATTATAGTTTGACTCTTGAAATATTCATTCACAGAGTGTGTTTTACTATGGAAGCTACAATACTACCAAGAAACACCTTTTCGGCGTGTGTAGTGTTAATTATTATTATATGTATGGTAGTACAGAACTCTGTGTGCGAGTCCGACTTGCACTTGGCCTGTTTTTATTTTTTTATTTTTGTTGATAAGTGATACCACGGAAGTTCATACCATAAACATGAAACCCAAACTTGCAATTATTTTGTTTTTTTTTTCCAAAGCAGGTTACTTACGTCATTATTAAGAAAACAAAACAAGTGTTCATTTATTTATTGACTGTTATAAAACCATCCATGATTTTATTTTAAAATATTTATTACTGGAGCTCCTGTATGTATACAGGCTGTCACAAAAATAATTTAGGTAATATTTTACATTCATTATTTTCTTTTCGATGAGATTACAAGATAAATTACTTATATTAGAGCACCATGAAAACCTTGATTACCTTTATGACACTCTGTATAGTTGTGATATAATACAATTATATATTCCGCTAAACATGTACACATGATTGTTTGATTAATAAATCAGCTAAAAAAAATTATGTACAAAAAAAAAATAAGCAAATGCTAAAATAAAAACTCATGCAATTATCATTGAAAATCAGAGAGCTATACAACAATTTAACTCATTAAAATCACTGCTACTTTACAAAATTTATCAAAATTAATTCAATTGAATTTACAGTGTGTAAAACGGGTTTTACAGTTAAATATTCAGATTTCTACAATTTCATTCTAATATACATTTTTAACCGGCTTAAAAAAGGAGCTAATTACATAATTATCTTGCCACCACTTCTACCGCTTTATACCTACTTCAAAGAGTCAAGATAGTAAAAAGTTTTATTAAAATTGCAATCAGGTGTGTAGGTAATATTTGTAAAATTTCATTGTTTATTCAACAAAAATATAACAGTATTTCAGTGGCACATTATTGCATTCGTGACAAATTATTGTTACTATTTTTCTGTTTTTTTTTTTAACACTTGTAGGTACTCTCATCTAGCTTGCTATATCTTAAAATCTATTTGAATGCATAAAAACATTAAGTAACTAAAACTAAAATAAAAATTATTGTATTCTTTGCGAGTACAAGAAACCCGTTATGGAGTGGAACACTGTCTTCCCAATCTTTATCACTGGTAGGTAACGAAGTTTTTTTATTTCTTTTGAGAAATTATTCGTGAAGAATTTACAAATAATATACAAAAAATTAAATACCTAATACAAAAATAACTCTCTAAAAAATAAACTTTAAAAACACGATTACTCTTTATATTATCACAAAATCCAGCAAAATTTGATTGCCCCCGATTTATAGATTTTTTACGGAAAAAACCACCCAATCAGGTACTTTCCCAGACAAAAATCAAGTTGAAATTCACTATTCGAAGAAAAAAAAGAGAAGTAAAGATACAAGTTGTTCAAATAGAAGAAAAAAGATGATTAAGCAAGAAATAAATCAATCCTAAGCCTGCTCGTACATGGCGTAATAAAGCTCTCCTGACCACAAGACATTAATGTTTTGCACTAGACCACTTCCTCAATCAAAATCACTTAAATGACCATTAAGTATAGACCCAACATTCCTAATGACCCAACCAGCTCTAGTTCCCCACTGTTCGGGCACCAATGAGGAACCAGAACCATAAAAAACAAAGATGACAGTAAGCAAAACCACATCAAAAACATTGTATCTACAAAAATAAATCATCTGCCAAAAAAAATCACCCCTATTTACAAAACCATTGATCATGTCGCAAAAAGTAAAAAAAAAAACATGCAAAATGTTGCAACTGTATAAAAACATTCAAATAGATCGTTTTTGCAACAGAATCAATTGATTGTAAAAATCAATTAGGATCTTATAGTGCAGAAATAACAATTAGCTAATCAATGTCGGCAATTTAGATCAATTTGTTCGAAGTGCTGTACACATGACAATTATCTTATTGAGACTGGGATGGAAGAAACAAGAATTACAAGAGAAAAAATAAAACAAGAAAAAAAAATGAGAATTTCAACTTACCATAATATAGCACACAAAAACATTTGAACACCTGTTGTGACAATAGAAAAAATAACATTGTACCTAAAGATTGTGAACAATCGAATATATTTTAAAACATTACAATGAAATGATAATTTCGAAACAATTATATAACTTCCTATGTATTTGAAAAGAATGATAATATTTACACTTGGTTTTTGATTTAACATCCTGACATGAAGGAGGTATAATATTTCCCAACAGTAATATTATACATATTATGTAGTTATTGCTAAAATTCGCTTACTCAACAGTTAAGGCGCGGCCGAACGTATCGATAAGCTGGAGTCGTTCAAAAAGAGGCTTTATATACATGTTATAAAAGCGAATAGTCCGACAAACTGACACGAGACGAATGACGTCTTCTTCTCTTTTATTGCTCTGACACAAGGCTCTTCCTCGTCGATAAGAGAGGGTTACACTCTTCGGGCATGATGCCGAAGGAGAATCTCGCTCTGGAGCCCTAACCAATTTGACTTTGTTCAACTAATTATTTGATTCTTATAAAATTAATCTAGCTTTTCAAATTGAATATTTAGTTAAACCCGTTGAAATAAAATCAATCTACCTAAAGTAATTACCAGTTATAAAAACGCCAGTTTCTTATACAAAATACTGTTTGACTAGATGAGAGTTCAAAACATCATAGGACATTACAATACAGATTTTATCACTAGAAAATAAAACTTAATTTTCTTTAAACTTGCTCAAATCCATAGAAAGTATTCTGGGACTATCACACGGCACTGGTTCATTCCTGAAAGAGTACAATAAGGATAATAAATTATAAATCAAAACATCAGACTTCAATCCGAAATTAGGATTTTTGCGTCATTGACGGTAATAGGCTCGCTCTCTATTACATGGGACTAAAACATATCTGATAAACTGTAGGTGTACTATAAGGTACACCTCTGCCTAACCCGGCAATGGTTGTTGCCCTTAGGGAGTACTGACGTGATGTTACGTGATTATTGATTCCATTCTTTAAAACTTATGTTAGATGTTAAATTGAGCCTGTGCTATTCAAATCCAAAACACATATTGTGCTGTGAAATCGGTACGGACAATTTGCGGAACGGCTGCGAAGACCGGTGTCTATGTATTTATGTAGTAAGCCTGAAATAGTGAAATCTGTTAGTGTGGAATAGCAATACTCACCCAGGTAAATCTGCTCTGAGGAGAGCTGCAGGCGGCTGCGATAACAACTCGATGCCGTCTCGGTTGTCGCAAATGAGGCGGGACAACGTCACCTTCTTTATTTCTTCTATTTGACCTGGAATTATTAAAATCATGCATTTGAGTAGACTGTCAGTTTCAGCTCTTTATCATTATGGAGTCTACGTATAGCCAGACATATGTAAGCCTGATATAAATCTTAGAGCCTGTAGTTAAATTAATTATTATCGATGATTTCAGTGTGTTTCACGGCAGCAAAAAACACATAATATTCTGCCCACCCGTTTTCTTCTAGAATTGAATATGCGACATGAATCCTTCATATTATAGTGCATAATTCACCATATCACTACATAGTATAAAACGAAGTCGCTTCCCGCTGTCTGTCTGTCTGTCTCTATGTATGCTTAGATCTTTAAAACTATGCAACGGATTTTGATGCGGTTTTTTTTTAAATAGATAGAGTGATTCAAGAGGAAGGTTTATATGTATAATACATGCGTATTATAGTAGAGAAAACATTATTATCTACATTGCACCCGGTCGAAGCCAGGGCGGGTCGCTAGTAAACAATAAATATAACTTTAAGATGGCAAAACACGTGCCTATTTAGCATCATGATTTACTGATTACTACATCATCATCTGCCTAGCCTTTTCCCAAAAGTGATGAGGTCCGCGTCCAGTCTAACCGGATGCAGCTGAATTTTACATTTTATACATTATATTTGTGAAATCGGTTCATGAAATTGCTAAATGAATCGGTTTCTTCTAGGCAAGCGTGCTCCACCCTAGGCCACATCATCGCATCACATCAGGCGAATTGCGGCCAAACGCAAGCCTATTTATTATAATAAATATTTATTGCTATGATTTACTGATTTTAATGAATTCGTGGTTTAATAGTGTCTAATAAGTTTTTCCCACTTACCTGTTGTAAAAGCTCCTGGATTAACATCAGGTCCGTACTCGTAGTAGAACCGGTCTCCCTTCTTATGCCTGGCAAATTGGTCAGCTATGATATTCGCGAAGGTCGGGCCCAATATACCGCCAACCACAGGCTCTTCTAGCAGCCCTCCCACCCAAAGGTCTATGTCTTCGGGACGCTCGTACACTGAAGATAGGCGTTGAGCTGCCTGTGAAAGAAATAAATTAAGTTTTAAGTACATGAACATGAGCTTAACTTTTTCTTAATATCAACAGACGTGATTTAATAGGCAAGCGTTTCAAACGAACGTAATTCTTAAAGAGGTTTTCATTGACCATGCAGGATATAGTCCAAACAACACCCAAGAAAAACGAATTGAAGCAACGTAGGGATGGAATCAAATCCCCATCTTAACCATTACCTTTTCTGGATGGGTGAGCCCATAAAAAAAAAGGACAAAGCAGCATGCATGCTGGCAGTTCCTCCTCTGTGAGAAGACTACGCATGCAATGCAATCTTTCAAAGAAAAAGCAAGCTCAAGCAACAATTGGCCGCACATAATATAATGTAGTAGTACTTTAAGTAACGGCCAAAGAAAAGATGGATGGATTGTGTGAGGAATGATATGAAAGAGAAAGGAGTAAATGATGCTGTAACGGTTGACAGGGGAGAATGGAAGAACCAAACGTGTTTCGCCGACCCCAAGTAGAATGGGACCAGGGCAGGAAGGTGATGAGTAGTTTAAGTAACGTGTTCTTGAGTGGAGACCGTGAATCGGAAAACGTAAGATTAGCCGTCAGGCTAGGTGATCTTCGCAGGGTGGCTGGTAGCAGCAGGATCAGAACTGTCGAGAATCAAGTTAAATGGCATGGGATTGGACAAATATATCCAGCAATGGACTGTTGTAAGTTCATAATGATGAAAAGAGAACGATTTTGATAGGAGACTTACGCTAGGTGCAAAATGCTCGAACTCGGTGTAGGGATCGAGTCCTATTAGTTTTCTGTACTGGTTGTACGAGTTCAGTCCGTGGTCGCGACCCCGCTGGATGTTAATGGCCGCCAGGTCGACGCCATAGGGATTCCCGCCGTGGAACATGTACCGGGAGAGCTGGAAATGTGAAAATGACGAATTTTAGTGAAACGTGGAATAGTATGCTCAATGTGTTATGGTAAAGTTTAGCTGCTTCATCAATCTAGTGGTTGCAAGCGCTTCTGCTGAACATGAGGTCATGGGTCAATTCCCGGGTCGGTCAAAATGTTATTAGATTTTTCCATCAGAAATTTCTCAGGAGCCCGAATCCGTGTCCGGTTGATGTCAATAGGCTCTCCTCTATAACATGGGACTTGTCCCATAACTGTTTAAAGTACAACAGCTTTGACTGCCAGCATTGCCAATACCCGCTGCAAATCTACTACCATCATAATTATGTTGTTTTTGGCTCACTTCTTAACCGCAGCGTCTTGGCTGGACTTATATTGAGACTGGTCTTCTGGGGGGCCGGCTACTCGCCAGCTATGTAGTTCTAATGAAGTGGAATAGGTTTTGCAACTAAAACTCGCTTTACAGTTTTTTTGATACTGATTACCCACTAATTTATCCAAGACCACTCCAATTGCGAAACACTCTTTTCCATCATAACCGGAAGAATCTGAAGGGAATTCGTACACCATTCTACTACTTCATGTTTGAAAAATTCGTCTGCTTGACAACTGATGTATACGGGGTGGAAGGGCCACCGACGCGAAAATGGTTACCTCGAATTCAATACACCATTCTGAACCCCACCACATAGAAAATTGTCATCGGTTATTTGAGAAAAAAACAGCTGTTCCCTGGAAAAGTTCAATACTCACACACACGGTCAGTGTATGGAACAGCTACCAATTTTTTTTCCGATGGTAACTTTCTATGTGGGGGTGTTCAGAATGATGTACTGAACACGTGGTACCCGCTTCAGCGTCGGTGTCCTTCCACCCAGGGCCATCTTTTCCATTGGGCACTCTGGGCAAGTGCCCAGGGCCCCACAATCCAAAGGGCCCCCAACTTTCTATAAGTGTCATACCTAGTGGCTGTCAAAAGAAACTTAACTTATCACAGGCGGTATACAACAATTTTCGAGCTCGTTTCGCTCGTTTCTGCATCCCACATCTCTCTTGCTTTTCAGCAAGTCAAAAGCTCCTCATAAAGGATGTATTTTTATACGGCGGTGAACTCTCGCATTATTCCGAAATACAGCTTGATTTACTAAGAAGTGTGTGCACGTTGGACTTCCAGATTCCGCCATGTACCCACCAGGCGCGGTGGCCACATGCCCGAAATTATATTCAAACCTTAATGACGTAAAATAAAACTAATTTCATTGATATCAAAAACATTTTCCTGTTTTTTATTTCAATTTAAAGTTCTCCGCCTGTAAAAAAACACCCATTATTTTTTATGAAAGAAAACCTATCGTATTCAAGGCGGGGTGTAAAAAAATTGGACCTTGCTTCGCTCGCTCTTGATTGTTGCATCCTACAAGGGCCCATTAATCTCAAGTGCCCAGGGCCTCTGATTGGTTAAAGACGGCCCTGCTTCCACCCCGTAAAATGCGAATATTGTTGAATAGTCAAAATGAATAAAATTTCGAGCATGAGTCTGTTACGCAATCACCCGCTGAAATCATCATGACATGTGGCCCCCAAAACTTGAAAAAAATCAACTAACCCCTTCAGTAACAAATGGGTCCACGCTCTGCATTGGCTGTGAGGACAGCCCCATCAGCACCCTGTCCAGAAAATGTCGCAGGCGCATCCTCGTCGGCTGGAACATCAGCTCCGGGATCGATATGGTCTCGTATACTCCGCCCATTTTGGGACTTTGGATACTGAAAGAGGAAATTACTTCAATAATATTCTGTGTCATTAGAAAGCCCATTATGCTTGCTTTTATGTTTATTAAAATTTATTTTGTAAACTGTAAGCTCAAGAACATACGAGTACAGAGCAACAAGGGTCTTTTGACGCTCGAATTGCTTTGACAACGGGGCCCTGTTATAGACTGTTAGTTCACATTTTGTGAAATGTATTGAACACATGGCAGCGTTAGTAAAGAATATAAACATGCTTCTTTTTTGGATCCTTGGACTTTCCAAAAACTTGAAAAATAAAAAACAACATCCTAAATGTACTTTGTGCTTGAAGTGTTAAATTAATAACAAAAGAACATTTTTGTCCTACAATTTAATATCTTTCTTCATTTCACTTTTAAGTAATAAATCCGACTTACACAATTCTACCATCGACGACGGAATGTCCGAATCTCATGGCAGCAGCGGAGAACTCTGCTGACAGCGACGGGTTCGTATGAGGGTCGTATGATGAGGAGTAGCCTGCAGACGGTGCGAGCTCGAACGTTTTGATAATTTGGGGACCTGTAAAATAACCTTAAATAATGTAAGAACCCGCATTATCCACGTAATAATCCAACAATGGTGGGGTCGGCTTCCAGTCTAACTGCATGTAGCTGAATACCAGTATTTTACATGGAGCGACTGCCTATCTGACCTCCACAACCCAGTTAGTACTGGGTAATACGACACCCCTTGGTAAGACTGATAACCATGTAATAAGTCCTGATTGAAATTGAGATTCCGATTTCTTGGAATTTATGAATTTATTTGGTGTAAACCTGATGAGGTCTAGTGGTCGCAATTGCGAATGCTGAGCACAAATTCCATGGTTCGATTTCCAGGTCGGGCAAAGTGTTATTGGGTTTTCCCATTAGGTATTTCTCAGTAGCAGTCAAGGAGTCTGGATTTGTGCTCGATTGATAGCAATAGTCTCGTCCCCTATTACATGGGACTTAAGCATAACTGGCGAAATGTAGGTGTAGTATTACGTACACCACTTCCTAAACTGCGGAGGTTACTAGAGTGGCGATATGTTTATGTAACACCAAGTTCATCTTACCCAGTAGCAAAGGCAGCCACTCATTATAAATGACATGCTGGAACTCAGCCTGCAGTATCCGCCTGCTCTCCCAAAACACGGTGTCTTCATCCCAGCCAGGGTTGAGGGCCGACAGACCTCGAGCTACACGGTTGTGCTCCCTCGTAAAGATCGTATGGAGAACTGTTAGGGAAATGATCTGGTTGCCGTGGTTGTCTCCTACGAAAAAACAAACATTTTAATTCAGAAAACATGATGGGAGCATTCAAAATATCTGCAAAGCAATGTAGCTAAATTAATAGTTATTTTTGTTTCGGATAACGAGCTTTTCTTTATATCTGGGGTGACAAAGAAAAAAACATTATCTTTTATAATACGTGGTCAGAACAAGAAACGTGTTATAAATATGTGATAAAAACGGTCTTATTTTCTGGTGTGATTTCTTGTATATGAATGTTATGTAACATACATTTTCCGCAATCTAAGTTTGGGTATAGGCTTTTTTGTCATCACCATCTGCTCTCAAAACACTGAAAGAAAAAATCGGGAAACCATGTCCTAGAACCAAAAATTCTAAACGTGACATCTATCAACCCGCTCTGGACCACCATGATAGATGACAGCCCGTTCTCTCTCACAGAGACGAGTCCTGTGTCCCTGAAGTTGGAACTTACAAGCTGATCACGCAAAGATGCTAAAGTATCAGACTCCAATACCTGATTCAAAGCAAGCCGATCCTTCCTTCACCGTAAGACACTCCTCCCTCTCCGTCAGAGGCGGCAGCTCCCTTCCATAGTCATTGAAGGTCTTCAGCAGGCCTCCAGCAGAGCGAAGAGATAAGAGCTTTTCCTCAGAATTGCCGTACAGGTGGGACAGGTCCGGGTAGTGAGTTGCGCCATTCATCTGCAGGGAGAGGATTTAATTTTTTGTTATTTTTATTAAAGAAGAAAAAGTATTTGTATTGTTTATTGATCGCTGCATTAAGTCCATTTGATCAAATCAGTCATTTGCAATCCACTGTTAGAAACAGTCCTCTGCTAAGCTGGGCCAAAACACCCTGTCCACGGTCTTCCACACTCAGTCTAACCCAGTCACCTTGTAGGTAATTGGTCAATCTGGCTGGAAGGACTCTCACACTGCGCTTGCCGATACGCGGTCTCAACTTTTCTCCACTGGTAAGCTCCATTGGCCATAAATCCTTCAACAAACATGGTCTGGTCAGCCCAGTACCACTTCAGCTTGCTTATTTTCCGTATAAATTCATTTCAAATCTTATCCACAGCAAATTAAACTCCACAGCATCTTTCAGTAAGCAAGTCAGATTTGCATATGAAATGAACGTTTATAATAAAACTATCAAAAAAGGCTACATACCTGCTTAGCATATCCTACAGAGCAATCGCTAGCTGGCGCGATCTGAGTCCTGACAAAGTTGATGCACTTCTGTCGAAACTGTCCGTAGAACTGGTCGTCAGGAGCCACCACTATTGGTGCACAAGCAAAGTGCTGCAGCTCTGGAGGCAGCACGTCTTCGCCATCGTTCATGCAGCAGGAGATAGCGCTGCCATTGTCTGGGGGCAGTCAGGATTGCTGAATTTTAGGATGTTTTCAGAGAATTTTATTCAATTTAACATATCTCACGATGAGAACAGAGGGTCAAGAAAAAGTCACATTCTACAGCATGTTTCAAAAACATGTGGGTATATTATAATTTGTCGTCTTTGTAGTTATTCTGTTTAGATTTTAATTAGTTGTTATTGTTTCGTTAACTTCGTTGTAATTGACTGTTTGACCCATTCCCGCTCATTTCTTATTTAGACGTCGGTATTTTTTTCAGTATTTTTGTTTTTTCTCAGATACAAGGCTCTGAGGTGCCGAAATTTCTAAGAAAGACACCTGAGGTCATAACTAGCCGGCTTGCGTAATCAGTCTGTCTTAATACCTATATATATTTATATTATTCATTCCATCAATCTATACTAATTTATCTTTAATTAATTATTGTTATTATCTAGGTGTTGACCATTTTGTTTAATTTAGTTGTGGAAATGCTATTGAAGAATTGTAAATTTATTCTTTTTAAATTGTTGATGTAATTTATTAAATTCAAATGAAAATATTTTAATGTATATACTGTAATTTTGTGTAATTTTATATGTAAATTCAGATACAGATTACTTGTTTATGAAAAAATGACTATGACTATAATACTCGTAATATTTGATAGTTTTATAAATAATAAAAATTGAAATGCAACCTAATTATTAACGTCTTGGCTGTACCCGCGCGGACCTACGCTCGCAGCTACCTTCCATGCCGCCATTAAGTTTGAATCGAACTGTAAAAACTACAATTTCACAAATATTTACCCTCATTGTCACGAGCACCAAAAGTAACACGCAGTTATGTTTCCCTAAATGGCACGAATATTTGAATTTTCATAAACAAAGAATTATAGCGAGGGTCCTCACCTGCAGTGAACACGACTCCCGCGCTGATGTCATGAGCGATGAACTGTCCGAACTGCATGAACATCATGTTGTGAGTCCTGCTGGGGTGGCTCCCATCCAGGAGTAGTGAACTGCTGACAGTACGAGCACTTGGCAGAGGTAGACCGGACTTAGCTGTTCTCATGGACCATGTTCCTGAAAACATGAGTGTTTCTAGAAAGCCTATTCTAATCAACATTTTCTTAAAAAATGTAATCCACCAATCCAAAGGATCGTAGAAAAGTTCAAGGATTTATTATAATTCAAATACATGATAGAATTATTTTTATTAAGTACTACGCGTACATTACTTACAAACGATAATAGTAAAAATATGTACTGGTATCAAAAGACAAAAATATTTTTAATGAGCGTCAAAAATTTACCCGCATTGCTGTCAACGGGAAAATTTCCTAGAAGACTGGCTTTTAATAAAATGTAAATAATATTAAAAAATCTGTTTTTAAAAACTTGTAACGGGTAAGAAAACGTGTTACAGAATGAATTCCAATAGTCTGACAAACAGAACTCTGGGCGACACCCCAGTACTAACAGGGTTGTGGAGGTCAGATAGGCAGTCGCTCCAAGCAAAATACTGATATTCACTTGCATCCGGTTAGACTGGAAGCCGACTCCAACATAGTTAGGAAATAGCTAGGTTGATGATGAAGATTACATAGCTTTTAACAGAGTTTACTACTTATGCAATATGAAAATGTTCAGCCTAATAAAAACAGTTTAATTACCGTCACTATAATGCGGAGGCAGAAGTCTCTCGAAGCCGGTGAAGACCGCACCCCATGTGGAAGATGTGGGGTTGTTGCACTCCCCCCCAATGCTCCTGTAGCGGTTTGGAGTCGAGCACGATGGTTGTGGAGGGCAGAATGGACCTGAAACATAATATAGAGTATGTGCAGGCAATTGTTTATTAATATATACATATACTAAATATACAGACCGAAAATAATAAAAATATGTACATACATACATATGTATATAGAATGCAGAAAAAAAGGGCATCAAATAATTCATCCGCATCTTTGTCAACGAGGAAAGTGCCTAGAAGGCTGGTAAACCAAGAAATAGGCCAGCCCTCTGGTCACCGAAAACCGTACGGCGATGTCCCGAAATACAAGGTGGGGCACTCGGACCCTATGACCCTAGTGTTTCAACCCCAAACGGCTCAAAAACATAACTACGAATTAAGTTATTGTATTTACGCCGTTAGAGGTTTTCAGCTACTGCAGCAACCGCCCCAGCACAGTCCGCCGTGCTAGGAAGATGGAATGGCGCAAGGGTGTCGACACATCCAAGGGTGTTGCACCCCACACCAAAGGCGGTATGACCAAAATGTCCTGGATATAATTTCCGTCTTAAAATACCCGTGTATCTTAAGAAAATGAGCTCACCATCAGTATCATCAGTCAGTCCTAATGCCAGTTCATCTTCGGAGATAGCCTGGCGCGCCTTCAACTCCTGCGCAGTGAACAAGTTCAGCAAACCGCCACGACCTAGGGTGGCGGCGCGCTCGTCGTGTGTCGTCACCGACTGAATGAGAGAAATAAGTAGTAATCATTAGAAATTAAATAGAATGTAGTTAGAAATAATTGTGCAGATGCTCCAACCAAATAAAATATTTTTAATAGATTTTTTTTATAGAATTCCTTGTCAAGTTTTCTACTAACGACAGCCGCACGGGTCGATCTTATCGAATCGGATCAGTTGTTCCGAAGATTACCTACTCTCTACATAGTTTAACTGAAAAACGAATTAAAAAATACATGGGTATTTGGCACATACCACCAATGTACAAAATTAATAAAAACTTAAATCTTAGTCTAGTTCAGCAAAATAACCAACTAGTGCTAGTGATGTGACGGACATAAAACAATATTGTACTGTGTGTTACAAAATATGTTTCCTCACCAAATGATGACCATAACTCGGCGAAGTGGTATTGACGATGGTGTGCTTGGAATGTTCGAGAAGTTTGAAAGCGAGGGAGATCCACTGAGACAGCTTCTGTCGCGACTGCGAGTGAGAAGACTTGATGTCATCGGCGCTGATGGACGAGGATCTGGTTGCGCGGGAATGAAGGTCGGATACCGCTGGGGGGATAGAATTAAAAGAAATAATAATCCTTCTTATTTATTTATTTAACAATTTATGTAAACACTAAATACAGAAATCAAGAAAGGAACAGAAAAGAGAGAGAGAGAGTTCTGCTACTTCATCTTTACGTAGCGACAGTACATCTAAGTGTATTTTTAATTGATTATGTCCAGTGGGGTGGCACATATATTTCAGTGCAGTATGACCCACATTTCGCCAGTTTTGTTCAAGTAGCTACTGAGAAATTCCTGATGGAAAAACCTCAATAACACTGCCTGATCTGGGAACCAAACCAAATACCTCATGCTCAGTAACTACCTCACCAATTCAACCAGGAAGAAAAACACTTTGGCATACCATCCAGAACCTCCTAACCAGCAGTTGCGACCATATGACCACAGCTCATCATCATCATAACATCACGCCTGTAATCCCCGAAGGGTAAGGCAGAGTTGAACCTAATACTACACCCCCATTTCGCCAGTTATGTTTAAGTCCCATGTAACAGGGGGCGAGCCTATTGCCAACAACCGGGCACAAATTCAGGCTACATGGCTGCTACTGAGAAATTTTTGATGGAAAAACCCAATAACAATTCGTCCGACACGGGAATCGAACCAGGGTCTCATGTCAGCAGTCGCGCTTGCGCTCACTAAACCAACAAGGCAGTCTTGATCAGAGCTATTGGAGGCTTTTAGCGGGATCTTGACTTTACATCTCGTTAAAGATATAATTTATCCTGTCTCACCTGCATGCCCACTGCCAGTAAAGCAGCACACTCCTTCTGTCTCCTCTATATGGCACACGGGGTTGTAGGAGTCGGCTCTGACGTGTGCTGGACACTGCACCTTGGGCACACACCTGCCGTGACGAGGGCAGACGGTGCAGGGAGGCTCTTTGTAATGCTGGTGCTCTGCGAATGTGTATAGTGATGGAAGAACGGGTTTCGTTTCTGGTTAAATGAAACTTACTCGTATTTCTGTCAACTGGTTTAAAAACAAATACGTCAGTTTTACAGCAATTAATGTTATTGAACTAGATGAAGTCCGTATTTCATGCCCGAAAGTACGTAGTCAGTAGTGCCTAGTCTAAGTAGTCTACTCAGAGAAGAAACGTCGTAATAAATTCTGCGGTGACAGTCAGCCCAGACTAGAGAGATTTTGGCTAATATATTTTGGAAAATGTCTTTTTTTTTTAATTACATAATGCTTTTAAATGAACCAAACATTTCCTATTAGTACATGATTTTTGTTTCTGCTTAAGAACTGCCTGATATTGTCTTATTAGGTCTGATCAAAAGTACAAAATTTATGAAAATTTGTCCAGTGCACATTCTGCAACAAAGCCGTCCCAGTAAAAATCTATACGAAAAACACAAAACCTATTAATTGTACCCACATACTTATCTTAAATAAATATGATATTTTAAGTATTTCACAGATTTCGCCTCAGCATAACAGTCAAAAGACACTACTGATCATAGGCCTCCCCGTGCAAGAAAGATCCGACATAACCTAAAATGTATTCGTAGTTTCGGTCAGTGGGTCATCTTAGGGTCGGATTTTGTGGATTTGTAGTATACGCTTAGGGGCAGTATGAGAAGCAAAGAAAAGTAAAAAAAAAAATATTTTATAAAATTTTCGTATTTTTTTTTCGAAAATTACCAATTTTGTTGCCGTATCGGGTTAACCTTGACCATATAAACCATTTAAGTTTTGAGAAGCATGGCGTGAGTTTTTTTTTCTTTTGACATTTATCCTCATTGCAACAAAAACGATATAGGCCTTCCCCTATCACCGAATCATTCCCCGAATCTTTGACAAATAAGACATCTTACCTTGTCCATGTGGCACATGGCTCTTATCATGCGCGTGGGCAGACAATATAACCGGACACACAACCACCACATAAACGAACAAACGTAAAACGAACTTGTATAAACTCATTTTGTTGTAGAAAAATAAAAAGATTTCAAACTTTTTACAACAGCTTCAAGATTTTATGAAAAAAAATACTAAATTATTTGAAAAAAGAACATGGTGTCCACACGCGCCAGCTAAGCGGTGATTGAAATGAGCGAGAGAGAGAGGTTTGGATGGATTAAGAATGGATATTGAGGGTAGCTGTATTTTTGTTTTACTTTTGTCTGATTTCAGAAGGTAGTCTACCACACATAAGTGGTAACAGTTTGACCTTTGACCATGCTATTTTGGCGTTTGAATGACATTGCCAGGAGAGTGCTGTTGGTAAGCATTTGTGGAAGATATATTAAAAAACAAGACAGCGGTATAAATTCGGCAATGCAGCACTAGTACACAAGGCGTCGCATAAATCTATACATTAATTTCCAGTATAACATGCATCGCTTTGTATAGATTTCCCGTACAATGAGATCCCTGCGTAAACTGATTTTGTATAGCTTGATTGATCGTCGTGCGTACAGAGTTTCAATATAATATATAATAAATAGACCAGCTAATACTAGGTATGTATTTATGTATGTAGGTACTAACTTCTGCTCTCAAATTTTTGTTCTACCGTAATCCAATCAGAAATTAAAGAAAAGATTGGTTTAAATTAAATATTTTATTCTCATATTCACAAATATACCTAAAAATATCTATTAATATCTTATTTGTATCACAAAACTTTAACTTGCCTATTTATTTACAAAAAAATATATCTTAACCATTATACATTAATATTAAACTAAATAAAATAATCTAAGATTAAAAAAAAATTACATTATAATTATTGAAATATTTAAAAATAAAACACGTATCTAATAAAGTTAATAAAATAAATAATTTACTTACAGTAAAAACTAAATCTTAGCTTAAAACTTACTGATAGCAATAAAAATTCGAGGATTTCTACTATTTCCACTGGGTTACACCTGAATAGTTTACACCCAAACGTTATTGGCGCGTACATGACAGTGCGCTTTTGTTTAGGTACCTACCGCGTAATCTTAGTGAAAAAAAGAACAAGTATTAAATTAAATATTTTGTACTAAATTCAAGCGTCTAAGCAATAAGATTAGCAACAACATTGCAACTAGAACATAAGTTCATTATCAGTAAAAAATACACGCACAATAAATGCTTTCCTAAGTCTAAGTTCATGTTTTTAATGCTTTCTTCTGTTCTCTTATCTTCTCGTCTGAAGGTAGAAGGAATCCGACAATGCCACCACCTAAAAGAAAGTAATATTAATATCATGTATACGAATAATAATAAGGAGGATGCGCGGGTTCGTGAGAAGTGGAAGGAGTGGAGGGAGACCTTTGTCCAGGAGTGGGACAGAGCAGGATAGTGAAAAAAAAAACGAGTATCGGAAATACATTGTCAATGACAGCACGCAAGTGAGGAGGTTCTTCTCTCTCCAGAGAGAGAGGTCCTGACGCCGATGGGCTACTATTTTTTATATTTTTACTGCTTTTTTAAATATTAATTTATTATAGGAATATTATGTATAAGATTTTATTGATGATCACGCTAATTATTCCCTGCTCTTATCCCAAATAATTTGTGGTCGATGCAGAACGCTTTCTTCTTGTCTCTCCTGTTTTTTAGTAAAAAGAAAATATCTTCCTTTCCAGTTCTTATAATAATTATTGTGACTCTATAGTGCGCCTCAAAGATTTATTGTCTGCCCTATCCCTTAGTTCTGTTAATTATATGCCTTAATAGTGACTTCCAGAGAATCTTATTGTAGTGTTTTGCGCGGACCAAAATGTGTGAAAAAGATAATTACCAAAAGCGATAGACCCATAGATGTAGAAAGCAGCTTCGCAGTTGGTGTCGAGGAGTCGCTTGAGGACGTTGATGCCGATGACAGCACTGCCACGACCAACCATCAGGGTCAGGCACACCGCCATGGCTCTGTAAATGTACAAAGCAAAATAGATAAAGCTAATTATGACAAACATATAAAAGTAGTGAAATATATCACTTCTGTGTCTTTGTCTACAATATCTAGTTGGGCCCGTTAATATGGCGACGATCAGTACAATGCTTTATATTCTACTGTCCATACGGTTAACAAATGGAGTATGAAACTGCCATGTGATTTTTAAACTATACGTAAATATCATCACTGTGTTCACGGGACCTAATACTATTATAAACTTACTTGACATAAGTAGGAAAGACATCCACACTATACGTGTTCATGAAGCCGAAGTTAAAGATGGCCGACAAGAAGACCATGAAGAGGACAGCACTCAGGATCCAGTAGGGGCTAAAGTTGATGACCAAGGCTGCTGTTCCAGCTATCATCTGTAGGAAACCGAACATCAATTGTATTATTAAACTAGCTTATGCCCGCGACTTTGCCCGCGTGGAGTTCGATTATTGTCCCACGGGATCGTACTACCGGGATAAAAAGCCTATGTGTCAATTCAGGTTATGAACTATCTGTGTGCCAAGTTTCATGCAAATCCCTTGAGTGGTTTCTGCGTGAAAGAGTAACAAACATCGGTACATCCATACATACATACAAACTTTCGCGTTTATAATATTAACGGAAGTAAGGATTGCACACAAAGGACTGATGAATACTAAATCGAGGTGGATCGTCCATCTATATGAATTGAAACTTTAGTATATTAAAATAGAAATTACTAAGAAAAGAGTCTCGTGTAACGAATAATATCAAGTGGTAAAGTATTATACAGCTACTTGGTTGAGTAGGTACCGCCTTTCCAATAGGCGATTATTACATGTAAAATACTGGTCTTCAGCTCTCAACTGCAACTGGCTAGATTCGAAGCCGACCCCCCGATAATATGAAAAGGTCTAGACAAGTGATGAATGGACCTTATTGTAAAAAGTACTTTTTCAAGTAACAAAAAGCATAATTATGAAAGATAAACATAACAAGTGATTAACATTTTGCTGAGCTGATAAAATACAGTTCTTAGAACGACCAGATGTGTAATATTTCTATACCTGTATACTGATCAAGAGGCGCTTCCTTCCAATGCAGGTGATGATGCTACTCATGAAAATATTGCAGAAAGCCAGCACCATAGTGATACCGAACACTAACGTCATGGCTTCAGTGTTCATAGAACAGTCTTGAACCTGGAATTAATGGAGATACGCGTTTTTAAAAGGCGAACATTTCTAATCTTTTGGAAACCACAACACGGTTGAGAAACTAACGAAAACATCAATGTAAACTCATTTTTAAAGTAAGTAATAGTTCAACTTCTTTTTTCTTTATCGTGTGGTTAATGACTAACCTGGTGTCAGAGAATTCATGTCGCCCATGGGCCTCTGACTTAACTTTACATGCCGTCGAGAAATATCTCTCAGGCATGCTGGTCTCCTCACGATATTTTCCTTCACCAAAACAAGTGAAGAAAAATCGAACTTCAGACCTATGATTTGGCAGTCCGACGGTCACACCACTAGGCTATCACTGCTTAAACATAATAAAACATAATTCAACTGTGACAAGAACTTACCTCTTGGACAGATGTGGAGTTCGCGGTGAGTCTGATCATCTCACAGATGGTAAGATGCCTCTCCCCTCCCACTACGGATATCATGAACGCGTTTACTATGAAAGGCAACCATACGAAGAAAGCATTCATTCTGGAATAAAACAACACTAGTTTAAATTCCTGTCTCGCTGCCTACTGACTGCCTCGTTGGTTGGAGGACCTGGGTTCAATTCCCGGGTCGGGCATTGTTATTGGGTTTTTCTCAGTTGCTGCCACGGAGTCTAAATTTATGCCCGGTTGATGGCAATACGATCGCCCCGACTTAAACATAACTGGCGAACTGTGGGTGAGCTGTTAGGTACAACTCTGCCGAATCCTTCGGGAATTACAAGGCGTGTTGCTATGTGTTATGTAATTTAAATGCATAATTTATGATCAAATTATCACCATCTGCCTTGCATGTTCATCTGAATATCAGTGTTCAACATGGAGTTGCTACCCATCAGTCCGCCACATCCTAGGTGCAGCCAACACCGATACTCTTAGCAAAAGACTGGTTGGTCAGACTTGCAGTTTTCTAACTATTCGTAACGACCCGAGGCACGAAGGGAACTCGGTCTGAAGGGATGGTCACCCATCCACCGATCGGCCTCGACAAGCGTTGCTCCAACCTTGAAGATCACCCCGTGCGGCTGTTGTTATTTTTAGTTTTTAAACTGATATATACACTAACACTATCATTAATTAACGCTGAAAACAGGGTATTTAACACGTTTAGTTTTTTTTTTTTTTGTGTGTTCCCGCAAAATCGATCGACCCTCTTCCTTGTACGTTTTACGCGCTCGGTACCGCTGCGGAACTCGCTCGCGCTCGGGAACTCAAAGCAATAGTATACATGGTAAACATCTAATATCCCGTTTTCAGTGGGGTTACTTAGTTTGATGTACAGGATGCTCGGTTGGCGGCTTCGTGAAGGGTCCGTTTACACCTTGTATAATGAGTCAGCCCATAACTTGCTACGAGTTCGGTTCTAGTGTTATTATTTTGCCGGGGTACAGGCGAAATAATAACACTAGAATATCCCAAGTTACAAAGTAAATGGTAATTCCTTAAATTATTCATTTGCAATGGTACTTACGTAATATAACTGATGACGAATAGAGAAGATAGCAGTACAGTGTGCTTGAGCAATGGCGGCTTGATCATTGGGAGTGTTTGAGACGCTATGGAACCCCAGAAACCCTTGTGTATTGCTGAAGAATGTTCTTCATCTAGGTCTAGGGCGTCAACCTGGAAATAAGTAACAAAATATAAACATATTTAAACAGGCCAAGATACCACGTCCAAATGCAAAGTATACTAGCGATTGCCTATCTGACCTTTATAACACAGTTACTGGGTATATAGAAGATGTAGTTTTGCAACCTCGTCAAAATTCAGCAGGTTGTCATAGAAGACGTAAATAAACAATTTAAATTACGGTACCTGGTCAATAATAATAAACGTACTTTTTTTAGTTGTTTTAATTTGACACTATTTCAGAATAGAAGAGGCCCTTTTCTAAAGAGGAGAATCACCCGTTTATCGAATAAACGTCTGCGTTTGTTTGTTTGTGAAAGCGCGGATAAAGGTCTAGTATTAGACGGGCCGTTTTAATACGGGTAGTGTGTACACTTATCGATTTCCGATATAAAGAAAAAAAAATTAAAAAATTACCTACCCATTTTATTATTGATTCGGGTTGAGAATCATTAGCATAGTTACCTTCTTGAATTTGACGAGGATACAAAGCAACACCTTATATAAAACAAACCCCTCGTAAATCGAGTTCTCGAACTTTTGGGCTTCTAATTAACAATTGACTTTTTAATATTTACAATTGACACCCGGAGCCGCGTGCATTCCAAGGCACTATTAAATTTTCGATATTGATATCGTTGGTATGGGTGGTCACCCATCCACTAACCGACCTTCGATCAACCCGAGCGGCTGTTATTATTTACCCATGGGCCCCTTAGTAGGACTGTTTAATGTTGAAAAGATTCACCTTATCAACTATAATAGTAGCATACGACTAACCTTATAATTATCAGCACTCTTCCCAGTATTCATGGTATAAATCCCCTTCAGAACTTCGAGGGCATCCTCATCCCTGCCCACACTGACTAAGTACTTTGGGCTCTCGTAAGCAAAGTAGCTTCCAACCGCGCTGATGGCACATGGCACTGCAAAGATGAGGTCCAGAACCCGCCAGGAGTTGAAGTGGATGCCTAGGTATGGTATGTAGTAGGAGAACTTCAGTGGGAGCACTGGTATTGCTATAACTGAAAAGTTGAAAGAAGTGTGATGAGCTTCATTGCAGAGCAGAACGGGTGATGCTCGTAAATCCTAACACTACGGTATATGGACGATGTTATTGGGTTTTACCATCAGGAATTTCTCAGTAGCAGACACGGAATTTGGATTTGTGCCCAGTTGATGACAATAGGCTCACCCCCTATTACACGGGACTTCGGGGTTTACAGGCCTGACGTAATGTTACGCTACACACACACGCTACACCTAAGCGCACTGCTGGATTTTTGCTTTTATTTAGAAACTAGCTACGCCCCTTGGTTTCACCCGCCCTCGGCTCCCTAACCCGACCACCACGAGGCATCACCCGCCCCTTCTATTACTTCGTTTTGGCTTAGCGTTCTTTCGCACTTTTTTTTTCTTTTTGCTCTGCTTCTAAGGCCTCCTGGTGTTAAATATACCTTATAAGAATCCCTCCTCAAGAATTAGGCAGTCAAATCCAAAAAGAATTTCACAAATCCGAAGGGTAGATCCAGAGATTGCGCTTTGAAACAAAAAAACAATCAGCACAAACTTTTCAGCTTTATTACATTAGATTCATTAAGATGTAGTGCTGGTGTTATTGAGAACTGATATAAGATATACATTAATATGTTTGTATATAGCAAATAAGATAAAATAAAATGTCTCCTTGAGCTTGACATTATTATACTAAGCAGATATGCAATAACAGTGAGCCTCAAAACAAGTGACTCAACGTCAGCGAATAAAATCATTTTTATCATGATGACAGCGCACTGCCTCGTTGTGTGGTGGTTGCAAACGCTACATGCTGAGGATAAGGTCCTGGGTTCGTAGTTCGTATCCTAGGTCCTGGGTTAGGTCAACTAAAATTATATTGGGTTTTTCTATGAGGAATTTCTTAGTAACAGCTACGGAGTGAGAATCTGTGCCCGTCCGATGCAAATAGGCTCGTCCCCTATTTCATGGGAATTAAACGTAACTGGCGAAATGCGGGTACTATCAGCAGGCGTGATGTTATGCACATCACAGCATATTCTGGCTAAAACCAACAGAGATCTTAAAAACTACTCAAAACTGTACCTGCCATGACCCCCATAGAAGCCAAGTGAACGCTGGTGGTCAGTAAGACCAGGGAACTCCTCCTCGCCATAGGCGTGCATTCGCTCAGCAGCGTTACAGCCAACGCGTAGCCACCGGATACTCTAGAAATGCGAAATTAAGCTTTACTTACTGTATATAAGTCATACAATTGAGTATAGAATGAAAGGGGGTCTAAAACAATACCAGTGACTTGAATCATCATCACCACTTAAGGTGGAAAGGGAATAAAACAATTTCTTAGGTTTTTTTTTACAATTTGCAGGTCAGTGTCAGGCTGTATGTTAAACAAAATATGATTCGCGAGCGTAACACGTATGTATTTACAGAATTATAATTATCAATACAAACTTCCAACTTCATTTAATCCCATTGAATGACTATTAAAAGGAAAAAGTTTCGCGGGGTACGGGCGCGTCCTCCTTAAGGCACAGGTCTTTTCGCTTTTTAGGTTTCGAACGGAATTAAATTTTACAATAATTTGTCTTCTAAGATTCTCTTTCCTTTCTATGACTGCTGACTAATCGGACAAAATGAGATCGTTCATGATAGAAGGTATGGTACTTACGAGGCTGAAGACAGTAACTTGAGTAAACCCAATAGTATCCAGTTAGGAGAGAAGGCTGCTAGGGTGCCAGCCACGTAAGTGCACGTCATGGAGATGATGAGGATCTTCCGCCTGCCTTTTGTGTCTGCCAAGTAGCCCCATACGTGGGACATGGCGATTGTTCCTGCAAAGAATAAAACCATTGTTACTGTGGAAATAAAATAATCATAAATGCTCTAAAAAGGGCTTTATGTTTTTTTTTTAAGATCGCTGTAGTGATGTTTTGAAATGGTGACTTTCTGAGAAGGCTCTCTGACAAAATATATCGGTGAGACACATGATGATCAATCAGTGCCGATTTGGTGGCCATTATGGTGCCTGAGCAGGATCAAGACAGTATTCAATTATTGCAATTATTGCAGTTTTCAATTATTGCAGTGAAAACACAAAACCCAATTGATCTTATTGTCATGGTCTGTGTTATGCTCCGGAGAATTCTCCGACCAGACGGTTGTTGTCGTTTTCTGTATTTATGTTAATCGAGCGGATAGCTTTAGTATGGTAATGTCAGTTACGTCGGTGATGAGAGGTATGGTGGTATAAAAGTCGCCAATCCTTCGAAACACACAAAGAACTTAGCCCTTTTGGCAAGGCAGTCGAACTCTCAAACATTCCTTCTACCAACCAACATAAGGGTTAAGTGAACTCACCAATCAAAGGCACGCATGCTACCAGCCCCTGCTGCGTACTGCTGGTGCCCAGCTCACAGGAACTGGCCGTCACCAAGTAGGACACGGAGAAGATCTCGAAGGTCATGCCGATGATGATGCTGGCACAGAGTAGGAACGTGTACAGGTTGTAGCGACTGAATCCTGAAAGATAATATTAGAAGAAATAGATGACTTCAGGTAAAATTGAAGCGCTGTGCTGGCCCCGTGGTTTTCTAGGAGTTAGTGTCGAAGCCAACCAAGTACTTTACTTTTATTTGGAAGGGTTCATTATGATGTACTGAATACGTGGTAATCGTTTGAGCGTCGTTGTTTTTTCCGCCCTGTATGTCATCATAACTGCTCTGAAAACGGTGAAGGTGAGCATCGAGAGGAAACCGGTATGTCCTATAATAATATTCGAAGAAGACCCAGTAGCCGCACTGCCATGACCTTATACAGACAGTGTATTCCTGAAGTGGAAACGATCTATATCGTATCCTATCTATATATAGCCTATCTATATAGGCTGATTTCAATGAAATAACTCGACGAATTATCAAAGACATGTTCTCCATAAAATTTTGATGCCTGATAGGTCGTGAAACTAATCACGTGTAGTGTTAGACTTGGACTGTTAAGGGGGAAGATTTCCCCGGAAGTAGGGGGCTTTATGATATAGTGCATTTTGGGAAATGATTACTTATAACCTCCACCAGCTCAGCAGTACCGCATGCGCCAAGCGAAAAAATGTTTCTTCGAGAGGTAAAAGATAATGAAAGGTCTATCAATAGTTTGTCTGACGACGTTGTATGACAATTCACGTTTTTCAATCGTTACTCAAAAGACACATGTGTGTGTGTATGTGTACATGTTTAAACATCATCATCTGCCTAGCCATGTCCCAACTATGTTGGGGTTGGCTTCCAGTCTAACCAGACGCAGCTAAATACTAGTATTTTACATGAAGCGACTGCCTATCTGACCTCCACAACCCAGTTACTACTGGGTAATACAATACCCCTTAGTAAGACTGGTTGTCAGACTTTCGGGCCATTGTCCTGTTGTAACGACTGTCAAAGATCTACAAATGACAGCCGGAAACAACGGCTTAACGTGCTTTTCGAGGCATGTTTAAACATAACTAATATAGGTAAATACAGAACATGTGTGTGTGCGTTTATTTCTTGACGACATAAGCCGAACATATTTGCGTTTGATTAGAAAACTAAAAATACCAATGGTGTATTAAATTATCATTGTGACGCATGATATAAATAATTGCGCCATATTACTTTTATTTATATTAAGGTAATGTACTGATAAAGAAATAAAGCTAATTAAAAACGTAATAATTGGTTTCATTTATCTGGAACTGTAAAAAATCAGTGGAATTTAGCACGGAAGCGAGCAAGTAGCCGTATCGTAAATTCAAACGATTTTATAACTGCAAAACCCTCTTGTCGAACATAAATTATAATCTAAATATAAAAAAGCGAAAGGTCACTGACTCACTCATCACAAAATATCGAAAACCGCTTGACGTGTAAAGATGAAATTTGGCAGGGAGGTAGTTTATGGTTAGTAGACGTCCACTAACAACGGATTTTGAGACAGGGCAGAATTAAGGAGGTCTAAGAGCTCTCGCAACTTTGTATGAAAGTCCTTCATTTTTTGTGCTACAAACTTGAAATTTGGCAGAGAGGTAGTTAATAGTAGACGTCCGCACTCTCGCAAAGTATGAAAGTTTTTTTTTTTTTTATACTACCTACCTGAAATTTAGCAAGTCTATAGGAGACATCATTAGCTAAGAAAGAATTTTGTGACAGCCTGGACTAGGGGCTCTCGCAAGTCAGGTCACAGGTCATGATCTCGGTAAGGCCATAGCATGCTTTTAGTTATACCTTTTAGTTGGATATTATGAAAGCGCAATACTATTCACTCACTGACTAATCAAAACATCTATCTAGAACTATTTATTGAACTATTAAACTTAGAAACTTGAAATCTGGCAAGTTCTCAATAGGGTAGGTTCTAAGAAACGCTTTGTGGAAATTTCACCCTCAAGTGGAGTTAAAGCTTGCATGGAATACTGGAACAGCTAACATACACAAGCAAAAAAATGGAGTTAAGAACCTCCTGACAAAAAATCTTATTTTAGGCAAATCCCGAACCTAAAGCGTACGAAGTCGCGGGAAACAACTAGTATGATTATAATAAAATGGGCCAATCGCGTGCCCACCTAGTATTTCGGGATGTCGCCAAGCAGTTGGTCGAGTGTTCATGTGACCAGAGGGCTGGCCAGTGCAGTCTGACGAATGTCACAATGTCTTGGAAATTTTATTTAAATATTGTATTCCTATAGTATTATCAACATCATCATCATTATCCTACCCTTATCGCAATTTATTTGGGGTGGACGCAGCACGTCTTCTTCTTACATACTTCTCTGTTACTGGTCATCCCATCAGACACCTCCTTTCTAGCCATATCATCCTTCACACAGTCCATCTATCGTTTCTTTGGTCTTCCTCTACTCTTATAGCCATCCACGTTCATTATTAAAAAGTTTCCTCATGAGGTATTCCTATATACTACTATATCACCACAGTAGTTTATACTTACTGTATGCATTTAGGTGACAGAAATCGCGCGACCAAATAAAATTTGCTTACACCGCACCGCGTCGAATTTCACAAATTGCTGTAACTATGTTGAAACCGGCAAAATGTGCCAAAACGTGATTCTTACAAGCTGACGTTTTGAATGTGATTCAATAATGATCTTTATTCTTGGTAACATAAGTCATGCGATAGATGAACTATTAATATTTTATTGATTCAAATACATAATGTTCTATTATGAAGCTGACAAAATTCTATAAGAGCTAACGCATAGTTATAAGAACTGCAAGGGACCTGCATCCCCTCAACTCGTTCTGGTTTCTTCCTCTATACTTCTCTATTACTTATTAGTAATCATCTCAGCAGTTTCCCTGTTCCCTCTTTTTATCCTTTTCTAACCATATCATCTTTCACAGAGTCCCTCCACAGTTTTTTTAGTCTTCCCCCAATCGTATATCTCAAAAAAACTTATAGCCATATAAGCATGAACAACAATAAAAAATAGGTTCAAGTGATGCAATATTTCTGAATTTCGTAACTATTTCGTAATATAACTTATCAGTTGTTATTATTAATCACAGAGAGATTTTTTACACTCTTTGGTAGGGATCCACTGTCCATACAAGGTCTTGCTGATTATGTTACCTACTTTAGAAACAAAGTTGAATAGTTATATCGTATGACGGCAGCAATGGAAGCACCAATCAGCATTTAAGTAACTGTATAAGTACGTAATCAATTCACCCTAGGTGTGAGGTCTTTGCTTCTCCTAGCTGGACCTGGAGGGTGCCACACGGCTCTCTTGCCGAAACACAGTCTCCACTCGTTTGATCCAGCGGTTATTAGTTCTTTAACAAACGTAGCCAACCCACGGCAATGTGAGCTTGCTCACCATGCAAGCTAAAACTCCAATTCTTATCCGACAATTATCCGTCAAAGAAACTCCGAGCATAGGTCAGTTCACCGTCGAATATCCTCGTCCACGAGCAGTTAAAAAAAAGAAGAGGTTCTTAATTCGAAGCGTATATATTTCTTAATCTTACCTGTCATATCCAGCGCCTCCTCGAAAGGCACCTTATTAGTCTTCACTGTCATTTTGCACTATATTCCACTTACACTATTTACTAAAAGCCTTATATATTTACACTATATTATACTTGTTACATTATTATTGCACCACCAACGCGGCAGATACTGCGACACCCATTGTCAGGGACATGTTTTATAATAAAAACTATTTAAGTCAAGCGTTTCGGTTTTTAAGGCATTTGGTTCCGTAGGGCTGGGCGGCTTGAGTGTATAATGAAGCTGTTTTCTATTCTATGCCTTTAGCGATAAGACTGCCCATTAGTTGTACAATCATGTTAACACTTTATTCTGTTTTATTTGCCATGTAGGTGCAATAAAATGTAATTGTATCCCATTGTTTGTTGAAATTGAAATCACAGCATGTATAAATTTGGAATGTGTACTTTCTTACTTGATTTATAAACCCTCTGATACCATAACCACGTAGCGAGCAACAACGGCATCGTGTCATAGAGAATTGTAACACAAAAACGTATTTATACTAACAGCTTGATATCGTCATTTGCCTAACTTAATAAGTCGGGGTCAGCTTCCAGTCTTCCCAGATGCAGCTGATTACCAGAGTTACTGGGTTGCACGCAAAGACTACAGTTGCACGATATCCTTCGGTAATTCTGGATAACTTACAGCTTAATATGAGATCAAAAACAGGTAATATACTATCATCTTAGTTAAGAACTTAACAGCTGATTTTCAAAAACACACGGTACCCTAATATCCAAGATGACACTATCATCAGATAGCGATGTTTGCACAAAGTAAATATATTATGTACCTACACCACTGAGAACAAAATATAATGAGCAGATAGTGTGTTGTATTAATCCCATAAGTGCTACCAACATGATTTACATTATAATTAAGTTTTCCATTCAATACTGAAAATTAGTTCGTTATAAACTGCCAGGTGGCAGCTTCAGTAGTTAATGGATCTTTTGGCGCGAAGTTTTTCTTAATCAAACTTCACTAGTTTGTTTTTTGTTGAATACATTACTTTCAGAGTTAATTTACCACTGAACTTGAATTACTGTCAAAACATAATTAGCTTTATCTAGTTTACAATAAGGCTCTTGAATTGGGGCCACTGACAAGTCTGTCCAAATTTGTTTGATCTTTATTTTAGTTAATAATAAGTTTGCATTTTGGTTTGCTACACATATATGTATGTCTGTAAAAGGACTATACAGTTCTGTATGGTTCTTGGCTGCACAGTCATTGACAGCAGACCATTATTTTATCTTTAACAGCAACCCTTAGCACCCTTATACCAACCTTATCTCAACGACAATACAAGTCACTGTAATTTTGAGTCTCCTCAGTGATAGAAACAGCAACCTTATTTTAATGAAGATAAAGACCACTGTGATTTATACAGTGATGCAAAATCACGGATAAAATAATTGTGAATAGGCTGTACCAAACTGGTTACCAATATTTTAGATTAAATTTTTGATTTTTAAATAGCACTATTCGAGTGAGGATGCGTCATCATCAACATCATCATTTTAGCCTAGAATCACACTTTCCTTAACAATCTTCACCTTTCTTCTGCCACACTTACCGGTTCTGTGTGTCCCTTATGGCTTTATCTCTTACTTTATGCAACATAACTCACGCTGTTTTCGCATCTCGGTAGGCAGGAATTACAGAACGCCGCCTACAATCTTCTGGTAAATTCTCCTGAAATCGATGCTACTTGAGCAGCTTTTTGACAAGGGTTACGATGACACGAAACTTATTGTGATTATTATTAATTTATTGTGATGTAATAACTCAATTTAACACTACATTGTTTTATTGTTATGGGTTAATGCCTGAAATAAACGATAAATAAATAAAATTAAAAATTTCAGTTCTGTGCCTTCGGCTTGACCTTTGGAGATAACCTACCTTACCTATCTGCACACACATGAGTCTACTTACGTTCTTTCGTCTCTGTCCGTGTTCTAGGCGCGGGGGTGAGGCGCGGCGACGCGCCGTCCCCCGCGCTGAGGGGGGGCGACGGCTGCCGCGCGACCGGAGAGCGCGCGTTCCGTCAGTACGCTTACTTGTTACCTGATGTACGCACATGTTTGTTTACGAAGTGATTACGATTAAAATAAATCACGAAAAGTTTGCTATTTTAACGTTGTTGTAACGTTTTGTGAGTGATTTACCATTGGATATCGGGGTAAGTCATTCAATTGTTTTATTTTGTTTCTGTGTTGTTATGTTCAAGGTGCGGGTTTACTCTGAATTTGTTTTGAATGTGAAATATCGCAAGTTTAGCATGCTCGATGGCATTGCCGGTAGCATGACTTTTGTCGGACATGCCATCCACAAAATATGCACGAGTTATTGTTGTATTTGTCGGACATACCATCCACAGTATACATACTTACATGTGATGATCACGACGCCGCCGCAAAGCGGCGCTCGTGATACATGTCGGCTATTCAGCCACGCTGGGCGGCGCGGCCCAGAAGTTGAACGGCGCGGCTCAAACTTTGGGCGGTGCTGCTCAAAATTTGGGCAGCGCGGCTCATAGATTGAGCGGCACGGCTCAAAAGTTGGGCAGCGCGGCTCATAGATTGAGCGGCGCGGCTCAAAAGTTGGGCAGCGCGGCTCATAGATTGAGCGGCGCGGCTCAAAAATATTGGGAAAACGAGCGGCGCGGCTCGATTATTCTGAGGCTTACGCGCTTAGAATTTCCGAGGGGCTTTGGTTATAATCAGTGAGCCGCTGGAGGTCAAATTTAATGCGCCTACGCTGGTTTTGCATGACCGCTTTGCCTTTGCTTCAGATGACCCTACGAGGAAACCTGGTAACCCTCGGCGAGCTACTGGATGAGCATGCAGCTACGGACCAGGACGGGGAAATTTTGGAGCGGGTGAAGGTGCTAGCACAAGAGCATTTACCGGATGGCTGGTTATGCTGGGAGGTGACTACAGTAACAAAAGAAGAATTATTTGGTGAGAAGATCGATCCCAATATACTTAATAAATTAGTATTCGCCCTGCCTACCGTGGGCCTAGCCCGCGCATTTGTACCAGAGGCGGATCACCTTTCGGAGAAGGGGTACCGAGACATAAGGTATAAACTTCTTGATTGGGCTTTTACGCGGGCTCTTATTCTCGGGCCACCAGCTGTGGCAAACCGCATTCGTGGCTCAGCAGCGCGCACTGAGTTTTTTAAACAGTCAGTCGAGGCACTACGACCACTGTTACACACTAGGACCGAAGCCGATCAAATTCTTTCCGGTTCCCGCTCTGAAACAGAAGAAACTAGTAGAAAGAGAAGGAGTACGTCCTCTGCAACGTCACGAAGTCAAGAACCTTCGGCGCGAAGACGCAGAAGGGACTCAGACTCACCCTCTACATCTCGGGATGCCAGAATCGAAGCTCTGGAACAAAAAGTGGAGGGTATGTTTGCTGTTCTGTTGGACAAACTAGAGCAGCGGCAACAGTCCGACTCTGGTTCCGATAAAGAAAACTACTTTTCCAACGGTGAAGAGGATGCAGTTTCGGAGACCTCTGACTCTCCGTCATGGAGAGCACCGGCTCTGGACCCGAATTGGCAAGTCGAAGAAGACGAGAAGGAGCTCGAATTTCTGCCCACAACCAAAGAAGCGGACCCTCTGATACCCGAACCTTCGGCGCAACTTAAGAGGGAAGGAATTGAGTGCCAAAGGCTGGGCACCGATAGCTGGAGCCGGATCCGTTACAAGGAAGTGGAGAAACACTTGCAGGCGGCGTCAATATTTAGCGCTCTTAAAATTAACACGGAGCTGGGCACTCTAGCCACTCAACCATCTCCCTGGCTTACGAAGCAAGAGAATCTCCTAGGCACAATCACGCACGGGTTGCTGCTCCAACGTAGGGCCCTTGCGGAAAAGTTAAATACAATTGTTAAAAAGTTGCCAAGTGCCAGCACAGAACTCAGGCAGCTAGTGGCGGAGGACTCCACCTTCAAGACGGTTTCAGACCAACTTCTGCAGTTTGTTTGCGCTCATCGATCCGAGACAATCGACCTTCGTCGCAAAGCATTCAAGACAAGGAATGAGGTCCTTAATAGCGCACTCCACAATATTCCTCCATCACCGACCCACATATTTGAGGAGAAGCAGCTTAGTTCTTTAGTCAAGGATAATGGGGGAGTCGCAGCCGTTTTTATCTCGCCAAGAGCTTCGGAAAAGACCGTTAATTCCTTTCGTAAGCCAGCGCCTCCGGCCAGATCCAAAGCCACGAAACCATCATGGCGCTCCCGACAGGCTACTCAATACTCCGCTAACTACCACTCATCCCCCCAAAACTTATCCTCTCACCACTCATCATCCCGCAATCCGCCATCGAAAAAGCCGTCTAACTACGGTCAACGTAGGGGTAGGGGTGGAAGCGACAAAAAGTCTCGAAAATCCCGTGCAACATATTGACGGTTTTCGAGGAGGGCAACTGGGAGAGTTCCGAACACAATGGCAGAAAATAGGGGCGCCAGAAGCGATTTTAAAAATAATTTCGGGTTACACAATACCTTTCGTGTCCAAACCACCTTCTATCCCCCTGCAAGAAAACTTGGAAAGATTCGCGACAAGACCCTCGACCGCGATGTCCAAAGAGCTCAGACAGCTTCTAGCCCAAGGCGTAGTCGAGAAGTGTCATGCGGAGACTGGATTTCTGTCGCGAATGTTTCTAATTCCAAAAACAAACGGAAAGCTCAGGCAAATTTTCGACCTTCGTCGCCTGAATTGCTATTTAAACCCACGAAAATTTCGCCTGGTAAACCAGACTCAGGTCCCCGATTTTCTCCAGCCCGGCGACTTCTTAGGAAAGCTAGACATAAGTCAAGCCTACTTTCATGTGCCAATAAAAGTGAGCCACCGGAGATTTCTCGCGTTTGGTTATGCAAACGAACTCTTCCAAATGACGTCTCTTCCCTTTGGCCTATCCAGCGCACCGTTAGCTTTCTCTCGCGTCACCAAATGGGTAGCAGGGTTTCTTCGAACAAAGGGGCTACGAATTCTAGTATACTTAGACGACTTCCTTTTAGCACATCAAGACCCATTTATACTAAAAAGTCAAATGAGCTATGCAGTGGGTCTTCTACAGAGTCTCGGCTGGTGTGTAAACTTGGAAAAGTCTGTTCTGGAGGCTACACAAAGCATAGAATTTCTAGGGATTGTGTGGGATACAGACAGGAACGAGAAAAGACTTCCGGAAGAGAAAATAATTCGATTATTGACAGATTTAGAAAAGGTATTGCAAAAAAGTCAATGGACGTGGCAGTTAGGAACCTCACTCATAGGTCGACTGGGTTTTGCAGCTTTGGTGACCCCTCTAGGTCGTCTGTTCACCAGATATATTCAGCGCGCCAGTCTGAAACTTTCTCAGAACCAGCCCGACCGGCTGCGGGTCTTGCCGTCACAGGCTGTCAACGACTGTCGTTGGTGGACTCTCAATGTGAGAGTGCCAGGAAAAATTTTCCTTCCAGAGCCTACGATTTTTGTTACGACAGATGCGTCGGACGAAGGCTGGGGTGTTCAGATTGGCGATGGTCACCTATTGGGGAAATGGACGAAAGAGCAAGATGCTTGGCACATAAACAGAAAGGAATTATTCACCGTGTACATAGCACTAAACAAATGTCAGAACGCGGTAGCAGGACAATCGGTCATGATTCAATCCGACAACAAGACAGTAGTTTCGTACCTGAGGAATCAGGGAGGAACACGGTCTATGGTGTTGTTAGAGGAGGCCAAAAAGATCTTGTTACTAGCGCAGAGCTTAGGAGTAACCATTCATTCCTTTTACCTTCCAGGCCGTTACAATTCCATAGCCGACTGTCTGTCAAGGGGAAAAAGTCTCCCGGATTGGCATGTCGTAGACGAGGTCACGACAAAAGTGTTCCTAAAGTGGGGTACCCCTCAGATAGATTTGTTCGCAACCAGTCGATCGAAGGTAGTCTCGACATACGCGTCGATAGAAGCGTGGGACGCACAAGCGATGTTCATCAACGCATTCAGCCAGACCTGGCATTACAAACTGGCATGGATCTTTCCGCCTCCACCTCTGATACCCAGAGTACTACGGCATCTCAACCAGTCTTCAGGAACCTACCTACTGATGGTTCCTCGCTGGGAAACAGTTTTTTGGAGAGGCGACCTGAAACGAAGGGCGCTGGAAGCCCCCTTTCAGATACGCAATGTCAACAGTTGCCTGGTCGACCTGTCCACCGGTCGCCCTCTGCCGAACGCAGGAGACCTCTCTTTCGAGGTTTGGAGGATACGGGGTGGGGTGAACTTATAGCAGATATGGATCCCGGCGATATCGATCTTGTTCAGTCGGCATGGCGTGATTCCACGTGGCGCACTTATGAGTCTAGCTGGAAACAATGGGTCTCGTGGTGCAGACAAAATGGGAAAAGCCCTAGTAATCCTCGACCTCAGGATGTAGCTACCTATTTGGGGTACCTATCCCGTGTTAGAAAGCTCGCAGCTTCAACCATTTTGGTCCACAAGTCTGTTGTTTTAACTTTAGCTGATCCTACACAGGAAAAAGGTTTAGCAGCTCACCCCTTAGTTTCAACAATAGTCAAAGCTATAGGAATTAAAAAGTGCGCTTCCTCAGCATCGAAGTCACAAATCTGGGACGTCCACGATCTGATAAGATGGTTGAGATCTCATTGCCCAAGTGAAGATAGCATATTCCAGGTGTCTCGGCATGTAGCCTTGCTTTTATTGTTGGCGTCAGGTCGTCGTATCCACGACCTTACACTCTTATGCATTGACGATCAACATTGCGATAGATCAAGCTCTTCGATAACTTTCTGGCCTAAATTTGGCTCTAAGACCGATAACATCAGGAATCGGCAGTCAGGATGGCAGTTATCTTGTTCAGGAGACCCTGCATTGAGTTTGGTCAAATGGGTAAATTGTTTGATAGACTTGTCAGAGAGTAGAAGAAGTGCACGGCCGAATTTGCATAGTCTATTTATCACCACGCGTGGTGAAGTCAAGGCCGCCACAAGAGCTATAATTGCGGGTTGGATTAAGGCTCCTTTTAGAGATTTAGGCATAAACTATAGTCCGGGCTCAATTAGATCAGCCGTTGCGTCAAGTGACTATCAAAATAACGTCCCTTTAGATTTTATTTTGAAAAGAGGGAACTGGAGAGGTTCCGACAATTTCTTTAAGCATTATTGCAAATCGCTAGAACGTTCTAGAAATGAAAACTTAAATGTTCTTAATAATTCATTCTCTGCAGTTTGAATAGTTTTAACTGTATCTTATGATTTTACCTGTGTTTTTTCTTATTATTAAAGACTGATTAGATCTCACTGTTTTTTTAATTAATCATACTTATCTAATTGTTATTTTCTGTTTTCTATAAGTCTAAATATTGACCAACGTCTTATTTGGTTATTATTAGAGAGAGAGCCCCATTAATTAGTTTGATTACAATAGCGGGACTCTGTTTGAACGAGGTAAGTGACACCTATGTTCATTTTAAGATAAAGACTTGTACTAGATTTAAGATTCCTAAGGGAAATATAAAAATGTCTTCATTTAAGTACATAAATCTGGGTTTTATTTCAAGGATGCTTTACACCCACTTATGTCACAGTACGCTGTAGTTAGAGGGCGCCGGCAGAAAATAGACACGTCTCCAAAGGTCAAGCCGAAGGCACAGAACTGAAATAAGACCGTTTTCCACCCCGAAGGGAAGAAAACGAGTATTTCAGGTCTTGCCGAGGCTTGACCGAAGCAAGCCCTTGCCGGCTCTTCGGAGTAAACATACTAACGGAACGCGCGCTCTCCGGTCGCGCGGCAGCCGTCGCCCCCCCTCAGCGCGGGGGACGGCGCGTCGCCGCGCCTCACCCCCGCGCCTAGAACACGGACAGAGACGAAAGAACGTAAGTAGACTCATGTGTGTGCAGATAGGTAAGGTAGGTTATCTCCAAAGGTCAAGCCTCGGCAAGACCTGAAATACTCGTTTTCTTCCCTTCGGGGTGGAAAACGGTCTTATTAATAAACAAAATAATTTATTTCTCATTTAACAATCATATAATAAAAAAATAACAACAAAATAATCTCTACTATCACAATATTATTTAAATGAACTCTTAAATAATACTAATACTGTTTTTTTCCAAGAAGTCTAATATTTTCACATGTATTTCCAAAAACTACACTTGTACAAGGATCTATTGGCGCGCGACCAATATTGGTACTAACACCACCATCTCCTTTAAAAGTACAACAAAACAATTTCTCAGGTCCAACATCGCCCCCTGTCAATGTCAACCAAGCGCCAAAAGATCCTTGTAGCACTTTAAATCCTATTTTTATTACAAAACTAGGTATCATAGTAATCCATTAATTAGCTAGGTAACTACTGAGTTGTAGCGACTTTCCCATCTATGGGAAGCACCTTTAAAATCTCGAAGTAACAACTCGGAAGAAATATAAACTTGTTTTCTTACCAAAAAACAAAAAGATTTTCTGTCTCGTGTTCACGTATTCAATTTCGGTTTCTGTTCCCTGATCTTAGCGTCTGAAGGCAGAAGGAATCCGACAAGGCCACCACCTGAAATTAAAATGTTTATGTAGGAAAGCTTCAAGTATTCGACCACAAGTTTTTTAACTCAATTGACACAAGGCTATCTGTAGAAGTTTACCATGACGAAAGCATAATCTGGAATTCGCTTGAGGTAAAATATTGTCCTGCAATAAAAATCATTACACGCCTGTAACTGCCAAATTTGGGGATCGAACCCAAGATGTCAAGCTCAGCTGTAGCGGTTGCGACCACAAGACCCATGAAGAGGGGTTGGAAATTTCAATTTTTGCCTGGTAGCCACAAACGGTGAAACTACTCCTCATCCTTCTACGACTGGTTTTAAGCATTTCGATGATGACGCTATTAGATAAAGCCGTACAGTAACTAATACATAATCAGAAGACTCACCAAAAGCTACAGATCCGAAAATATAGAAAGCAGCTTCGCAATTCTCGTCAAGGAGTCGTTTGAGGACGTTGATACCGATGACCGCGCTGCCACGACCAACCATCAGGGTCAGGCACACCGCCATGGCTCTGAAAGAGAAACAGACGTTAATAATCATCCTAAAATGCTCCTAAAACTGTTGGGCAAACCCAGCAAACCCAGTATGGGTTTGACAGAGGTCACAATTGTCTTCGAATTTTGGTACTAAGATTCCTCGCGAGGTTTTCGTTTACTACTGACGGAGATACCTTGGCGTCAATTAATCTTTAAAATCGAGATCTTGTATTTGTCTATCTACATATACATTACACGAGTTTATCGTCGATTGGACAGGTAGATTTTGATAGTATCAGATCAAATTGACACTAAGTAGAGTGATAAGGTAGGCTGGTAAAATGCGTGTTCATCATGATTCAACTTGTAGACCCTTGACTTACACACATATTCCGACTTTCACAATAGAGTTTTCGACATTTTTTTTTGGTTTTGAATGGGGTTGAATTTTTTTCTAGAGAATCTGGCATATTCGCCATTTCGGTTTTTCTGCAAAGCTAATTTTATATTTTTCCATTGAGTTAATTAGAGACACAGTTCTCATGGCTACCTTTGCTTCGAAAATATTCAATAACGCGCCACTTGAGTAGGTACCATAATTATCTATGGTTTTTGCTGTTTATTTAGGTTTACCATTTATACCAGTTTCATTTTGGGGTTCAGCTTTGCCGAAAAATCAGATAGGCGATAGAGTGCCTATGCCAGTTCGGTCGGTCCTTTGTGAATGAGACCAAATTCTGACTTACCTGACAAAAGTTGGGAACACGTCAACGCTGTAAGAGCTGAGGGTGCCAAAGTTGAAGATGCCAGATAGGAAGACCATGAACATGACGGCACTGAGGATCCAATAGGGGCTGGTGTTGATGACTAATGCTGCTGCTCCTGCGAAGAACTGAAACAAATGAAATGAAATAAGTTATAAATATTTTTTCGATATCAGGTTTGCTTAGATTAGAGAGGGGCAGACCACAAGCCCTACAAATTGATAATCATGATAATAATTAACTTCATAAAATTTATTTCATGTCAGTCGAAAGACGATGATTTTCCAAGGGTTGCCTGGCTAAACGGTCTACTTTGTGGAAGACCTTCCAACACTGCGACTTCCGGTACGTGGTCGCCACGCTAAAACTTCATCATCCATAATAGGATTTATTATGAATAAGTGTAATAAGAAATAATAATAATTTATTGTTGGACAAAATATTGTTAAAAACATGAAAAGTAAAAGGAATTCCAACAATCAAAAGGAATTACGTACCTGGATGCCTATGAAGAGTGACTTCCTGCCAAACCAGTTGCTGACGCTACTCATCAAAATGTTGCCGACGGTCAAAATCATGCTGATACCAAACACCAAAGTCATTGCTTGACTGTTCATAGAACAATCCTGGTTCTGGAAATAAGAATAAAATCAACAATGATACAAAATTTTAAAATCATTTTTATATTATTTTTCCATGATCTTGGTCAGCACTATTAATAAAATAGAACGTCTACCATGACGTTCTATTTTATTAATAGTGCTGACTAAGTATTATTATGCTTACATAATAATACTTTTATCTGATAAAAAAAACTCGTCCAGATTTGAACTTTGCGCTTTCATAAAGTTTTGACTAAGATTAACAAGATTCTTGACAAGCAGATATCTCGAACTGCATATTGAAAGTGGTCATACTATACAAGTTTGAATTTACCAATGCTCTTCCTTCACATTTATCTCTGATAGCATGTCACCTTCACTAGGTCCTCTGCGAATTTATTTCATGGGTTAGACTATGGTAACTTGGACCCATAAAAATATATCCGATCAACTACACAGTTTTTCGAGTCCTATGAGAGATTGTAAATATCGGAAAGAACTTTACCTCTTCTACTAATGTAGAATTCGCAGAAAGTCTGACCATCTGACATATAGTGAGCTGTCTCTCGCCTCCTACCACCGATTTCATAAATGCATTCGTTATGTAAGGCAGCCATACGAAGTAAGCGTTCATCCTGTAAAAAAAATGGTTGGAATTATAAATCCGTTTACATTATTTTTAGTGCCGGTCACCAAATAATCACCATTTGATTTCTTAAAAATATAAATCGAAACGATAATTAATAGAGCATCTGTCTTTATTTCAAAGGTATTAAAAATGTGCCCTAGGCCCTAGCGTTGCAGTAACTACGACCAACATTGCAAAAAAAAGAAATTACTCTGTCTTTTTTTCGCGCAGTCGGGCAAAAAGTACAGAGAGTTAAAAGGCTCATTTAATAAAACAGATGGTCATTAAAAGATCAACAAGTCTTAGAGGATCAATTAAATATTTCCCATTAAATTATTCCATTATAGATAAACTCAAGACAGTACGCTCTAGTCTTTAGAAAGAATCGTTATGAATTGAATTTGAACTTGTACCAAGAATTCACAATTGAAAACTATATTTATCGCTACCCGTACTAACGTTTTGCTAAATATCATATCTCACGCGTTTCATAACACAGAACCTGTGTATTATTTATTAAACTGTGTATTATGATATGCGTTCCATTTGATTTATAGCGACAGCTAATATGGGTAGCGATAGCTATCGTTTACAGTTGCAAGTTTTTGGTACAAGTTCAATGCAATTTTATTGTTTTGCCTAGTTAAACGAATTTCAACATATTTGTTAATGGTCGATGGGAAACAAGCTACTTACGTAAAATAACAAACGACGAACAGAAAAGATATCAGTACGGTATGCTTGAGCAACGGCGGCTTCACAACTGGGACTATCTGCGACGCTATAGAGCCCCAGAATCCTTTGCTGTACGTACATGAGTGGTCCTCATCTAACTCTAACGCTTCAATCTGAAAGCCAGCAATTTATTAAGATCTCAACGCTAGACAATAATAAAATATTGTAAGAATCAGATGTGGCCCGTGGGTTTGAATTAAAGAGCGGAGTAACCGTAATGTAAATTCGAAAGATTTTTGAAGTGAAAATACCTAAAGTACCTATACATTTCGAAATTATTAGCTTTGAAATAGTTCTTGAAGCACACGCTTCACAACTAAATTCATATTTATCATTCAATATTGCCATTTCTGATGTCTGATGAAATGACGATTAATGGAGAAGAATTGAAGAAGAAGACATGCTACGCTGAGTACAAAATAAATTGTACCTGCCCTTATCCCAGGGCTGGAGAATATGATGACGATAATTGCCATTTCTAAAATCTAGACAAGAGTGGGAAAAAATGGGAAAAATCGTTGTCAAATGGTTTCTACTAACCTTATAGTTATCAGCGCTTTTCCCAGTATTAATCACATACATCGACTTCAAGACTTCGAGGGCATCCTCATCCCTGCCCACACTGACCAAGTACTTGGGGCTTTCATTAGCAAAGTAGCAACCAATGGCACTGATGGCACATGGCACTGCAAAGATGAGGTCCAGGACCCTCCACGAGTTGAAGTAAATGCCCAGGAATGGTACGTAGTAAGAGAACTTCAGTGGCAGGACTGGTATTGCTATAACTGAAATATTAAAAGTAGTTACGATGGTAATCCAACTGATTGCATTATACAAGGTGTAAACGGACCCTTTACGAAGCCGTCAACCAAACATTATACAACACCAAACTAAGTAATAATTAGTGCTGGGAAACGACTTTTTAAATTTGGGGTGAAAAATCATGGTTTACGGTAGGACTCAATGTGACACACTGAAAACATTGTGATGATGGATGCATTGAATAATACAGGGTTCATAAAGGTATTAAAGTAAAGTTAAAACATCAAAACCTTGTATTAAAAAAAAAAACTTTTCAAAAAGTTGAAACTTTGACGTTTAATATCTCCATAACTACAAGATTCCCAGAAATGATCCAGAACAAAATACCTATTTGATGTCAGAGATGAGAAAGTGCTTATTAATCCATTGTTGAAACATTGAATAAAGTTTAAGTTCTTACCTGCCATAACTCCAATAGAAGCCAAGTACGCACTTGTCATCAATAAGACCTGGGCATTTCTCTTTGCAGCCGGCGTACATTCACTCAGCAGAGTTACTGATAACGCCATAGAACCAGACACACTGAAACGAAGACATTATGTGATGAATGTCCAAATTTGACCCATAGGTTGACTGGAAGGCTGCGGGTTGTTCGAAAGAGATACCGCGGCCCCGGAACACAAAGGGCGATGAAGGAACATGGGTGGGTTTTAGTCAGTAAAAGTCTGACACTCCCTGAAGTCATTTGATGATTTCCCATCCGAAAAAAAAAAAAGGTTGACTGGAAGAGAATGCCTTGTGGCATTAAGTCCTCCAATGTACCACTCTTGCACATCATCAGTCTTCTGCCAAAAATCCTTATTTATTTAGGGTCCGCGCAGCATGTTTTCTTCTTCCATACTTTTCTATTTATTTATTCAAATAACATGGGAGACTTACAGCTAAAACAAACAGATCAAGGACAGTATAATAGTTTGAAAGCCAATTACAGGTCTCCACTTATAAAATACAGAGGAAAAAAAAGGAGATTCTACGGACATTTACACCAAGTTACTAAATATTATTATTACTCGTCATCTCAGCAGTTACCTCTTTTCTGGCCATAACATCCTTCACGCAGTCCATCCATCGTTTCTTTGGTCTTCCTCTACCTTTATACCCATCCAAATTCATACTTAAAACTTTCCTCGCAACATTTTCGTCATTCCTCCGCATCACGTGCCCATACCACGACAACCGATTACCACACAACTTTTCAGTCACCGGCGCCACTTTCAGACTTCCTCTTATGTACTCATTTCTTATTTTATCCATCCGCGTTCACCAAACATCCCTCTTAGCATTCTTATCTCAGCCACTTGCAAATGCCTTTCATTCATCCCTTTTGTGGCCTAACATTCTGATCCATACAAGACAGCAGGTGTAACCATTATTTTATAAATCTTCCCCTTAAGCTTAAGGGGAATGCGGGAGTCGCAAATTGTTCCCATGACCTGCCGCCATTGCATCCATCCAAGTACCACTCTTGCACATGAAGTTAAATAAATAAATGTTGTTAAAAATAGCTGCAAAGAACACACACACACACATGGGCCATGTCTGTAGAATGCATCAGGACCGATGGGCCCGAGTTGTCATGCAGTGGATGCCAGAATGCTGGCGTGACGACTAAAGAGGCGTTTGTGAGATATTTTCCGAAAAAAACCGCACGGAGAGAAGAGTATTGGGAAGGCTATGTGGAAGGCCTTTGCCCAGCAGTGGGACAATATTATAATCTAAAGAAAAAAAATCATTACGATTATCAACTGCTACGAGCCGCACTTAGATTTAGCCGGCTGGAACTAGGTGTAACCTTACTTCTGCTTTTAGCCATAACTCGGTATGTAATGGGTGGTCACCCATCCACGGCTGTTATTATTTAACCACAAACTCTTCCAATATCAAATATTAATAAGATACTAACGAGGCTGACGAAAGAAGTTTGAGTAAGGTCAGCACAATCCAGTTGGGTGAGAAGGCGGCCAGGGTTCCAGCTAGGTAGCTGATGGTCATGGAAATGATAAGGATCTTCCGTCGGCCCCTCGTGTCTGCGAGGTAGCCCCAGATGTGAGATGATGTTATGATACCTGGGGGAAAAAAATATGTTAAACTTAGTTTGCCTACCAAATAGGTGAACCGATGGACAACGAACATAGAATGGTTGCTGAGACAGATTGGATGAGGAAAGTGAAGGACAGAGTCTTACTTAAGGCGCAAATTTTGAGAGGCCTATATCCAGATGTGGACTGTGATTGGCAAGGCTGTTTGATGGATTGAATCCATACAATGTTTCTTAACAGAGATCAAATGAGAAGCCATATGTTCAACAGTCGCCTACTCACCAACCAAAGGCATGCACGCGACCAGTCCCTGCTGTGAGCTGGTGGTGCCCAGCTCACAAACGCTAGCTGGCACCAGGTAGGATACGGAGAAGATCTCGAAGGTCATGCCGACGATGATGCTGGAACACAACGTGAACATACCCACATTGTACCGGCTGTAACCTGCAATCAATAAAATACATGATTGTTTGTTCTGTTGTAAGTCATAAAAGCCTAGTGCTTTCCCAACTATATATATAAGGTTTAAGTCTAACCGGATGCAGGTGAATACCATCTTTACTAATAATATTATAGAGAGGTATAATTTGTTCGTAAGTTTGTATTGTAGGGGTAATCTGCGGAAATACTGATCCGATTCCGATTTTTTTTTCACTACAATTTTTGTGAAGCTACATTATCCCCGAGTCAAAGGCTACATTTAAACCGTTGACGTGGGTTTATTCGAAGCCGCAAGCAAAAGCTAATATTGTATATGGAGCAACTGCCTGTCTAACCCCCACAACCCTGTGTAAAACGATATTTTTGGGTAACTTCTGACAACCCGTAATGACACGAGTTATCTTGATTAGGAATTGATATGATTTTTCCGCATTTTTCTACATACAATAGGAACAAAAATTTCGAATCAATAAAAATTAACGTTTTAGGGAGAACTTACCAGTCATGTCAAGCGCCTCTTCAAACGGCACTCTAGTACCCTTAACCGTCATTATTACACTATTTTTCACTTACACTTCTAACAAAAAACTTTAATTTATTTAAAGATTCAATGTTTCTCACTGAAACCTGCGTTTAACTGCGACGGCAACTGTAACACACTCATTTTATAATAAAAAATATCGCGATAGATAAATATAATACAATATAACAGCGGTTATTTTTTTCATTGTTGTTTGGTTCCGTGCTTATTCACTATCACTACATAGTATAAAACAAAGTCGCTTCCCGCTGTCTGTCTGTCTGTCCCTATGTATTCTTCGATCTTTAAAACTACGCAACGAATTTTGATGCGGTTTTTTTTTAATAGATAGAGTCATTTAAGAGCAAGGTTTATATGTATAATACCAGGCCACTCAGAAAGTATTGCGATAAATAGTTTTTATATAATTATGGGAGACTGGCCAGTTAGAATCTTTTTCGAAAATATGATTACTTGTAAGTAAAAATATGTGAGTTCCATTTTCAAAATTTCCCTCCACATTTTTTGCGAGCCAATTCAAAGTATCGTGTCATACTGAAAAATGGATCTGCGCCGGGAACATTTTAGCGCTATGATTTTACTTTCAAGTGTCGCCTGAAACCGGATGAATCGTTCGATAGACTTCAAATGGCATTTATGGATGAAGGCCCCTCCAAGGCAACCGTGTATCGTTGGTATAACGAATTTAGGCGCGGTCGACCAACCTTGGGGGATGAAGAAAGAAGCGGTCGCCCTTTGACGGCTATTACGGAAGAAAACGTGCTAGCAGTGAAAAATTTAATCCAAGATAATAGGCGAATTACATATCAGGAGATTCAGCACATATTAAAGATTGGATCGGGAAGCGTTCACGAGATTCTACACGGGCATCTTCGCGTGAGGAGGATAGTATCGCGCTGGGTGCCGCACTACCTCACCGACGCTCAGAAGCAGGCCCGGGTGGAATGGTGCCGTGATATGCTGAACAAATTTGAAGCAGGCTCGTCTCGGCGTGTTTACGACATCATAACAGGTGATGAGTCCTGGATTTATCAATACGATCCAGAAACCAAGCGCCAGTCGACAGTTTGGGTGTTTCAAAATGAACCAACGCCTACCAAAGTGAAGCGATCTCAAAGCGGGGGGAAGATTTTGATCGCCAGCTTTTTTAATTTGACTGGCCACTTGGCCTCAATTCCCTTACGAGATCAAAGAAGCATCAACGCCGAATGGTATACTACCAAATGTTTACCAGAAGTTTTGTCTGTTGTGAGCAACAAGCGACCAAACACAGGGCTACGCGGACTATTGCTCCACCACGACAATGCGCTTGCACACACCGCGCTCAAAACGAGGGACTTCCTGGACAGTACACCAGTCAAACTCCTGGGTCACCCTCCTTACAGCCCTGATCTAGCACCGTGTGACTTCTTTTTATTTCCAAAAATAAAAAATCAGCTCAAGGGGATACAATTTTTGTCGCCGGAAGATGCGCTAGCTGCGTTCGAGCAGGCTGTAAACGAGGTGTCTGCGGCGGACTGGAAAAAGTGTTTTGAAAACTGGTTCAGACGCATGAATCTTTGTATAGAGGCTGGTGGAGAGTACTTTGAAAAGATTTAATAAAAATATATGTACCTGTAGAACAATTTTTTTTAGTGTGGCAAAACTTTCTGAGTGTCCCACGTACATGCATATTATAGTAGAGAAAACATTGGTATCTACATTGCACCCGTGCGAAGCCGGGGCGGGTCGCTAGTTATCTGATAAAAGCCAAACTCATCCCGCCAACCGCCATCATTGCTTTGATCTGCTGGCTGACCATGACGTCTTGATTCCAGTGTGGGAAAGAGATGCCGCTAGACATCTTGTATAGCTCTGTCTCTTTCCCACACTGGAATAGAACTAAAACATTACTGCATTTAGATCTCATGGTAGGGCCACTGCCATGTCATCTAGCAATCAATAAGTTCCAGACGATGGTTCCTACATCATTTTTTAAGATACGATTTTTATTATGTAGTTTAGTAATTGCTTAAAGTTACAACTATAAAACGATAGAATTCATAGCTTTGCTTTCTTTTACGGTTCTTACTTCGTTTAAATTCTTGTTTATTGCATAAAAAAAATTGCAGTAAGTAATTACTTAAGCTCAAGTAATTAATTTAACTTGATTATAGATACGGGTGTTAGTCTATACAATTGGTAATCACCACAGTCAGATGTAATCTATACTAGAAGCTGTTTACACCCTTTAAAAACTTTATCGAACCGTCTGAGACCGCGTTACTGTGGCCGTCGTGGAAAGCTCTAAATAAAGTTCGATACAAAATCAGCCGGACCAATGACCTCAGGCTTGGTTTGACACGGTTCAGATCACATGTGCATATATGTATCTTGACCACCTGTATCCTGTACATGATCAACTGTGCACGTCATGATGCATACTATGACTGTGTCAGTGAACAGCAATGAAACGCTTTGAAGAACATAAACTAACATTAATGGTGAAGGAAAATCTTCGTGTATGACCAGATATCATCATCATCTGCCTAGCCTTTTCCCAACTTGGTTGGGGTCGGCTTCCAGTCTAACTGGATGCAGCTGAATACCAGTATTTTACATGGAGCGACTGCCTATCTGACCTCCACAACCCAGTTAGTACTGGGTAATACGATACCCCTTGGTAAGACTGGTTGTCAGACTTTCGGGTCACAGACTCCCTGTAGCGACTGTCAAAGATCTTAAATTGACAGCCGGGACCAACGGCTTAATGGGTGTAAAAAACCCATAGCGAAGTCGAAACCATCAGCCCAACGTTTTGAGTGCATTACATGGAGTCCTACCTCAAACAGTCCTAAAAAGGCATTTCATAAAAAGACTTAAGTTGGATGAACAGATTGCTTGGTTGACGGCTTCGTGAACGGTCCGTCTACACCTTGCATGAACGTGGATGAAGCGCAAGAAATATGTTGGGATCGAAGCAAGTTCTGTCAAACCCTATTACCCCCCACTACCCTGGGAATAAGGGATGAGTGTCACAAACCAAAATCTTAATGATGTTTGTGCAAAATAAGAAATACGGTACCCTAATATTTAAGATGCTGTTATCAGATGATAGTCATGTATCAGCATAGTAAGTGTAGTGTGTAAAAAGCGTGTTAATAAAATGTAATGTAATCAGTAGTTTTACTAGTCATCCTTTATTTGATAATTATTTAAACATTACAGTTACATCACCATGATTATAAGCAAATGGCTGTTTTTTTTTTAACTCAAATTCATGGAGAATCTTTTTATATGATTAAATACCGAAAGTCCAGTAACCAGTCTTGCCAAAGACAATCATGTTGCCCGGTAACTGGGTGGTCGGGGCCAGATAGACAGTCACTCCGTGTATAATACTGGCGGCATTTTAGCTGCTTTCGGTTTGACTGGAACCGACCCCAACTTAGTGGGTGAAAATGCTAAATAAATGATGATGTTTTAGGAACAAAAAACACCCCTTACTATACTATATTTCATTGTTCTCTGATGACTGGGAATAAATTATCAATTTATTTATAATTTAATTAGTCCAAGCAACAAAATTATTTTGATCTCAACTTCAAAATGCAGGTTTAAATCAACCTCTCAAAATATACTCTGTAGCCACATTACATGTGTTGTGCATAATCCATTCACGAGTAACAAGAGTAGGGGAAAATCAAAGACATAATGGATGGACTGTGTGAAAGATGATATGGCTAGAAAGGTGATACGGAGATGAATACTAATAGAGGAGAATGGAAGAAGATAAGCTGCGCCGTCTCAAAAAAACGAAAATATTATTTATTTCAGCATGCATTCATTAATTACATTAAAATAACGCTTTTTTTCTCATGATTGTTTCTCCGAGACTTTGTCGAGCTACATAACATTGTCTCAGCGCTTTTCTGGTGATAGCCACTGTTGCTTCTGGAGTTTCAGGAGTTGGGAATTAAGTGGCGGGTTTGCTTCAGTTAGCTTCATCTCGTTAGACTGAATTTAATGCTGCAATAATAGGCCTGTTCCTGACTTCGATCTCTCCAGACGCAAAGCGATGGAAAAGATGCCCAGAAGAACCCTGCTGTTGCATTAAAGGCAGCCTTCAATGCTGATCATGCAGCATGATCCATGCTGCTGAACCCATCATCTACCTATACGGGGTGGAAGAGACACCGTACCGAAAACGGAAACCACATATTCAGTGCATCATTCTGAAAGTCCCCACGTGGAAATTTTCGTCGATTATTTAAAAAAAAACTGCTGTTTCCTATAAAAGTGCAAAACTTACGTAGTCAAAATGTATGGAACAGCTGTTTTTGGCTGGTACGGGGTCCCTTGCACCCCGTATATTCCCTATTTAAAAAAGAATCTACGGTGAAGCAATCTTCATTTCGGTTTATTCCGTGGTATAATGTAGACAAAAGGTTGTATTGATCTTTCTTTATCGTGTGGTTAGTGCCTAAACTGGTGTCAGAGTTTTTATGCCGCTCATGGGCCTCTGACTTGGCTTTACATACCGTCGAGAAATATCTCTCAGGTATGCTGGTTTCCTCACGATGTTTTCCTTCACCGAAGCAAGTGATAATCATTCAATATGCACATGATTCCGAAAAATCAGAGGTGCGTGTCCTGGGTTAGAACTCGAGACCTATGACTTGGCAGTCCAACGGTCACACCACTAGGGCTATCACTGCTTGTATTGATAAATGATAAACAATAAATGATGTTTATTTTGCAAATAGGTTTTCACAAACAGTTACACGTCTTCTTTTTAAACTAGATGAGGCCGGTGTTCGTACCCGACTACTCTGAGAAGAAACGGCCGAAACAAACTCAGAGGTCATAGTGTCTTTTAAGGTCCAGACATAATCTTGATAAACTCACTTGAGGACTATGCAGATGAGTGTCTGAGATGGTCTTTTGAGGAAAGAACTACATAGATTTGAGTGGACCTGTCCTGTCCTGTAAAGCCGGATTAATCAATATTCAATACTTATCTTTATCAACACTGTAGATAGTGCTCTGATCTGGAACTTATTGATGTCTAGGCCATGTTGTCTAATGTTGCTTTGTCATACTTTCAGTACACTATTAAATTCCCAACACAGGGCAAGTTCTTTTCTCGTACAGAAAAGGCATGGGCATTGATAAAAAATAAAATATAAACTAAAATAAAACACAAACCGGCATAATTTTCTATCCCATGCACTCACGCAGCCCTTTTTTTTCCGGATGGGAAATCATCAAATGACTTCTCCCGCTCTGGGCTGAGCGGGAGGGAATGTCAGACTTTTACTGACTAAAAGCCACCCATGTTCCTTCATCGCCCTTTGTGTTCCGGGGCCGCGGTATCTCTTTCGAACAACCCGCAGCACCCGGCAGGCATCGGCCCTTGCGGGCCCCTTCCCTATGCTGACATCTCTTTGAGGCGCGCGTGGAACACGAACGCGCCGTCGACACGGCCTGTCGTCCTAAGACGGAGGGACGGCGAGCTAGCCCTTAGCTCACCGTCCACAGGCCCGCGTCTACGGTGGCCGGGGGCCACCACGTGGCCCCCGACGCCCGGTGCGTCTCCCGCGGCGGCTGGGACGTGAGGAGGAACGCTCTCTCTCACGTTCCGCCGCCTCCTTTGCTAGCATGACTGCTTCGCAAAAGGAGGTGACGGCTTCCCATTCCGTCTCGCTCCGGACCATGGCTCGAACCAGGGCCGGACGCGAGAGGTCGCCGCCGCCGATCGCCGCTAGGAGGACACGGCGTTGCTCCGCCCAAGCGGGGTTGACCTCCACCGTATGCTCCACCGTGTCCTCCGGTCGATCCTCGCAGTGGAAACACCCGGGCGTCTCCTCCCGCCCGATTCGGTGCAGGAACCTCCCGAAACAACCGTCTCCGGTGAGGACCTGCGTCAGGCGGAAGGTGAGGACGCCGTGGCGCCTCTCAAGCCACTCCTCAAAGAGGGGACTTATCGGCACTATCGTGGCGTGCCCTGCACGGGGTTGCGACAGTCGCTCTCTCCATGTCACCATGAGATCCCCCCCCCGGAGTAACCCCCCGGCGAAGAACCTCCGCGCGCCATTCATGTAGGCGCGCGAGGACTATCGCCTCCAGATCCCATGGTGGCAATCCGGCTAGACTCACGCAGCCCTAAGCACACGATACACACCCTTTCACACACCCTCGCTTAAATTCTCAACGCTCACTCACTCATCCACTCACCCTACACGCCCCCTCCCCCAAACAGTCATACATCATAGACTCACTCACACTTTACCATTCCCCACACACCGTAGTAACAAGCACATTCACTCTTTTTTTTTCTTTTATGCCTTAATTTTGTATTTTTTTTCTAATTTTTTTTTCTGTACAATAATTGTAAAAAAAAACAAGTTCATTAATGTTAATAAGTTATGGAAGAGTGGAGTCTCCTAACACAGGCTTTAGACGCCTAAAAGGTAACTCCAATCAATAGATTGTTAGAAAAACTTGGCAAAAACAATAAATCATTTTCATATTCATAATAATGGTTCTCCACTCATTGCGTACTGGCGATATATATTTATTAAAACTTTATGCACAAGTATAAACTGTACAAAGGCGGACTTAATGTCTTGGGCATTTTCTATCAGTCTACCTTAGGGTGATGCAGAGACAATACACAGCAGGTGCAATAACAGAAAAAAAAAACTAGAAATATTATAATAAATACTTATATACAAACATTAAACAAAATATATAAAGTAAAGAGAGATTGCAAGAAAAACTACTGCAACTTCATAAGATGATATAAGTCTTGTTTTTTCTGTAAGTACAGGATTTCTTCTAAAATTTTCCACAAACGTATTTCATTAATTTCCCGCATCATTAAATATTTTCGTAATTGTAGCTCATGGGTAAGAGCTAAACATTTCTTTATATTGAAGGTTTTCACCAACATTTTTTTGAAATCATAATGAAGATTGCTGATCTTTATGAAATACGTTTTTTATGATAAATAGGCGCGCGATCGTCCACCAGCTCACCTAATAGCAAACGAAGATGGTGGTTGACGATGGTGTAAGTTTGCATGGAAATAAAAAAATTGGGAGATCCGTCTTAGAAACGAGAGCAAGCATCGAAATTACGCTTGATAATGAAAATAGGAACAATGAAAAAGAATACATTTGTTTGGCACATGCCACAAGCACACACCTTATTTGAGTTTATTTGTTAAATGTATATTTGTTTATTAGCCTTTTTTAACAAAGAATAATCCCTGTTTGTTTTAGTTTTTCGTCTTATTTGGAGGCAAATAAATAAAATAAAAAAAATACGTCATGGAACTCGAGAAAAAATTGTAACGAGCGCAAAATTTACGTTTTTACTCGCCTTTACTTACAAGATGATAACAGATGATTGTTGATAACATGAGGTTATCTTAAGTATTAAACCTGAATTAGCTTGATCAGGATTGGATGGCTATCTTCAGTTTTAACATTCTCCTGTCCTATCATAATTTATATGGGGTCGGCGTAGTATGTATTCTTCTTTCATATTTCTCTGTTACTGGTCTACTCAGCAGTCACCTCCTTTCTAGGCCATCCTTCACACAGTTCATCCATCGCTTTTTTTGGTCTTACTCTATTTATTATTTATTTTGGATTACCAACGAGTTACATTACATTATCATTCATTTAATTAAAACTACTACAGAATACGTTGTCCTGTAACGCACACTCAATAATAGGTAACCACAGCTTGCACATTATCGAGTACACATGCTCTAAATACATAATTAAAATTAGGAATACATTAAAATGAGGAGTACACTAACATAAGGAATGCATTAAAATTAGGAAAACATCAAAATTCGGAATAAATACAAATAAACAATCATGTTATTATTAAGATTAAAATATCCAGAATACAGTCAAATGAAATTAAATAGTAATGTCAGAATGAATTGATGGTTGGAATTGAGACTTTCAACCATCACCTCTACTCTTATACCCATCCACATTCATACTTTAAACTTTCCTCACATTTTCCTCATTCCTCCGCATCACATGTCCATTCCACGACAAAGAAAGAAAGAATGAAAAAGTATTTATTAGTCTCGCACTGGACAAAACGGTAAATTAAAATAAGACAAACTAAACTGGTCCTGTACGAGGCCAAAAGGCCCTTATCTCAGCATGGACAACTGATTGCCACACAACTTCTCAGACACCGGCGCCACTTTCAAACTTCCGATTTGTACTAATTTCTTTTTTTATCTATTGGCATTACACCACACATCCCCCTAAGCTTTCTCATCTTAGCCACATGCAATTGCCTTTCATTCATCCCTTTTGTTGCCCAACATTCTGACGACAAGACAGTAAGGTCTCACCATGGTTTTATAAATCTTCCCCTTGAGTTTAAGGGGAACGCGTGAGTCGCATATTGTTCCCGTGACTGTTACGGTACTTAGTTCCTACTCAGATCTATTTCGCAATCGCTTTGCACGAGGGAACCGAGATACCGAAAGTCGGAACAGACTGGGAGGAGCGCGCTATCTAGCTCTATGGCTCCAGCAGCCACCTCATATTTTTCACTTAATCCTTCAAACGAGCCATTCATCTTTCCTTTGGTCTGCATCTACGTATCCTTATAGAAAAATCCAAAAGCCTACATCATCTGCCTAGCCTTTCCCAACTATGTTGGGGTCTGCTTCCAGTCTAAACGGAAAACCAACTGAATACCTATATTTTACATGGAGCGACTGCCTTGACCCCTCAACCCAGTTAGTACTGGGTAATACGATACCTCTTGGTAAAACTGGTTGTCAGACTTTCGGGCCACTGACTACCCATAGCCAAGTCATGAATGAGCAAATCTATAACTGAACTTGCTATCTAAATTTATATCATCACCACCATCTTCTGCTACCTGTCTCCCGCCAACTACCAAACTACGTTAGGGTTGCTTTCAGTCTAACTGGATGCCGCTGAATACCAACCAGTATTCTATATGGAACGACTGACTATCTGACCTCGTGAATAATATGCATTGGCAATTCGGAAATTTAGATAATTTTCAGTGCACTTTGGTATAGTCCAACAATGAACCTTTTGATATTAATGATACGATAAAATCGACCACCCGCCACTTGGTTGACGATGGTTGGAAAATACACCTGAAGGGAGTTCTACTCGACATTGATACAGCACCAAATTGTGTTCTGTTAAAAGGAAAGATAAAGAACGCCGACCCCAATTAAATGGAATACACACAATCTAGGAGAAAAAAGCAGAAAAAGATACGAAAAAATATACAGTTATTATCAATATTAATAAATTTATCTTTTTTTGTACTTTTTCGATTTTTTCCCATTTTGTATTGTTTTGAAATTAATATTATTCCTTAATTATAAATGTTTTAAAGTTCTGTTTATGATATTATTAATGAAAAAGTACTTTTGACCTTACTTTTTTTATTTTTCCGAACCTCATAACTCTTGACCGGGCAACTATAGGCGCGCTTTGATAGCGTAGAATTATAGGCAACAAGGGAAAAATAAGAATATAGTAATTTGAAAGCCTGGTCTTTCAAGACAGTGTCTGTTTCATTCCATACAAAAAAAAACACCTTTTTTTTCCTGTCAAACTATCAGTTTTACAGAAAAACTTGTAATGTCAATTATTCATCGGAATGACGAGATCTTTCGACAGGTATTAAAAAAACTTTATTTTGTTTAAAAAAACGAATGTCCCTCATATAGCAGTTTTGATCTACTGTGCGCCACCCTGTATATATCTGTTCATTTACTTTAGTATAAATCTCAATAAATTCACTAGCATACAATGCGCAGCCTAAACCGCCGGTCTAAGAACTTGAACTGTTTATACAAGCGGTTCTTATGCAACAAAAGTGAGTACTGACACAGGATTTTTTTTAAACATCCTGAATCAGTTAAAAGGGGATCAAAGTCAAGTTTGACGACCCGAATGGCGCAGCGGTAGTGAGGCTGCCTTACGTTCATAGGGTTCCGGGTTCGAATCCCGGTAGGAGCAAGTGTTTGTGTGATTAAGCATGGACATTTGTTACCGAGTCATGGATGTTTATATGTATAATAAGTATGTATTTACAAACAAAAAGTATCTATGTAGTATATCAACTATCTAGTGTCCACGACACAAGCCTCGTTGCTTAGTGTGGCACTAGATGGCGCTGTGTGTAATGTCTAGCGATAAAAAAAAAAAAAAAAAAAAAAAAAAAGTGTGAATGAAACTTCGTAATTTTTGCTGATCTGAATCTTGAGATCTTTTGATCCTTAGCTTATCGATGACACGAAAATCCCAAGATGGAGACGAAGCAAATCTTTTGCACTTTGCTCCAAATCTTTGACAATTATTGCTGCATCATGATCATCGTACAAAAGGAAACTTGCGTACCTACTCTTATGTCTTAGTTAGAAACGTGAAACTGTAATGTGACTGAAAGATAAATTTACGCATGTTTATATTCTAGTCTCGTGAGTAAAACCTAGTTTAGTTTGCTCAGAAGATTGTGAAGTGCAAGTATGTATCGATAGGTGAAAATAGAAATCTTGTTGCATGGGCTTAAAGCAGAGCACCACTGGACATAGGTACATAGGTCATTCCACATCACATTTCCTTAACCTCGTTCCACGGCTTTTTTATCTGCTTGATACGAATGGAAGTGGATTATTTTTTTATTTCTTCTACGCTATTTTCTTTGATTAATATTGATGCGTGAAGTTGCAAAGAATCGCGTCTTCTGGTGGTCGTCACTGTTGAAGTTACAATGATTAGAGAGTCCTTGTACATTCTGCCTTTAAGGCATGCAAAATTAATATGATCATTAAAACAATAACAAAAATAAACTTAATCTAACGATATAACAGCTTGAAATTAATATTTGGTACATCACAGTCAAGGCTAAGGCTAAGGCTAATTATAATTAAGTAAAATTCTACATCTGAATTATTTTCAATACTCTTCCTCGAAAACTGGCTCTTATCGCACTACGATTAGGTTCAATATGCTATGGATTTCACCCTCGTGGTTTTCTTCTTATATTCCCGCATTACAGTGCGGAAATAAAAATTCCGCAGCCAGTGAGGCGGCTCGCCCCCTGTCTTTTTTTTTTTTTTTCATTCCATTGAATCAATTTGGACTTTGAACAAATTTGGACTAAAAACTAAAACCAAAAAACTAAGTGTATATTGAAAAACGTCGTTTGATACACGTGGGCATTTGATACTGCAGTTCTCGGCTCCTTAACACCCTCGCCTGCGGCTCGTGTGTGTATTTCGCCTCAGCCGCAATAACAAACTTTCCCCACTTATACCAAATTATTACTTATTCTAAATTAGAGTGTATTATCGGGCTAAAAACTGTGTTACAGAATAATAACAATTTTCTGACAGTAGTGGTAAGTCGCTTTTTAAATATTCTAAATGGTTGTTCGTCGTAGTTTGGTTGTTTTCTTCTTCTTTATCGTGTGATTAGTGCCTAACCTGGTGTCAGAGTTTTAATGCCGCCCATGGGCCTCTGGCGTGGCTTTACATGCCGTCGGGAAATATCTCTCAGGCATGCTGGTTTCCTCACAAACTTTAATAACTTTTAGTATCACTCACACTCGGGATGCATTTTCTCTTTGTACATATTTATGTACAAGTAACCCGTTACGGAATTAGTCAGAAATGAACAGCAAAGAGCAAACATGTTAATTCCTTTAATCTCACTACAACGGTCCGATTCGAACCCAAGACTCGCCCCCGCTTAGCTGCCACTGATGACTAAACCAACAAGGTTGCGACGGTCGTGGGTAAGCCCTAAACCAAGGGTTTAATTGGAATTCCCTACCTACTTTCTTCTAATACAATGGAACTACGTAGATAGAACACATAATTACATAAACATTTCATCAACACAATAATTATCTTGATATTTACTTTCGTAAATCAACAAAACTATTGTAACCATAGTATAGATTTGACGTGCTGGTAAACTCAGGTACATCGTGCTATCTTTTTAGGTAAACTGTCTTTGTAAGTAAATTGCAAAGAATAACGTCATTAAATTGACGTACATATCTGGTGATATTATTTATTTTATCTAACACTTAGCATTTTAATATCACACTAAGGGTTAGGCAGACGTGTACTTATTATACACCCACATTTCGCCAGGAGCCTATTGCCATCAACCGGACACAAATCCAGACTCGGTGGCTGATACTGAGAAATACCAGTGGAAAAACCCAATAACACTTTGCCCGCCCTGGGAATCAAACTCAGAATCCAATGCTCAGCACAGACGTTTGCGACCACTGGGCCAGTGAGGCAGCTTCCTTTACATATTCAACTGTAACTGATTAACCTACTGACCAGGACATATTCACTCGTTTTTACTGGTATTCAGATAGATCCGGTAAGACTGGAAGCCGACCCTAACATACATACCGAACCTAACATATATGGTTCCGACCCGAATGGCGCAGCGGTAGTGAGGCTGCCTTACGTTCATAGGGTTCCGGGTTCGAATCCCGGTAGGAGCAAGTGTTTGTGTGATAAGCATGGACATTTGTTTCCGAGTCATGGATGTTAATACATATGTATAATAAGTATGTATTTACAAACAAAAAGAAAGTATCTATGTAGTATATCAACTATCTGGTGTCCACGACACAAGCCTCGTTGCTTAGTGTGGCACTAGATGGCGCTGTGTGTAATGTCCAGCGATATTTATATATTTATATTATATTATACATACATAGATTAGGAACAGGCTGGGCAGATGATGATGATGTTGTTCTACAAACTATATGTCAGCTCCGTACTATGAGGATTTAGCCTATCGATAACGTGTGCCTACACATTTTAGGGTGGGCTAGGTCATACAGCAGGCCTAGCCAAGTTACAAACGTTTCACACCGAATCTCTTACTATAATCGTTAACGTTGACTCTTGTCAAAACTGTAACTTGCCTACCATTACAATGGGATGTAGCCATCAACATTGTAGAAACGATTACATTTCATTCTATCACTTTGAACGATTTCATAAGTTGTAAACTTGTCTACGACTTTTCTATTGATTTGTTCTGAGATGACGTCATTCCCATACATTTGATTAGTTTTCTACTAGCGTAAACGATTGTAGATTGTCAACTTGGCTAAGCCTACAGGACTGTGGCCCTACCATGACGTCTTATTGCAAGAATGTTTTAAGTATATTTGGCATTAGACAGCTGTCTAGCCATCTCTTTCCCACACTTTAAATAAAACAAACATTCCTGCATTAAGACGTCATGGTAGGGCCACCGACCATATCAAACAAAGATGCAACATTAAATCATTAATTTATTTGTAATAAAAACAAACAAAAATATCATATTTGTAGACAAAACTCATTTTGAAACCGATTTTCTATCCGGCGGTAAAAACATTGCCACCACGACACCGCCTGCAATAAAAAGCATTACTAAAATAATTTGTCGTAAGTTTTATTATCCTTGACATTCATAATTATGGAAAAAGTAGGAGTACTTGACTACACAGGGTGGAAGGTAAGTACAGTCATTCCGATCCCCCCGCAAAGATTGTTTCATCGGTATTTTATTTTTAAAACCGCTGTTGCACACATTTTGAACGTGTAGGTATTGCACTTTCGAAGGGAACATCTGATTTTTGGGGTTCTGAATAATGTATTGAATACGTGGTATCGTTTATCGTCCATGTTCCTTCAACACTGAATTTCTTCTCAGTAAATTGTAGTTACTTTAGTCTGTCAAAAGTTCAAAACGCGCGTGCGCGCACGGGCGTGGACAAAGAGAAATTATAACGTGTGGGTGTGACTGGTAACGATGATAATAAAACAAAAATTGTATTGAACTGACATAAGCTACCAAAAAGCGTACGCCAATTTTGTTGAAAGCCGTTGAGAAAAAAAAAAATATAAGGAATTAGATAATTTTTATCTAAGGCCCAAGGTCATTTTGCATTAGACCTACCTTTATTCTGGAGAGGACAAACAAATTACTAATGATGAGATACTTACTAAATCCAAGTAGAGAGATGCAGTAGAAGGTCAGTTCGCAATTGCTGGTAATGACCAGCCCGATCACATTGACTCCCGTGAACGACACCAGCCTAGCCACCATCATGCCCAAACTGGTTACCAGACCTCTGGAAGATAAGTTTATTAAAAAGTTTATTGAAGATACCGTAAAGTTTATGACAATCTTGTTAGAAATCGTAGCACAATACGAAACACTGTGAAATTATTACCAGCTGTCTAGGTCTACTGGTGGTATTTGGTTCTGTGAAACCAACAAGATACCGGGAGACCAATACAAAATTATCCCTTACCTGTTACACGTAGGATACAAATTCACAAAATACGCAGCCACACATCCAATTCCCAACACAGTTGACTGAACCAAAGCGAAGAACACCATATTAGCTACCGGTTCCTTCAGATTTACTAGACTTGAGCTGACTCCGGCAACCACCAGTATAATTATGAGGAGCAGGCGAGGTCTGGAGGCAAACTTGGAGATGCCCAGGCTGACCAGGAAGAAGAAGAGGCCGAAAACCATCCCGGAGTAGATGGTGTTGTTTGATATTGTGTCGTTGCATATGTACTGGAAGGAAATACTGTTTTTTAGGTACGAGTAAGTTAGTTTTTCTTCAGAATAATATAATTAAGGTCATTTAGATAATGCACCCAGTAAATAAGGTTTTTTGCAGTCTGCCGTAGTTTTCTTGGGTGAATTACACTACAAAACTTATTGATAAACATTTTAGTTAAGGTACCGCTCCACAGTACTCCACGCCTAAGTTAAAACATGTACTTCGTGACGTTTTGTAATGCACGTGTTTGCGGGAGTCCACTGCGAACTACATGCATGCCTGATAAACAAATGGACCGCGCAGCCAACGCGACGTGGCAAACGCATTTATGCACATCCTACGTGACAGTGGACGGTCGACTTTATACTTACAAAGGCATGCATTTGTACCGTTGCATAAATATCCTATTAGTATACTTGGACAAACAAGGCCCGAAACATAAAATATCTTCATCTGCCTAGCCTTTTCCCAACCATGTTGGGTTCGGCTTCCAGTCTAACCGGATGCAGCTGAATACCAGTATTTTACATGGAGCGACTGCCTATCTAACCCTCACAACTCAGCTAGTTCTGGGTAATACGACACCCCTTGGTAAGACTAGTTGTCAGACTTTCGGGCCACTGACTACTTATAACGACTGTCAAAGATCTACAATCTACAAATGACAGCTGGGACCAACGGCTTAACGTGCTTTCCGAGGCACGGAGGAAACTCGGTATGTAATGGGTGGTCACCCATCCACAGACCAACCTAGGCAAGCACGGCTTCACTAAAATATCTACCCGAGTGGCTGTTGTTATTTAGCCATAACTATATCTAGGTAAAAACCAACCGCTTCAGTTTCAGGAGACACTTTAGTCTGACTGTATATCCTGTCGCAGAAGCTCTGGGCCATCTTCTGTTCTTCGTTGAATGAGTTATAGAAGAAGTTCAGCATCGTCGGGAACCACATCATGAAAACGTTGTTCCTGAAAGTCATTATTACAATGGGATAAAAGAGATTTCAGTTTTTTTGAAATAGTATACTGCCCTGTTCGTCTAGTGAGTCTTTCCACTAGAAAATCCTCAACCCAGAGCTTGGATTTCAGCCTGATTGATGACAATAAGGCTCTTCTCCTATTACATCGGATATGAAAAAGGAAGGAGATGTTATATTTTGTACGACAATACTGCTTCTCCTCTCAACTAGATAAAATTAATTTTGCACCTCTTTTTTTGCTCATCTTTGAAAGTCGATTGCGTAGACAGAAGCAAGATGGCGGCCGAAGCGGAAGCAGTATTTAAGGGTCGTAGCAGGTGGCAGTAAGGAGCCATCCATGAATTACGTCACACGAATTTCATGATTATTTGATCTCCCCCCGTCCTTGTCACAGCTGGTCACATTTATGAGACTCCCTAGTGTGACGTCACATAATTTGCAATTTTGCATGTTCACACAGACACGACAGACATTCGTACAGATGGAGTTGTAAATATATTTTCAAGTTTTTCGTTAATAATTCAAATTAAGTTTTTTAATACTTAGATTTTTAGATTTTTTTAATGTGACGTCACGAAATTTAGGACCCACCTACGATCCCTTCCCTCCCCCTTAACGTGTGACGTAATTTATAGATGGCCCCTAAGTAATTCCTGCCTAACTCAATGGTAAAAAAGCCTGCGTTTATTGTATACGTAGGTATGTCTTTGCTCCTAGAAGATTTATAAATGCAAGCAAAACCTGTACTCACGTGCCGCAACAGAGTGCTATAAGAAAAAACAGCTGCACCGTCCTCCACAGCAGAGGTGGCTTGAATATCGGCGCTGTATACTCTGATATTGATGTCCAGAATGAACTGACCTGTTTCGCTTCTGTGTCTGATGTCAGGATGTGTTTTACCTGAAAATAATTTAGTCTCAAACTGATTTTTCAAGTTTATCTTCGAGTTCATTGATATCGGTGAAGGATATTATTATTAGGCGTATTATAAAGCCAGGTTTACTCAGAATGTTCCTCGTGTGTACTTATAATTACATCTTCGATTTGAATCAAAACTAGATCTTTGATATCTTAATATATAACAATCACGCGTCACTTTGTTCGTACGCGCTTATCTTACAAACCGCCCAACCGATTACATTGAAATTTTATGAACGTGTGTGGTTGGTTGGTTCTAGCTTGAAAAATGGGATAGTTTTGGACCCGAAAGGTGACGGGGTGGCGTAACCTTTAATAATTAATATATGTCTGAAGTCGTGAATCCTGCTTGAGGTCAGTAGGTTATATGATCATAGGCTGTTTATATGAAACTGGTTGTGGCTCAACAAAATTTATGTATTTAGCATGAAAATTGCAAAGTAACGTCTCATTGAAATATTGCTAGCAATTCTGATAAGGCGTTCATTAGAATCATAAATGATTAATTACTGCATTCGATTCGTATCTAATCGTCGTAAGTATGATTATGTATCCGCACATCGGTCACGCTGAGGGCTTTGACAACCCTGTTTTCTCTTCTTAGCCAAACCCAGTTCTCCTTCTTATCTGACTTCTCATTTTCAGTATTCAGTAGGCATTTTCCTTCCTCCAATAATCGTCTTCTACGATGACTTTCTCAGGCTCTGGTTTTCTAAAATCTTCTTTCTTTGTCCAGGCGGTTTTCCTTTGTGCTCCCTCTGAATATCGGAATGGCCACCAGTCGGTTCACATTTAAAGTAAAAGCTCGCGAACACTTACTTGAGAAGCTGGCAGACTCGTTAAAATTAATTTGTTGTTGGTTTTACTCTATGTATGTATTTTTATATCTCTTTACTTTGATTAATATGTTTCTATGTATTATATTTATGTTTAAATTATTATATTTTAATTTGACAATGTTTTGTTCAAAAATTGATCACCCTGAGGCAGACTGGTGAGTAACGAAATGTGAAAAAAATATTAGATTGTCTTGGCTAAAGTCATTGTAGAAATACCAAACGAATAAATATGAGAGCAACCTACCGGATACCCATCCTTCTTCCCTCCATTCACTTTATAGATCTTCTCCAGCACCATCAAGGCCTTAACATGGTGTCCTCGACTGGCCAAGTACTTAGGACTCTCCTCGAGCCAGAACATGAATATAGCTCCTATACCCAGCGGTAACGCGAGGATTAAGGTGAACAGGCGCCAGGGACGGAAGGTCATACCAAACCACGGGAGGGGTAGGTTGAAGTTTAGGGGTAGAATCAGATATGCTATGCCTGGAAGAAAAGACAAACATGGTTGGTATAGTTTTATGGAACATCTTTCATGGCATTTTGGGCCCAGTTGATGGCATTAGGCTCTATACCCCTATTACATAGGATTAAAACCTAACTGGCCAAAATGTGAGTTGACTGTAGGCTAAACTTCAGCTTAATCCATCGGAGATTACAGGATATTTGCGATAGCATTTACTGTTTCATATTTTATTGATGTTTTGTCTAGGCAAGTGACTTTTCTATCGATCTACATCGGAATCAGAAAGCCTACACGAACTGACATTGTATCAGCGAGAACGATGGTGGAAAATTAAAATACATGGTTGAAGTGACATCGACGAACAAACGGTTACTGCGTATTCAGTACATCGTTATGAACCACATACATATTTTGCATCGTCAATTTAAAAAAAACAGCAGTTTCGTAGGAAAAACCGTTGGTGGAGGGGTAAGGGTTTAAAATGATGATCTGAATTCGTGGTGGTAATGCACCCTGCGTACATGGGAATGACATAAGATACCGAAACCGTCAATCCTGTTGACAGTCGCCGTAGAAATAAGACACGCTTTGAAAACGATTGACATTTGTCTAGATCCTCCGACACCAAAACAAAAGGGGAGACTTTATTATTACTATCTGCAAGAATAAAAAGAAATTGCGAAATTGATACTTGGCAAGGTTTTGTGTGTGATGCGATAACTAAAAAGGGTAAAATGAAAACGTTTTTGAAAAAAAATAACCGACTTCTAAAAAATTACTTTCGGAAGTCGGTGACTATTGTTGGTTTCATTGACTTTTTTGGCACCGACTTCCGAAAGTAATTTTTTAGAAGTCGGTTATTTTTTTTCAAAAACGTTATCATTTTACCCTTTTTGGTTATCGCATCACACACAAAACCTTGTCAAGTATCAATTTCGCAATTTCTTTTACTTGGATGACATATTATTATTTCCAGCTATTTTGATTTAAAAACCAAACTGCTGAACCGATTTTGATGAAAATTCAATGGGACTAACCAGGAAGTAGATCCATTCAGATAAAAGAAGGTTTTTTCAAATCGGTTCATAAATGACGAAGATATGAGGTAACAAACACAAAAAAAAAACGAAAAAAAGTACAACTGAATTGAGAACCTCCTCCTTTTTTTGAAGTCAGTTAAAAACGATAATATCAATTAAAGTAAATTAACTATTTATGGGAATTACACTATCTTTGCTATTAGAACTTGGAATACTTACTAAAACCAACCAACTCGGACGCCAAATTGAAGGAGTTCATAATCTGCAGGAACTGACTCCTCGCACCACGGTGCACTCGCCCAGGATCGTCATACTGAGAGTAAAGCTGGCCGTGGAGCTGAAACGAACCAGCTTATATGTATATAATTAAATTATATCTTACCTTTTCAGTTCTTTACATCTGATAGACCTCTTTGTACAGACAAAGCACAATTTTCTACAGATCCATGGTAGTTTCCAACCATTTTATATAGGTAGATGTTAGACGTCTTTGGTGGCGTTATCAACACCTTACAGAAGAATAGCGACAAGGTAAAAGGGTAGCCAGTCAGTCGGTTGAAAGCAAGACTTACTGAAAGTCTATCGTTTATACTGATTTTAGATCCAAGGAGAAGGTTATACAGGGTGCAACGAACATCGACGCACAAACGGTTACCACGATTTCAGTAAGTACACCATTCCAAACTCCACCACATAGAAATTTTTCATTGGTATTTTTTTTTATCAGCTGTGCTATACATTTTCACCGTGTGGGTAATTGCACATTTGAAGAAAAAGCATATTAAAAAAAAACCGATGATAAATTTCTATGTGGACGTACTGAAAACGTGGTAACCGTTTGCAAATGCGTCGAAATCCCTTCCAACTTGTTTACTCGTGTTTAAGTTATTTACATAACGACCTGGGGGTTACCATGATCTGTTAGTGCAGGAATGTTTAAAACTATTCCGAGAGTGGAAAAGCGACAGCGCTAGACAGCTGTCTAGCGCCATCTCTTACCCACTCTCGGTATAATACTAAAACATTCCTGCACTAACAGATCATGGTAACCCACTTGAAGTAATATTTTATTTTATTATGTTTAAGGGTCTTACAGCTAACAATACAAAAAAATATATTGAGGCAATCAACGAAAAGCCATTTACAAGCCTCCGCAGTTAGCAATAAAGTGTAGTGGTACTTAAAATTAAAATAAAAGGTAATTTCTGTGGTAAAATGTAGCCTATATTTTAAGTTAGGCATTTAGCAGTAGAGCGGTGAAAACTGCGTTCAAATCCATGCAGTAGTTTTTGCATGATTCGCGTACAAACATACAGACAGAAAGACAGACAAACAGACAAAAATTCTAAAAACTGTTGTTTTGCTTCTGTTGCTCTAATAAAGACTCCCCATATATATTTTTTAAATATCTTCACTGTACAGACATCGGCCTGTTACAATTTTATTACATAAAATAAATAATAATATAAATATATATATGGATAACTGTCAGTATTGGAAAGAACAATAATCACAAGAAATCTAGTAGCGGTATCGATACCATGTACTTATGAAATAATATAATTCTCCATTTAAACTACGGGTGCGCGTTGGTACGCGCACCCGTAGTTCACATTCACGTTCGTGTCACATTGTTTCATCACTAGTGTATGGGCACAAGCATCCTTTTGTCTTTTTTATAAAAATCTAAATACAATAGGCGTTTTTGAAAAAACACCCTTTGCTATAGCGTCTTTAATATTAGAGATCTAGGATCAAAAGCTAATTGCATACCAATAACTGATTAATTGAACATGACATAGCGCAGATATTCAGACACGTTTTTAGCATATCGCAATGTACTAAGTACTTGTTATAAATATCTTCGATTGTGAGATTGACCGCAGTACAGTGACGTCTATTGCCAATTTATCGGTGACATAGCATATTTTTATGATATAATTATGGCTAATTCTTATTATCTCTAGACAGACATATGTATAATTTTACAATGTCATAAATTCTAAATTTTAGTTATCAGATATGAAATAATGGTCATGTGTGTCGGCCTAAAGTACCTTAAATATTGATGCTACCAATTTCTGGCAGGAAACATCAAACTTTTTTCAAAGGTAAGTAAAACTGTGTAAGTAAATGTGGGTGTACTATTAGATACACCTCTGGCTAACCCTTTGGGGATAACAGGCTTGATGTTATGTTATATAGGTAAGTAAAACTGTATTCAAACTTTTTTGGCCTGTGCCGGGTGTCGAACAAGTACAAAAGCAAAAATTCCTTCTGTATCAATGCGCCTCCATTCGAAGAAAAGATTCAGTTTATGGATTTATCTCTCCTTCACTGACCTGGTCCCTAGCTTCGTTACCTTAGATATAAGCGTATCCCAAGTTCTCATCAAAAATAAAAATCTTCAGATCAGATCATCAGAAAGCAAATAGACCGGGATATACTATGGCTGCATACTGTGCTTAAAGTACGAAATAATTAATTATTCGCCCCAACATTGATGTACAATCTGTATCTATTATTGTATTATTGTAACGTACCTGTACCTATTATTTTGACCAAAAGGTTCGTCTTTTACCAGGAGGACCCCTAAAATTGCATCTGTTTTTGGCAATACAGAGATTATTATAATACTAACAATTACTTCGTTATCAACATGATATATGATGGCAATCAATACACGATCATAATATTTAAATAAAGCAATACATTATAATAGTGACAGCTACATATCTGAGCACCTGGCAATGTGCTGATTAGTGCGTGAACCATTAGATTGATACTGGAACCACTGAAAGACACTAATGCATGGATTGAGTAAAGTCAAGCTAGCAGCTAGATGCATCCATCATCATCTGCCTAGTCTTCCCTATGTGTGGGTCAGCTTACAGTCTAACTGGATGCAGTTTCATTACGTCAATATTTTACATGAAGCGACTGCCTATCTGACCTCCACAACCTAGTCACTGCGTAACCCTATACCCTTTGTCAATCAGACAGACAGACTGTCAGACTTTCAGTCTTCGGACACCCGCAAAGAGTGGTGTCAAAGATCTAAGAATTCTTTATGAGGCATGATAAAGATACACAAGTTGAGAAAAAGGACCATTTCAGGGCCAGGTTTAAAAAAAATTTACTCACAAAGAGTATCCCAGAAATGGAACGTAGGAACAAAGAAGCAACAGTACCCAGTAACCCTTGTTTTAACATATACGTACAAACTACTGCCAATCAGCTTGACAGCCAACATGAACTGCCAGCTTGGAGCGAAGCTGCTAACCGCTGCGAAGAAGAACCCGACAGCAGTAGACAGCAGGAGCGCGCGGCGACGGCCATGCGTGTCTGCGTAGTAGCCCCAGGGGAAGGCGAATAGAACACCTGGAACATACAGCGGATACACCTCTCATTAGTAGTGTATCTCCACGGCTCCACTCCACCGTAAAAGAGAACTAAACAAATTTTATATGTTGTTGATTGCATGACACAAACACAACACTAATCGGATGTCGGCTAATTATGACTTAACTGTAACAACGGTAACAAGCAAAATGTGCTTACCTATTTGTAATCTGATGTGAATTATGTGAGAATATTTGAAGATTTATAGTACTTAATTATGTATTAAATATATTACTTATGACATATAATAATATATAATAAACTAGCTATTGCCCGCGACTTCGTACGTGGTGCTTAGAATCTAGTAAAAAATAACGGAAAAACATAATTTCCTGTGGTAAAATATAGCCTATATTTTAACTGTAAATAAAGGTACTTCAATCTATTTCATCATCATAATAACATCACACCTATAATCCCGGGGGGTTTAGGCAGAGGTGTACTTACACCCACATTTCGCCAGTTACGTTTAAGTCCCATGTAATAGTGGGCGAGCCTATTGCCATCAACCGGGCACAAATCCAATTTCCGTGGCTGCTATTGAAAACCTAAACCTAATCACAGTTTGGCCGACCCGGGAATCGAACTCAAACCTCATGCTCAGTAGTCGGACTTGCGACCGCTGGACTACTCATACAAGGCGGTCCTCTAAAAATCTTACATGCATGTTGGCTATCTATGTTTTAGTCAGTAGGGAGGTAGACGCGTAAACACATGGTGGCCGGTAGCGTTAATTTCATTGATAGTCATTTTTATTTCGACTACATTTTTTTTAAAGAATGACTTACTGCCTTTTCAGTCATTTCACGGCAGAATGCATGACCTCACCAAATAAACATAAACATTACAAAAAAAAAAAATTACTGTATTTAGCGGTTATTTTTAATAAAATAAAGGATATTTCCCACATTTTTTTTTCTGTTACACGTTGGGCCCAGAAGTTGGCGGTCTCCTTTAAATATTTGTAAAACAAAAGCAATCAGCCGATCCTACCTGCAAACGGTGCTGAGGCCAATATCCCAATCTCTTTCAGCCCCATCTTGAGGTCGCAGCTGGAAGCAGCCACCACCGTCGCGAACCCGAACATGTCCAAAGCGAAGGCGTTGGCGATGATGCAGCAGACTGCCAGGAGAAGGTAGTTGTAACGACCATGGCCTGGAAGTAGGAATAGACAGACAAAATGCGAGGTGCTTAGACTGTTTGCTTTGAATTATGTAAGCCATCGAAGAAGAAAGAATCTAAGCTTTAAGATAGGTAAGAAAGGGTTGGGAACACCTCTGGGGGCTCCACACTAGGATCTAGGTCTTAGCTAGAATAGTAATACCCTACATGATAATGGTACTATGAGAATTACATCTCTGGCCGCTGAGTTTAGCGTTGAAAATCTTAGCAGAACGTTATAATTACAAAGGATCTTGGCAATAGGTTCGTCCAAATGTGGATAATAGGATACCTCTGCCTCCCCTTGCGAGGATTACACGCATGATGTTATATCAGTATAAAAGAATATTTATTTACCCGTCAACTCCACAGCTTCATCATAAGTGTACGCGTCTCCACTCTTGACAGCAATAGTATCATCGACATCTCTCTTAGTGTCTGTTCTTCTCTCTTCCATATTGTGATGTGTTGTTTTCTCTCTTCATCTCCAGTCACTGGCCTGTTATCTATTATCTAACAAAGGCAGCATCTTATCTGTTATCACACATTTCTAGATTTCGTCTCGAATTACATTCTAAACAAAATAGACGCGAAAGATTAGAAAAGATTAGAATTTTTCCTAGATTATTTGAATGTTCTTTTACTGAAATGTTTATAGATGTTACAGTCAGAACTGTTAATTTGATCAAAAGCGGTTTTGACTGGTTTCAGTCAAAACCGTGTTTTCAAGTTCAAACTTTTTTTTATAATCTTTTATTTAACTTGTCTTGTTAGTTAGTTTGTTATTAAGTAGTTAGTATTTATTGGTCAAATCTTAACTGAATTTAACAAACCAGTTTCCCCCAATCGATTGAGCTGAAATTTTACACAAACCTTTAGTTCTGATGACAACACATTTTTATGACAGACATGACTTGATCCTGAAGCCAGGATCGCATCCTCACGAGAGAACTCCACAGCGGTTAATAGCATGGACACGAAACTTTGTATGCTCGTTAAATGTTGATGGATAAACCTAAATGTTTTCTTTTGATGTTTTTTTTTCATTTATCTCTTTTCAAAATTTGGTTTTACGGAAAGCTTCAATCACAAAAAACTAATTAATGTTTTTCAAAGGGCATAGTAACCCTTTGAAAAACATTAATTAGTTTTTTTTAACTATTTTTTATCACCAAATTTTCAAAGGGTTACTATCAAAAACCTACCAACCTACCTAATAACTTTCTATGGGAATGTTAGTACCTAATAGTTTACCTATTACATACTTAGTTGTAACTGATAAAAAGTAGTTTCAGATGATTTGCTGTCTTGACTGTGCCATTGATACTGATAAAATGATAAGGGTTCGCTTTTAAAAAGTAGTTTGGCTATTTTCGGAAGTCGGTGACTATTGTTTGTTTCATTGACTTTTTTGGCACCGACTTCCGAAAGTAAAGTTATTTTCCACTTTTTTTAGTGTTTTTTGGAAGTTGGTTATTTTTTTTGCAAAAACGTTTTTATTTTACCCTTTTTAGCTATCGCATCACACACCAATCCTTGTTATGTATCAATTTCGCAATTTCTTTTACTTGGATGATATATTTTTTCCAGCTATTTTGATTTAAAAACCGAACTGCTCAACCGATTTTGATGAAATTTATATGGGACCAATCGGGAAGTGTATCCATTCAGATAAAAGATGAATTTTTCAAATCGGTTCAATAATCACGAAGATATGAGGTAACAAACTTCTTTTTTTGAAGCCGGTTCAAAATAGCCATATTTTCTAAAGTCAGATTCGTATCTGATTTGCTGCTACATTGTGAGACTTTTATTAATGCTCTTTAATTAATTTACTTGTTAAAAAAAATATTTTCTTCCTAATTCAATGTACCTATGTTCATGTTAATTCGTCATTGAGAAGACAGATGGCGCGATGTTCAAAAATAATACAAAATGTTTGCCACAACAACGTAACGACTGTCAAAGATATACAAATGACAGCCGGGACCCACGGCTTAACGTGCTTTCCGAGGCACGGAGGAAACTTGGTATGTTATGGATGGTCTTGGTCACCCATCCACGGACTAACCAACCTAGGCAAACACGGCCTAACCTAAAGATCGACCCGAGCGGCTGTTATTCCTTCTAAAACACAATTATGTAACAACCATGACATTTAACCACAGAATCAAGTATTTTTCAGAAACTACCTACATCACATTCCACACATATCACACCACCGCTGGTGGAATGAGAATGTAAATAGTAGGTATGTAGCTATATTTAATAACTAAAATAAAAAGCTTCTTCCTGTTTGTGTCACTTGTATAAGAGATTGTAGCTTCAAGAAGTCACCACTATTTAAAAACTGGTATTGTTTTTTGATTTTATTTATAAAATAATTATATTTATTATTAGCTACCCTTTCGAAAGGTTGAGATATTTTAGACTCATTTTAAACCTGCATCCACACCGAAGTTACTTTCAAATTCATTATTAGTTAATTGCATTAAAATGTACCTATACAAAAAGAAATCAGATGTTCAGTATATTTATGTTCGCCTAACTCGTCAAAATGTACTGAACAGCTGATTTTTTTTACGCGATTTCAAGGTTGGTCCTGGTCCAAAAGTTGTCCGTTATAATGAGTACCAATACCCCTTAAGAGGATTAAAACGACTTAAATTTAACCATGTTTAATTGAAGAGTAGTGGTAAAAGCCTCCTTCTTGCTGTGCCAGTCATATTGGTCGAAGTTCTCCAACGTTTGTAGGGTCTACCGCGTTTGCTTTTCTTGTATTTTTTTTTGTTATATTAAATAGGCTTGCGTTTAGCCGCAACTCGGCAACAACACGGCCTAGGGTGGAGCACGCTTGCCTAGAAGAAACGGATTGACTCGAACCTTGAATAGATCCCGATTATTTATTTATTTATTTAATGCACAATGTACACAAGCATAGAGTTACAGCTGGGCTTAAAACTAGTGCGTACATGACCCTGTTAGGGCGCAGCAAGATAACTTATAACTATCATTATTATAGTGAATGTCTATTATTATCTAATATGGCGTAAAATAGGAACTTTCACAATAAGACATAATGATCAGGGAACAGAGAAGCTGGCAGTGAATTCCTCAGACTGGCGGTTCGCACAATAAATGTAGAAGCATAAAGCTTTTTTTATTTTTAAGTATGGCCACTCGCAGTTTGCCAACTCGCTAAGATTGGTTTACTGCTTAACCGGACTATCCTGTGGTGACCTCAAATGAATTTAAGGCCCCCAGCCAGGGCTTACAAGCTTAGATACAAAATTAAATGACCGCTCCCTAATGGCATCCCCTGTGGGGCTCGGACCTCGGCTTAGGGTGTCATTTTGGGGAGGGCAGCAAGTGGGGACAGGCTGGGTCATGTTAATATTATTTGGGGAATTTAAAGCTACATGCTCCATGCATGTTGAGCAAGGGTCGGGCGGGGTTTGTTCGGGTCCGCAGAACTCCAGCCATATAACGGTGACGCTTCGCCGTATCTCTGCTCGTCCGAACTAAACTGTAATAGTTACCAACTTATATATTCCGTGCAGACCTATCTGGGTACTAAAGACTAAGCGCAACTTATGGGTCATAAGATCGCGACCTAGAAATGATTCACGAACAATAGCTTTTCTAATGCGTAATTGCATTTAAGTATAATCAAAGGCATAGCAATAATTGCAGTAATTCTAGGCTTTCATTCGTAACAACAAGAAAAGACCAGTTAGAATATTGACTTACGACATTTACCTATCAATAAGGTCGTTTTCTCCCTTCGTTACATAATCTAGCTATATCGTTAAATTTTATGAACTAAAGCACCTAATTACATAATTTTATTTAAAGAGCTTACTTAGTCTCCTTAGCCTTAACCTAGACCCAGTTTCCGACACTAGAACAATACGGACATTATTATGACTAGGACTAAATACAACTATCTGCAACTTCCTCTGTCCACGGAACTTGTCATTACTTTGATTTACAGTGTTATTATAGGTCTATCTCTTCACATTATAAAATAAAATCGTCATTTTGCCAGTTATGTTTAAGTCCCACGTAATAGGGGGCGGGCCTATAACCATCAACCGGGCACGAATCCAGACTCCGTGGCCGCTACTGAGAAATTCCCGACTGAAAAACCCAATAAAACTTTGCCCGATCTGGGAATCCCAGGACCTCATGCTCAGGAGTCGCGCTTGCGGCCTAGACCAACAAGGCAGCTATTGTCAATCCTGCTGAAAGTCAAGAAAGAAGTGCAAAAGTCACAGACAGTCAGTCAGTTAGTGCTGAAGTCCTGTGAAAGTGCTTCCTGTTTTAACACCTGTTAAAACAGGAAGTGGAAGTGAGTCCGGTATTAAAGATATCCTGAAACCAAATATACCAATTACACCAGAAAGCTTCGTAAAACAAATTAAGAACTGAAATATGAAAAATTGAGGGACGATGGCTATACTTATCCACTGTAGTTAGAGTATATTGAGGCATCTACAAATCATGCCGTGCTAGAAAAGAAGCTAAAATTAATAACAATAAAAAACTTATAACAGTATAAAAAAAATATACAAGCGAATTGCTAACCTCCTCCCTATGGAAGTAAGTTAATAAAATGACGAAGCACCAGATGTTCAAAAACTTATCTTGTATTCATCATACTATGACAATTCAAATCTAATGAAGGTTTCAAATCACCATGAAATTACAATTACTTACTAAGTTGTTGGTTTAGCTGATAAAAGCCGAATCAACTTGTTATCACTGATAACTGTACTATTAATCAATCAATTAGCCATTCAAAGTTCAAAGCTGGATAAGCTCCTTCTAATTACGCAGCAAAAGCCGTATTATGGGGCTCACAAAAAACTAAGAAAAACGAGGGTGTATTTGTTAAGAAACAACTCGGCTTCTTACCAGAGAATATAGGACTGAATTTATGCTGTTAATTTTATTAATCAACTAGCCTAAGCCCGGGTAGGCGCGGCGCCCGCTGGTACTCGGTAATTGTCCCACAGGATCGTACTACCGAGATAAAAAGTACCCTATGTGTTAATCCAGGTTATAAACTATCTGTATGTCAAATTTCATCAATATCTGATCAGTGGTTTTTGCGTGAAAGAGTAACAAACATCCATACATACAAACTTTCGCGTATAATATTGTATTAAGTAAGAATAGTAAGGATTAATTTGAAGATTCCGTCCCAGTGCGAATATGGTGTTTTATAAAGACCTTGTATGATTACTATTCATGTAACTGACAACCAGTCTTACCAAGGAGTATCGTATTACCCAGTACTAACTGGGTTGTGGAGGTCTGATAGGCAGTCGCCCCATGTAAAATACTAGTATTCAGCTGCATACGGTTAGAAGGGAAGCCGACCCCAACATAGTTAGGAAAAGGCTAGGTAGATGATGAAGAGATTTTGTAGAACATATATATTATGACTAGAAGAGTAATGAATATAAATGTTGATGGAGGGAGATGGAGAGGAAGACCAAAGAAAAGTTGAATTAATTGTGTTAGGAATGATGTGAAGGAAAATGGAGTAAATGATAGCGTGACGATTGCCAGGGAGAATGAAAGCAAAAAACGTGTTGCGGCGACCCCAAATAACACGGGACACCGGCAGGAAGATGATGGTGATGACCAAGAGATTTCGTGGAACTGCACAACACCGATCAAGACTGCGATATGGATTAATGGGTTATTGTACATTCGTCACAAAGTAAGTTCGCCACGGAAAAAAGTATGTGTAAATTTGCCACAACTCTATTTTCATGAAGTAAATTCGTCATATATGAATTTTGATTACCGTAAATTCGACAAATTGTTTATTTCTGCACAGACAGCAGAAAAATCAAACAGTAAGTAGAATTAAAACGTTATTTATTTATTTATTAATCACAGAATTTTTTAGAAGTTAACCTTACGTCCACCTACATAAAATCCAATTTCTAGTTACAACTAAAATATACGCTGATATTTTGTGGTGTAGTTCGTTTTTAAGCTTCAAGCTTCCTCTACCAAATGATGAATGTTCAAATGACGGATAATGCTAATTAGGCTTATGAACATAGATGGGTGGGACTATGTTCGAAAAGTAGTCTTCATTATTCACGTCTCGTCGTCGTATACAAAACAGCTGATAGATTGGTGTACAGCTTGAAAATGTGCCATCTAAAAAGAATGTTTCCATATTTGGTATGACTGAACGAACTGTCTCAGTATAGTAAACTATTATTCTATTTTCAGGCTCACTGTCGTCATCAAATAATAAAAAATAATGTTCTCATTATTTTTCGTAGGCTATCTATTACAACCTGCACTTTCATAATTTTAGAAATCATTATCTATCTTTCATTTCAAGCGCTGAAAATCAATAACTTGCTACCAGTATTTCATGCAAAAATGCTGTACCTATAATGAAGACTTGTGACGAATTTACACATATTTTTAATGCAAGTGGCGGATACACTTTCAATGTATGGAGTGGATAAAAATATGACGAATTTACTTTGTGGCGAATTTACAATAACCCGGATTAATGTGGCCACTACTGGCACTTTTTAACTGACTTCAAAAAGAAAAGGAGGAGGTTCTCAATTCGGCTGTATATATTTTTTTGGGTGTTTTTACCTCATATCTTCGTAATTTATGAACTGATTTGAAAAATTCTTCTTTTATCTGATAAAAGAACCCGATTGCTTGATTTTCGATTGATTGATTTTTTCCCGATTGGTCCCATAGAAATTTTATCAAAATCCGTTCAGGAGTTTGCTTTTTAAATCAAAATATTTGGTAAAAATGTGATGTCCAAGTAAAAGAAATTGCAAAATTGATACTTGACAAGGTTTTGTGTGTGATACGATAACTAAAAAGGGTAAAATAAAAACTTTTTTCCAAAAAAATAACCGACTTCCAAAACGAAACACTAAAAAGATGGAAAATAACTTTACTTTCGGAAGTCGGTGGCAAAAAAATCAATGACACAAACAGTAGTCACTGACTTCCGAAAGTAAAGTTATCTTCCACTTTTTTTGGTAGTCAGCTATTTTTTTTTCAAAAAGCTGTGTACCTTACAACTCTAATAATAGGACTTCAAGGAGAGACTTAGGCCTCTTCCTATCGTGTCACCACAATTGATCCTCTGTCTTTCGCGTCCAGACTAACTCAGGGCCAGAACATTAGTTTGCGTCACCAGCTAAAGTGCCTCTTCGGCTAAAGCTCGCAACGCTTTCCGATCCCCAGTCTTCAACAAAAACATCCTTTATTTTATGAGGATGTCGGAAGTCTATAAAATGGTATGTCGACCATATAACACGCATGAAAATCCAATAAATTACCGTTACCTATGGCCCTTCCGGAAGTACCACTCAAGTGGGTTATAGCCACAGAAAACATACCAGTATTAAAATTTACAGTAAATCAACTAAGAACAAAATGGTCGGACTTGGTATCAGCTCACATACACATGCAAAGCGTTTACACTAATTTCAAGAAAATTAAAAAAAAAAAAAAAAAACTAAAACCATGCTTAACCTTTACCTTTACATTTATTAGTTAATTAATTAATTTATTATTTTTAATAATTTTTTGGAATTTTCATTTCAAATAAATGAATTTTGATTTTTTTGAATTTTTGAAGCTTACGGGTAACAGGTTAATCGTGAGTAAGACGGTGGTGTCGCATCGAGGCATTTGACTACGATTTATGTGTGTAGTGAGTGCCACATAGCAAATAGTTTTGTTGTCAACCCTAACTCCTGCTTTTGATTTCATATAAAGGGCTAACTTAGTTTACTGGGTTATTTTTATACAGTGTCTATGGCCACTTGCAGGTACTGATAAAGATTATATTATATTATAGCCGAGACCTTCGCACAACTCGGCTAATAGAAGTCATTGATCGACATCCGTACTATGCTTGAACATAGATACGGTAATTTGCAGATACGACGTTATTTTGAAGCAGGTAGACATTGGATAGTTGATCAGGACGGTCCACCGTTTTTTGACCCTATTCTCTGGTCTTCGAGGCTATCTTTTCAGGAAGACTTATGAATGACACAGGGCTGCCATATCCAGAGACAATCAGACAAGTCAGTATAAGACATCAAAAAAAAGTCAGTATCAAGTTACAAAGACATCCTCGGAACACGTATTAAAACTGTTATTTTAAGTGAAATCCAATAAGAATCATCAACAATTTCTTCATTTAGATTAATAGCTTGCTTAGCTTAGCCATACCACTGCCAAAATAATGTTTAATATGAATTTATCAACTCTCTCCTAATACGCTTAAGTAGTCTCTTACAAGATCCCAAAAACTCAATTTTGTGTTTAATTTTGTCTTGCGGGATAAAGCAATGAATAATATGACAGGAGACATACTTAACTTTGAACAATGATTTCGACAATCCCCATAAACTTATATGGATTGTACAATGTACAGCGAATGTAAAAATTGAGCTCGAGAAGTAAAAATGCCAAGTTTACAGCGCCCAAACCCATATCTAAAAGGTAGACAGTACAGAAGAAATCTTAGGACATTAAAGTGTGTCAACTTACCTTTGGAAGAGACAGAAATGTACCTACAACTCATTCTTATCCTCAACCATCCTCGCAAAAGGATTGGTAATGTTGTAATGTTGTTGTTCCCTAGTTACCTGCTCAAAAAAGTTCAACCTACTGACAGACACCGTATAACCTCAACTGCTTAAACTGCAATCTAGAAATATGCACAAGTATTTTTTAAATAAATATGAACTGTGAAAGACTTTGTTACATGACAATTCAATCCCTAACGGGTCTTCTTTCTTCTTCTTTTTCTGGAGCCAAGAGTTTTATACCACCCATGGGCCTCTAACTTGGCGTTACATGCCGTCGAGAAATATTTCTCAGGCATGCTGGTTTCCTCACGATGTTATCCTTAACCGAAGCAAGTAATAATTATACAATACGCATATGAATCCAAAAAACAGGAGGTGTGTCTTGGGTTCGAACTTGAGACCTTTGACTGAGCAGTCTTAACGGGGTTAAATAGGGGTTTTGGGGTATGAAGAACAGGTTGTTAAGTAGTGTTGTGTCTAGTGGGCTACTGCCCAACAATTGTGGTCGGGTTTACTATAGTGGTCTAAGTCGCGAATAACTGTAATAGCACGATTCAGAATTTTGATGCTAGTTCTTCACTAGTGTCATAGGTGGCGCTGTAGTATTTTTTGTACTGAGCATTAAAGACTGCACGCAAGTTTGTCACTATTGAAGTTCGAAACGCGATCTTTGATACTTAAAGTTTCGTTAATAAGTTTATGTTAGTTTATTGTATCATCCGTTTCTGAAACTCGTCCCCTAAAGCTTTTGAGAAGTTCCTGATAAGAAACCCCATCGGGCATGGTTGGTTCTCGTACAAATCAACAAAAATCTGAAACAGACAAATAAATCACATGGCACAAGGCAACTAACGCACATTGTTGTCCGTTAAAAAACAGAGCCAAAAAATCTCCCAGAAATAAAGGGTGTAAATAGACCCTTAACGAAGCCGAGGGTGGGAGGGGGGGGATTTGTTCTCTCCGTCATTGCGATATTTTTTTTGTTCTGGACCATACCTGGGTACCTTCTAGTTACGGAGATATTAGAGGTGAAAGTTCCAACTTTTTACAAGTTTTTTTTTTTAATACTCGTTTTTAAGTTTATAACTTTAGTTTAAATACCTTCATGACCCGTTTACTATTCAATGCATCCATCAGGACAACGTTTTGAGTGCGTAACATTCAGTTTTACCGTAAAATGAGATTTTTCGCCCCAAAAAAAAAAGTAGTTTCCCAGGAATATTTTTTGTGTAGAATTGCTTAGTTTGATGTACAGAATGCTTGGTTAACCGCTTCGTGAAGGGTCCGTTTACACCTTGTATAGCTAGAAATGCTCTCCCCTAAATTCTCTGTCTGCCAGCTGTCCAATCTCAGCCATATTAACTAATCTATGGCTAGTAGTAGGAGCGGCCGCTATCTATTGTGAGCAACTGGGCCGGTGTCTGTGTGACGTCACTTATCTGATAGTGTTGCTCGTCAGCTGATTGTCATTGTGTTGGACACTATGGACAATCAACAATATACGGCTTTTTTTCTGTTGGGTGTCGCGGATGTTATAGGATATGTACGGACGATTTAAAAGACAAGACAAGATGCGACTGACTAGCTGACTAGGAAACAAAGTGTTGCACGACGGGCATTTTGTGTGACTGACGTTTCTAATTATCTACCTAGTATCTATTTTTAATTAGATAGACTTATTTTTTTTCCACAAAATATATATCCACTATTTGTCAACAACAACAAACAACATACTCAGGTTAAAGAAACTAACATCTTATATAACGAATTATTAAATAGTAATTGTAACCCCCCTTCCTTAATAACCATTGATCTGACTGAAGATTCCTTACTAAAACAGAATTATACAGTTAGCAACAAGAAAATTAAAAAATATGCTAAACTGAATAGAATAATTAAAAAATGTTATCAATTTAGGAAACAACATAAGCAATTTTCCAAAAATATTTCACTGAGGAAAGAGCGTGTTGATTTAGTTAATAAGTTAAATAATTACCAAATAAAATTAGAAGACAGTATAAAAATTTATGAAATTGATACTCGGCATTTGCAGGCTGAAATACAGGTACTTCAGGACTCACTTAGTTCCCTTTCCAGTAGGTATGTGAGTTCTCAGAACCAAATTAGGGAACATATTCTTGCAGCAAATGAGTTGGTAATGTGTCAATGTAGTTGTCAGTCAGTTACCAACCAAGATACTGTCCAGCCTGAGGTAATGGAGGACCCGTCCCGGGCTGAGAATTTATCTCAGGACTGTGTACTCAACCAAGAAACAGTTAATATAACACATGATTATTTACAAGTGGTACAGCCAGGGATAGATGATAGTCAGGATTGTTCTTACTCATTAATGTTCTCAGATAGTATAGGAAGAGGTGTAGGTAAATTAGTTAGTAATAACCTGAGTTTTTCTAATCAAAATCATTGCATGCCAGGGTCAACATACAAACAGATAATGGCCTCAGTAACTAGAAATGTTTATAATATTAATACAGACATCACTATATTTATTGGAAATAGTTCAAAAATTAAAAAAGAAGACATCACAGACAGTGTAACTGAATTGTTAAAGTTGAATTGTCGTAAAATAATATTGTGTGCTTTCCCATACTTAGAAAAATTGTCAAGCAAGAAAAACAATTATATTCACATGCTGAATGAGCATGTTCATTTCTTAGTAGGTCACTATAGTGACAAACTTATATATCTTGATATCAACAGTTTTATTGGTAATCTTAAGTCGACACGGGGTAATGTGTATCTACCTATTAGTTGTAGACACAAAATAGCTCGGCTATTAGTTTTTAATATTCACTCAGACATAAATAGTATGTCTATGTTTAGTTCTATTATTAACACTGCGACTATTAGTAAGACTACTAATATTGATTTTTACAATTATTTTACGAACGAGGATCCATGTGTAACTAAAGTAGATTCTCAAGTAGGGTCCACTAGTACTAGGGTCTCATTGTCTTGTAATGGCATAGGAGTCTTGGGGCTCACTCCGGATGCTCATTTAAACTAGTTAGTAAGACAACAGAAGATACCAGTAACAGTAATGTTACTATAACCAACAACACACAGGTACCTTCTTGCTCCCAAAAAGCTAGATGTAAAAAAGGGGCTAAGCAGAATTCCATGCAATTATTTCACCAGAATATTCAAGGCTTCGCTTCAAAGCAATTAGAAATTGAATTGTTTTTAGAAAAAACAAAGTTTGAAATAGTTTGTTTCACTGAACATTGGTTAAAAGACTTTGAAATGCTTATTAATTACGAAAATTACAGTGTGGGCAGTTGCTTTAACCGGAAAACTAAGATGCGTGGGGGTTCAATAATCTTAGTTAAAAATTGTATTGAATTTAAGTCTCGTAATGATATTGTTGATCTATCGGTTGAGCATAATATTGAACTGTCTTGTGCTGAGCTAGATAAGCATATAATAGTGTGCGTTTACAGACCCCCAAATTATCAGAACTACTCTTTATTTGAGTCAGTAATGGAGGATGCTTTAGCAAAACTTGCTACTAGTAATAAATCACTCGTTATCTGTGGTGACTTTAATGTTAATATTTTAGAGAAAAATTCAAATAGCAGTAGATTATTACATCTTTTTAAATCATTTAATTTGTTAAACGTGTTCTCGGAACCAACCCGAATTACTAAAAATACTGCTACATGTATTGATAATGTTTTTTGTTGTTGCGACTACTTAGATAAATCCATTGTAAATTACCTTTCTTCTGATCACAGTGGTCAAACCGTTGTTTTCGAGTCCTACACACCATTACAAAAAATCCAGATAAAGTCTAGACAAATAACATCCAGTAATTTGAATAATTTTAATAATAACTTAATTAGTAATTTAGGCATTCCGGGATATATTATTGAAAATGTAAATCAATTTTATGAGGAATTCTTTTCGGTAGTTTACACGGAGTTTAATAATACAATAAAAATGAAAACTAAATCTATTTACCCAAAGTTTTTGTTCAGTGACTGGGCAACTAAGGGTATTAGGAAAAGTAGGGAGCGATTGTTTGAGCTGTACGGCCTCAAGCCTTACATTAATTCAGAAACTTTTAATAAATATGTTGCAACATACTCAAAAATTTTTAAAAACACTTGCAAGGTTGCTAAAGCCTTATTCATTAGCAACAAGATTAAATCCGCAGATAATAAAATAAAGACGGTTTGGAAAATTATCAATAGTGAAACTAATAGAAATAAAAAATACAATAATGATATCACATTAGAAACCTCACGTGGTCTTCTAAGCTCTAAAAATGAAGTTGCTCAAGAATTTGTAGATTTCTTTACCAGTATCCCACTTAAAACTACTGAAACCTTAAATTCCTCACCCTTGCTTTCTATTGATTTATTAAGAGCAAATGTTTCAGCCTGTCCGGTTGAGTTTCAATTTAAACATATAAACCCCATAACTGTCATTAAAGCCTTTAAGGAAATCAAAATCAAATTAACAGAAGATCTATGGGGAATGTCTATTAAAGTTTGTCAAGCTATTATTGAGACTATAGCACCGTACTTGGCTTTAATATTTAATTTGTGTGTGGACCAAGGCGTCTTCCCGGACCTTATGAAATACAGCAAGGTAATACCACTTTTCAAATCCGGGGACAGTAAAGATACGAATAATTATAGACCCGTATCCGTATTGCCGGTTTTCAGCAAGGTGTTTGAAAAGGTAATGCTTAATCAGATGCTTAACCACTTTAATACCAATAAGATCTTACATGAGAAACAGTATGGTTTCACCAAAGGACGTTGTACGACTGACGCCGGTGTCACATTATTAAAACACATATTCACTGCGTGGGAAGAGGCACAAGATGCCATAGGAATCTTCTGTGACCTCTCGAAAGCATTTGATTGCGTAAGCCACGAAACCCTACTCTTTAAACTTGAGCATTACGGTTTGGGGAAACTTGCGCTCAGTTTAGTGAAATCGTATTTGAACGATAGACATCAGCAAGTACAAATAAATGGTGTCAATTCAATGGGTTTAAAAGTAAGGATGGGTGTACCACAAGGCTCTATATTGGGTCCTTTCCTCTTTCTAGTCTATATTAATGATCTACCCCATTTATTTAAAAACCAACCTCAAATGGTGTTGTTTGCCGACGATACTTCTTTGATATTTAAGATAAACAGACGTGCCACAATTCTTGACGACGTAAATAGCGCCCTACTGCAAGTCCATAATTGGTTTACCGCGAATAATTTAGTATTAAATGGGAAAAAAACTAAGTGCATAAGATTTGCCCTACCAAATGTCAAAACTAGTGATTGTGACATAGTATTGAATCAAGAGAAACTAGAATTCGTCGATGAAACTGTTTTCTTAGGGATCACGCTCGACTCAAGGCTACAATGGGGTCCTCATTTAACATCTCTTGCAGGACGGCTGAGTTCAGCAGCATATGCTGTTAGGAAAATCCGTCAATTTACTGATGTAGATACCGCGAGGCTAGTCTATTTTAGTTATTTTCATAGTATTATGTCTTACGGTATTTTACTATGGGGACGGGCTGCAGACATCGAGTCTATATTTATTCTGCAGAAAAGAGCCATCAGAGCCATATATAATCTATGTAGGTGCGATTCTCTAAGAGAACTGTTTAAGGAAATTAACATCATGACAGTACCTTGCCAATACATCTATGAAAACATCATGTACGTTAGGAAAAATCTGCATTTATTTAGTAAAAGAGGTGACAGACACCACTATAATACTAGAACCAGGGACCATCTAGTTCAGCCAGGTTTCAGGCTAGCTAAAGTAGACTCATCTTTCATGGGGTACTGTTTAAAATGTTACAATAAAATTCCTCCCGGCATTCTACAACTGAATGAGACGAAATTTAAATCTTGTATAAAACGCACACTATGTAGGCAAGCATACTATAAGTTGGGAGATTACATTGATGATAAAAATGCTTGGCTCAATGCTGGTCCTGCTCCACAACCATAGGGGCAAACTAATTGATTACTTTGTGAAGTTATTGTGGAAGCTGCAGAAGATTGTAAACATATCTTTGCATTGTATAGATTCAGTCTCTTAGTATTATATAATTGCATAGCACATGTGTGAGTTCTATGTACGATAAAGCTACCATTTACATCTTTTACTGACTCGAATTTGCCCTGGCGGTTGAGAAATGTCATGCTCACTCAAATGTCTCGCTGATGGTGGCGCGTGTGTCGGGTCGTTTAGTTCCCTCCAAAATGGTTGAGTTGAATGATGGCTGATCCATGCGTCATGTTCGTGAACGGGCGCTGTCAGTTGTGACTGGTCATCTCGCAGCTGCCATGGATTATTGTATTTTTGAATTGTTAATTTTATCTTTCTTATTCTGGACGCTCTTACTCGCACGTCTTTCTACATCGTTCTCACATGTATGTTTAATCTCGACATGAATGATGTAACCGAGATTTTGTAACAACATAATGATTTAAAAGAGTGTCCATGGAGTTTCTTGCCCATTCTTCTCCATAGAGATCTACGCTTTCGAATGGGCAACTACAGTACTTTCACAAGTTATTATGCCCTGTGACTGGGACTGTAGCTTAGTTTATTTTTTTGTGTTTTGACATTCAAAAGTGCCTGTAATGGTCTAATTGAAATAAATGCTTTGAGTTTGAGTTTGAGTTTGTCATGGTGTTTTTAATGGCCAAGATCAAGATTGCACCGCACAAGCAATTCGTTTTTTGGCTTTATCTTTGCACCATTAAGTAGAAAACTCAGGTGACACAAGGTCACATGTGGGTACGTTTTCACTATCATTAGGCGATACGTAATTGAGTGCCTATTAAGTACGCACCATAATATTTATGCATTCATTAACGTGTCACTTACACGCTTATCTATAGTCAAGTTAAAGTAATTACTTGAGTTTGAGTAATTATTTATACAAACATTTTTATATTATAGACAAGAATTTAAACGAAGTAAGAACCGTCAAAGGAAGCTAAGCTAAGAATTCTAGCTTTTGACAGTTCTAACTTCAAGCAATTACTAAACTACAGAATAACAGAATAAAAATCGTATTTTAAATAAAATTACTTTAATCATTATTAATTGTTTTAATGTGCACTTTGACTTGTTTATAGATACGGGTGTTAGCGTTGGAACTTCGAAACACTTGCTAAGTGCGTGTAGATAAGGGCTTAACAAAGCTTTTCTAGTTTATTTCATATTATCAATGCGTTTCAAACCGGACTTCATTATCGTAGTTTTATCAGCGATTAGAACTAATTGAGGCAGCAAGGAAATTATCAAGGACGGCTCGATTGTTGTGATAGGTACTAGTTTTCTTTGCCATAGATTACGGGATCCCACAGGGAACAATAATTGTAGGACTTGTAGCTTTTTTTCCCGAAACGGTGTTTCTCTGTTTAGACATTTTCACGACCAACGTTTACCGACAGGTTTGTTTCCATATAAGCCAGTACTCAATTTCATCCCAGTCGAAATTACCCCCTTTCTCCGTCTAGGCCAGTCTAGGTCCAAGACAAAGGAGACATTCTAATCATCGGTACTTTAAAAAAATCTGCTGTTTCCTACAAAAGCGCAATAACTACACGGCCAAAATGTATGGAACAGCTGTTTTTTTTTTAAATCATCGATGAAATATTTGTATGTGTATGGGGATTCGGAATGATGTTCTGAATACGTGATAATCGTTTGTGCGTCGATGTCCCTTCAACCCATGACAGTGACTTTCATGTTATTTCCACCAACTACCTAAAAATGTATAAACTCCCCTAGCTAGGCTTTTATCAAATCATACCGAATTCCACGAGCAAACAGTAGAGATCTAGTCTAAAGTCCTAAATTAAGAACTGGATATAACGAGCTCCCGTTCGGAGGCTACAATTAACGTTCGTCTGTCTCGTAATCCACTTACGTAGATCATTCACACCCGCCTAGATTTAATTAATTCTTACGTAATAGGGATATGACATGGAGAGAGCGGAGGCGGGAGCGTTTTGATAATTAAAGCTTTTTGAATGCTTTTAACACGAAAATAAACGGAACTTTTACAATACAGTCACTGTAATTAATTTTTAACATATTGTTACAGTGATTGACAGGATTGTTTTCTAAATGACCCTTAGTAAACAACAGTAACATACGCGCTGTGCTTATTAATGCTAATGACCTTCCCGCTTTTATAATCTATGGCAAGCACAAAGCACTATCAACAAACAAAGACAATCTGTCTATAGATGGAACTGCGCCACATAGCGCATCAGATACTGATCTCAACAAGGCATCGACATCTTAAGGTCCACTTACCTACTCGGGAAACCAAAGTTACGCCAATCTAGACATCGCAAAAAATGGCTCGTTGTTGCCAAGATGAACGTTCTAAAAAAAGCTATTCCCAAACCCGCTGCCCGCGTCCCTCACGCACCCTGCCACCTACCTTTAATGCCAAGTCCATTGCAGATTAGTAACAGTGGACATGGGGCGCTCCTGTGCTACAGTAACACGATACGGATGTTACGAACACGTCATTCTTGTTATACGATACACCCGTGTTAATGTAACTTGCAAATGGGCGACGTATTAATGCCTAGCGGTGGTTTGCGAAAGACCGACAGTTTTTCAGATCTTAGAATAAAGTCTCTGACCCAGTGTATTCTTTATTGTGCACTAAAATGTAACTTGCTGACTGTTGGTTGATCAAAATAACAATCAATCAAATCACTAGATAAAACATGATTTAATATTTTCAAATGAGGAGGAGACAAAATGAGAAAAATGAGGGTTCTTCAAGGATAAGCCGCGCTTGCCAATAGTATTGGCCTTTGGATGGGTGACCATCATTACATTCAGAGTTTCCTCCGTGCTTCGGAAAGCACGTTAGCCGTTCGTCCCGGCTGCCAATTGTAGATCTTTGATAGTCGTTACAGGTAGTCAGTGGCCCGAAAGTCTGACAACTAGTCTTACCAAGGGGTATCGTATTACCCAGTACTAAGTGGGTTGTGGAGGTTAGATAGGCAGTCGCTCCATGTAAATACTGGTATTCAGCTGCAACCGGTAAGACTGGAAGCCGACCCAATAAAGTTGGGAAAAAGACTAGGCAGATGATAAAGTCTGAGAACGACTTCGACGATGATGAAAACGACTGACAAAGATCTAAGTACAAATGACAGCCGTGACCAACGGCTTGACGTGCTTTCCACACACGCGCACACGACACGTCACGGCGCGCGTGCGACACGGCACGGGAATAGACCGTCAACGAAAATACCACAACATACTTCTGTAAGAATTTATTCAAAGGCGAAATCAAAAGATTAATTATCTTGTAAAACTTCGAACCTAACTTAATAGCTACTTATGACATATTACTCCATCCGTCTTATGAGGTTATTCTCATTGATACGTGTAAACGCATTTTGATGGGTGCTCTATACATGAAAATATAATTAATTAGCTGCATAGCATATAAAATATATTGTAAGGTCTTACATGATGTCCTTAAAAACATTTTCAGCATAATCATTTTACGGAACCAAAATACGTGAGGAGAAATAATTTATGGATGTGATAGATAACATTCACATTTAAACGGTTTTTATTTATTGTTTAAGATAAACATAGTGTGTGATAATATTGTTTCAATATTGATGATACTGAAAAAAAAGGATTTCATAACTTTATGTAAGAATCTAATAATACAGTAGATATCTATTCAAAACAATTGCTGTTAATTTTCTGAGCGATGAGTTGCGACTTTGAGTTTTTAGTTTTTTGTTTTGACGGCCTATAACGATGCTGTAAAACTCAAAAACACAAGGTGTAAATTGACCCTTCACGAAGCCATCAACCAAGCATTCAGTACATCAAACTAAGTACCTAACTTTACGCAAAAATCATTGCTCGGAAATGACTTTTTTTTTGGGTGAAAAATCACGTTTTACGGTAGGAGTCGATGTAACGCACTCAAAACATTGTGTTGATTGAACATTGCATAACATGGAGATTTAAAATTAAAACTTATATTAAAAAAAAAACACTTGTGACACGGTGTAACTTTGACTCCAATATATCCCTAACTAGAAGGTTCCCAAAACATTATCGCAATGACGAGGAGAAAAACTGCCTTTTAGTTCGTCAGGGTACTCTTACAGCCATTATATTTGCTTGACTTATGGTACCGAAAAGCCGTCAATACTGTTGGACATAGTTGGAGAAATACAAAACGCTTTAAAAACAATGACTACTTTTATAAGTATTACAAATATGAAGGATTTAAGAAATATATTAAAATAGGAAAGTGATACAAAGTGGCAAGGCATCTCTGAATGTAATTTCTAACGCGGTTCTTAAAGGTATTACTTAAGTGGAAAATCAATCAAGCCATATTGTAAATATGTTATTAATAGATATCATGCGAGATATTATTGGATACATTAAAAGCAACGGCTGCAAAGTCCTAGCACCCTTAGGGTATCTAAGAGCGGAGGTCATACGTAGGTGACTTGTTATCAGCTTCTATTGCGTCCAACCCAGATAGAGGTTGTTAGACCGGCGGTTACAAGGACCCAGGAACCATAAAGGACCTAGTAGCTCGAGGTCGGAATCTATCCCAAGGGAACGTAGGTACTACAGGAATAAATATCATCATATGTGCCTAATCTAATCCAGGTCATGCTCTTCTTTTGAGCGCTTCGTCCAAATCTTTTAAGCTTTTATGGCAACAATCAGACAGAGTTCAATAAATCTAAGTATATTTTATCAAATACTAGCGACCCGCCCCGGCTTCGCACGGGTGCAATGTAGATACTAATGTTTTCTCTACTATAATATGCATGTAATATACATATAAATCTTCCTCTTGAATCACTCTATCTATAAACAAACCTCATCAAAATCCGTTGCGGTGTTTTAAAGATCTAAGCATACATAGGGACAGACAGACAGCGGGAAGCGACTTTGTTTTATACTATGTAGTGATTATATATTTAAATTCTGCCAAATCTTTCTCAAGACTGAAGTGGGGAAGTGTTTAACATCGAAAAACTCAAGGACAATTCAGTTTTAAATCACCGAAATAAGTCTCTGAAAGACTTTTAAGCTCAACTTCAACTTACCAAAGCAGAGTTTGAGAAAATTCGGAGGTACCTATCTTAAGAACAAAGCAGTACTCACCTAGCATTCTCCGGAGTGTGAAGAAGTCTGCTTTGGTCCTATTGAAGGTTTTTTTGGAGGTCCTAATGAAACAATATAGCATGTATAAAACTATTTATTAGATGATCCATTCTCCGTCTGGAACTCCAGACAAATTTTTTTAGAAGACCAATCTTTTTACTTTCTCTTGCCTGCCATACATGGATTATGAAGAACCTAAACTTACAAATAACCTAAAACTTAACCTCAAAAACCTCCCCCTCAGCCCTGTCAACCGGTAATGTGCCCAAGAGAGTGACGGCATTGACACGCTGCACTGTATGGCAATGGTTAAGCCTTTGCTCAAAGTAAAAGCCAGCAGTTGGGTCACGGGAAGCTTCAACTAACCGTTGTGTATTTCCTGGAAAAGGGAAACCGGCTTTGGCAAATTTCTATGAATAAGAAAATAGTGAAAGTATGTAGGTGTTATTTATAAACCCAACACTAAGGCCCGTCTTCATCATAAATGCATTTAGCGCTACACTTATTTAAAATATCGTTTAATTTCTGCCGATCCTTGGAAGTTGATAGAGATGACGATGATAGATGATGTTCTTATTACGTTTAGCGTTCAAAGTATTTAGTAGTGCAAGCAGGTCTTTTATTCCTACTTCGATTTTGGAAAAGTCGATTCATTAGATAAAATAATGTTTATATTTATACTGATACTTACGGGACATCTTCCGTAATTTTTATTTATTGTGAATTTTTTTTTGTTTAAAATCACGGAAGTTTTGGCTATAAAACGTGGAAGCTTAAAACAGTGTTTAAAATAATGGCTATTGAAATGGCGACATCATCATTTCAATAGCCAAAGAATTGCAAGACAACGAATGGGTTTTAAAACCTTCCATCACCTGCATCATCATAACCTGCCTCGCTTGTTCCACACTATATGAGGTTGGTTTCCAGTCTAATTGGAAGCAGCTGAATACCAGTATTATTTTATGCAACGCTATCTCTATCTGGATCGGTAGGGCTACTATGACCTCTTAATGCAGGAATATTTTAGTTATATTTCGATAGTGAGAAAAATATTCCTGCATTAAGAGGTCATGGTAGGCCATTAGATAACACGATGCCAGATGATAGATTCCTAACAATATAGACATCCCGGTTTATCTATTCTTAGCTATACTACTCTAATTTTAGAGCAGGATGCAACTGCAAGAGATCCTGTAGTTACACTATTTATATATAAGAAGGTCGATGCAGTATCCACTTACTTGGTAAGCGCGGTAAGATTTTTATTAATAAATTAGGTGACCTGCGCGCGACGCGACGTTTAGTCGTATGGCATACGGGCGGTTAGAACGGCGAGCTTGTGTTTTTAAAGTTTTAAGTTTGTTGTTCAAGCGGCTGATCCTAAAAAGTAAAAATACGTTTCTTTTACGACCTTTAGGTTAATATTCTCAGACTTTTATATTATTAGCATCAAACTGTTGTTCACGTTCCATTCGGAAAATTCGAAAAGTTCCTCATCTTTCATAGAAAAGGCAAGAACCTCCTGCCAGGGCGCGTTGTGTCTAATGGCCATCTACCGGTTGTTTTCGGGTTTGTCTTGGATAACTCTGAAATCGCGATGTAGGATACGTTAGTGTAGTTTGTATGTACCGGTACAGTTGTCGCCACAAAACAAAGGGGCCATCAAATGACAAACGGTAAAGCAGCAGGCGACGATTCATCTACTGCTTTGTACCTGATTGCCAGGATGGGTGTGTTGTTGTCTCCCAAATGTCATTACCCCCTTTATAGCTACAAGCATAAAGAATAAATTGCAACAACAGCAATCTCAACTTACTACCTATCTTCCATCTCTTCGACGGCAAAGCCATGTTAATTCTTGTCTTCTTCGATCATTGCCGATAGCATCGCATTATCCGCTACTATCAATCATTTGATTTTTAATCAGTAGGTATTAATTGTATGCATGCCTTCAGCACAATTAACAATCAGCATTCTTATTCATCATGATTTTGTTTTCTACTTTTATTTGGGCGAGTAAGAGTATTTGGGGTAGGGGGAAGGGAACTTTCTAATTAATCAAAAATTTCAGTTTTCTGCTTAAATTAAATTACTGTTGATCAAAGGCCCAACATGTCATCCGCCAAAATTCTCTATGTTGCGAGATTGCTTACTATACGTATACGTATACGTATAATATAACAACACGGCTGTAATTCGCGGAGGGTTCTGCTGAGGTGTGCTCATAGTACACCCATATTCCGACAAATATGATTAAGTTATATGTAATAAAGAACAAGCGTATGCATTTAAAAGCATGAATTCCTACTACTTGAAACACTCAGAAACTATTTTAAATACCATGTACTTATTTCTAGTATGACCAATGAAAAACATGATTGTTACATACGTGTTTAAACTACAGTACCTGTGTGACCGAGCTCTGCTCGGGTGAAATTAGAGAAAACTAATTTTCCCATATACGAGACCTAGCTAGATTGATTTTTTGCCCCCGTAAACCGCTATAATTCAACTTTCATTGCAATCGTTAGAGCCGTTTTCGAGAAAGTGATTTCAAAAATTTACATACTTACATAACCAAAACTTTGAGTTATATGACATTTTTTGTACATACGTAGAGAATATCTCAACAAAAAAAAGCAAATTGGCTGCCAAATAGCGGGGAAGTGGATTGGACCCTAGTGTGTAGTGAATTTGTGTAGATATCTACTAGTATAGTTGCTCTATAAGTACCTAGAATATCGCTATCGTCCATGACCAGACATATGGTATAGGGTACTACTCGTACTTTGCTATCTATAACGTAGGCGAATTTTTTTTCGCAGTAAGCGACATCTAAACGAATGACTAATTTTTTCGCGTTTCAACTCTCTACTCAATGGCTAGACATTAATCACCTAGTTTCAGTGAAAATCAACATTAGCCCTACGTTAATAGTCAATGATTGAGTAATTTCTTATCGACAAATATGCTATGTTTTCAGATTAAGCAAAGTAAGTACACTGAAGGAATAAGGTGTGGACATTGTTCAAGATAATAAAGTATTGATAGTAAATAATTACCTATGCATGACGAAGCGTCTGTCGAACAGTGCTATTTATATCTTTGGAATTTTAAAATAAATTTATAAGCTTTAAGTAGATATAGAAAATCAGCATATAATGTTCCCACTGCTGGGGCATATGTCTCCTCTCCAGAGTGGGAGTGGGCATGAGAGTATCGATCACGCAGGCCCAATGCGGGTTGGAAGATGTCACATGTCTTTAAGTATTTAGTTTTCGGTTTCCTCACGACATTTTGCTTCACAATTTTGAAAACAGTCGTGATGAAATAAAGTACACAAAGTGACGCTGCTGTCTGGATTTACAACCAGGACTAACAGCTCGTAACTCGGGACCATTAGCCACAACTGCCACCACAGCACAGCAAATGTGAGGATCGAAAAATCTGGAATCATCTATAATTATACCTACACCAAACATTTTTATTAATGATCGTGACCAACTTAATCAATTTATGAATCATTATGAATTATGTACATATACTTTAATGCCTGGGCGTGATCAATAAATGGTCACGCCCAGGGCATTAAATTATACCACGACAGGATACTCATAGATAACTCGAGTAATCTATAATTCTATTTTCAACTATTAATACCAGCCTATTACTGACCTACTGCAGGGCAAAAAAAAACCTGTTCTCAAAAGACAAGGTACCAGCATTGATCAACTAGCAATAAATAATTTAATTAGTATCCGGCTCGAAGGACCAAAGAGAAAAATAATATTATAAGAAAATCTTCATCAAATGTTGCTATTAAATTTATCTTTAAATATACCTTATAATATAATAAGTCAATGGGATCGCCCCCTATTATTATTATCAGCCATTTGTGTCCCACTGCAGGGCAAAGGCCTTACTACCCTCCTTCCGTATGTTTTAGCGAGTAAGTCGATGAAATGCCATGTAAATAAATAAACACATCACGGATTCAATTTCAAGGCATTATCAGCAAATTTTGACAGTACGGTTGGCGCAGGGCTAAGCAATTGGCTGCTGCTCTGCGTGTCACGGGTTCAATCCCGTACGGAACAAATATTTGTATGACCTACATGTAAATGTTCCGGGTCTGGCTGTTTGTATATGTGTGTTACAGGAGAACGATACAGAAGAAATTCCTAGAGTCGAGCAACGTTTTTTTAAAAAGAGAGAAAAATATCACGCCGGCAAACGGAAAAGATATATTTGTTGCAAATAAGATCAAACCATACGATAGTTAGCTGCATTTCACAATAGGAACACAAACCGATTAAACAAACTCAATATATAGGTCCCAGACAAAGACTTGTTGATTTACAATTAAAAACAGAATAATAACATGACTTCAGACAAATGTTTATAAAGAAACAAGTGATTAAGCTATCAGTGCAACCCATCTTTCGGGAAATGCAAAGATTTTCTGATAATTTATAGAAAACAGAAAACATTTGTGCGGTAAACAATTTGATTGACTCATTTTCTGCTGCAAGTGGTGGCAACATTTTGGTCTTTGAGCTGGCCTAGCAGAGTATGAAATTTTGATAGATAAAGAGGCCATCTTTTGCTGGTTTTCTTACCACTGGATTTGTCGCTTGCTGTATTGTTGTGAGGACACCTCTGGAAGTAAATAATCTGTTTGTTGACCTATGTCAATTTGTATTGTAACCGTTGGTTTCTGTTTTTGAAACGTCACAATTTATTGAAGTTTCATTCTTGGGAAAATTTCAAGGCAACTGCATTGGGTTTTTTAGAATGTTCTGAGATACGTATTTTATAAATTTCTTATTGTAAAGTCTTTTTTCCCGCATTACCTCTTTTGTAATATTTTTTTTTTGCAAAAAAATAACCGGCTTCCAAAAAAAAGCACTAAAACTAACTTCACTTTCGGAAGTCGGTGATTATGGTTTGTTCCATTGACTTTTTTGCCACCAATTTCAGAAAGTAAAGTTATTTTCTAATTTTTTGTGTTTTTTTTTGGAAGTCGGTTATTTTTTTGCAAAAGAGTTTTTATTTTACCCTTTTTAGTTGTAGTATCACACACAAAGCCTTGTCAACTATCAATTTCGCAATTTCTTATACTTGGATACCATATTTGTACTAGGTATTTTGTTTTAAAAACCAAACTACTGAACCGATTTTGATAAAATTTCTATAGGACTAATCAAAAAGATAAAAGAAGAATTTTTCAAATCGGTTCATAAATGACGAAAATAAAAAAAAAACACAAAAAAATATATACAACCGAATTGAAAATCTTCTCCTGTTTTCTAAAGTCGGTTAAAAACAGTTGTTAAAGTCCTGCTATTTTACAGATTTTTTCAACTACATTAAAAGCTGTTTTCCATCCTTTTAGAAACAGTAGGAGCATTATTTTTTGGCTCCTGACTACCTGAACCCTGAACTCAATAACCACCAGTAAAACGAACAACATAATAACAATGCAAATATGTATTCTATTATAATTTTATGCTCAAAATAAGGATAATTTCCTTACTTAACGACATTTACATAAAAACCCACATTCGGCAGTAAACAGCTAAACATCAACCCGCTGATATCAAAACCAACTCCATTTCCACATTCAAGCATTATTTCTTACCGCGCATGCCCAATATTGACCAACGCGTTTCTCGGCACGCGCCAAGCGACCGTTCGCCGTCGTTCCCTACCGTGTGTCATGAACATACCTATTATCACTTAACACTAAGTACGAGCGTAGTCAGTGTTGGCGGGACGAGGCACACGGTGCAAGCGCCCGATAAAAAAATGTTCAAAACTAAAAAAAATGTATAAAACATCGAGATGGTTGTTTTCGAAATTAGTCCCGAACTGTAGGTGTGAGAGTGAACTGTTGAATTTGCCAATGAAATTCAATTAAATAAAAAAATAACAATAATAAACAATAGCAAGTGCAATATTATAATATATTTAAATATTTTTTTTACTAAATTTTGAAAAATGTTTGCGATATTTGTGTTGCTTGTAGTCAGTTTTGCAGGTGGGTTTTACAATATAAGTTTTCTTATTTTATTTTTGTGGGTGTAAAAAATATTTTCGAACTTAAAACAAAAAACTTAAACAACGTTTTACGATTTTACCTAACATGTGTAGGTATTTAGAATTTAGAAATGAACAAGAAGTGAATTTAAACTTTTCAAGCCATCAATGACTCACGGTTTTCTTCATAATGATAATTTAATAATGTGCAAAATATCCCATTACTGAAAAAAAATGCATGTTTTAGTGTGTTATTGTTTACTTACAACATATACAACAGCACTTTTTACTAATGCATAAAGTATTGTAGATCTTTAAAATTTTTTGATCCTCAAAATAATTGACCTACAAATAAGTGTCTGTATTGTGAATTTCATAAAATAAAATAAATGAAAATTTACATTAGTATAGACTTGAAATTACCTGTATTCCCGCCACCACTACAAATTAACTTCTTTCTATTAATTTTCAAAACATTTGAAATAGTTCTTTTAATTACTTAAGCACCATTGTTACTAACATTAAAATACTAACAAAACTATGGGCTGTGTAGTCCGAAAATAAAGTTTAATTTACTTATTTTATTTTTAATAATCCGTTTTTCCGTTTTCCGACATATTTTTTTTTTGTAGGAAACAAACCTTTTATTGCTGGGGTACCACATATTTCTAACATGAAATAATATTATTGTTACAGATTTAAGTCTGCAGGCGGAATGGACTTATGGCCGTGAGTATTTCATTATCATTCCTATTTACTAGTGAAAAAAGAACCTAATTAGGTAAATTTGACGGCACGGTTGGCACAGTGGTTGAGTGATTGGCTGGCGTGTCACGGGTTCGATTCCCACAAGGAACAAATATATATATGTGTGATCTACAGATATGTTGTTCCGGGTCCGGCTGGTTGTGTATGTTAGTTTAAATGTTTGATAACACACCCACGAAACAGGAGAAATTCCTAGTGTGGCAACGTTTTTAAAAAAGAACATAAGTAAAAAGTCTCATCTTATTAAAATTCTTACACAAACAAGGATGAGTGAAATATTTCAAATACCATCGTCAAAACCTAACAATTAGACAAAAATCTGTTTTATTTGGGCAGAATCTTATTACTATTTTAAATAACTATAGATAGCTAAGAAATATTTAATTGCCTCGATTTGAAACATTCAATCGGCGAATTATTAGATTTAATAATAAATTCTAATGCCAGAAGGAATTTCGTTTTTTGCAGAGTTGACTGAGACTTGCAAAAATTAAAGCAAAAAAAAAATAATTTAACCAAATAATTTTAAAGAAAAAATGATAATAATGAATTAATTTAAAGAATCTTGCATTAGTTTTCATTCTTAAAATAGCTTGTCTTGGTAGTAGGCGAAAAGATAAAGAACTAGTCAATAATGAAATCTGAAACCGACAAAACAAATGAATCACACATTGGATTAAAAGTTAATAATAAAGAGTGATTTTGTCAAACTCTAGTAATAACTTATGTACTTACTGTATCTATAGGTACCTAATAACATGAATAGGTAGACAATAGGTGGATAGTTATTTCAGATTTTGACCAAAAATGGTGGGTTAAGTAGGTAACCAGCACACTTTGAAACAAAAAAGCTTCTGTTTATCTTCAGACACATGCTACCTTAGGTCCCTCATCAATTCTTGAACATGGTGGCTTCGAATCGAACCTGCGGCTCAATACCTTCGACAGCCAGTCGACAGATATTTTAGCTACGGTACATAGTGCACTTTGTGATAATTTAGGTAGATTATCGCCTCATTTCATTTTAAAATTCATGTATCCGTAGATATTTTGCAATATTTCAAAGTTAGTCCTTTAGTACTTGAAAGATTTTCTATTCATAACTAATTTCACCCCTGGAAGAATACCAATAAATTCAAAGTCAGGCAAAGTGCAAGTCGAAGTCGCGCATTAGGGTGCTGTACCAATAATGCTATGAAAATTGGTTATAGTTTTCTTGATTATGAATAAACAGGCTTGAAAAATTCTGATTATTATTTTCTGTATTAGAGTCCATAGTTACACTTATTCTGTGCTGCTACGGTTTCAAAAATATAGCCAGCCCTGTGACACAGACAGCGTAGGCTTTAATAAACATTTCGTCAAACCGGTATAGTCAAGTCAAAAACTGGCTGCAAACATCGGACTCTGACGTATTATTTCAATATAGTATCTGTCAGAGTCTAGTTTCTGAAGCTGTGTCCGCCATTGTTCTTTACCGGCTTGACCGAACCATTCAAGAAACCCGTTGGTATCCCTTGGCCTTTGGGTACGGAACCCTAAAAACGTGGCGATGTCACGAGCGATGGTACGGCAATAAGTGCTGCACTGCAGCTACTGGTGTTTACTAATTATAAACACCAGACATCGATTGAAAGATTATCTTACCATATAATCTAAAAGCTCATCAATTACTAAATTATCTATGTACTACATAGTATATCTATTCACCACATCACAAATTCATTTATGACAGAAAACTTTTATTTGTATAGCTAGTAGCAGCTTGCAAAATATATTATATAACTTTAAACCCGGCGCGATGGTAAAGACAATCTTCTCAGACAGTTGATGATGATTGTTAAGACCAAATAAAAGGACCTGCCCTAATGCCAATTTATTTGTTTTCGATAAATCTCTATCAGCCAACTCCACTAGCAAATCATCTTTACGTAATCCATTCATCCTTTGTTCATCCGTTACTTCCACAATCTGCAAGCATCATAGAACACATAAAGATAGAGTATAACATGAAAATCCCAGTGGAGTTTCAAATATATAAGTATATCAACATAAATTTAACATCACGCTTGTAATCCCCGAAGACAGAGGTGTACCTAATAGTACATCCACATTTCGCCAGTAATGTTTAACTCCCATGTAATGGGGGCGAGCCTATTGCCATCAACTGGACATATATCCAGGCTCAAGTATATCAAGTCAATATTAAACCCTCCTTTCTCCCCACAGAGGAAACACAATGGCCAGGAGTGTGCACGGTCGGCAAGCTGCAGTCTCCGATCAACATCATGTCTCAGGAGACAGTCCTGGACAAGAACCAAGTCCACATCCGAGGACCCCTGGTCTTTCGCGGGTACAAAGATGTGGAACTCGTCGCCAGTAACAATGGACATACCTGTGAGTAGACCAACATGTTTTATTTATTAGAGATAAAATTTGGTTGCTACAAGTGTAATACTCGTAGTGTTGGTTGGTTCTTTAGTTCATACATATATCGACGGCAGCTTGTACAAGTTTTGTTTCAAATGACGTGCAGTCCAGAAAGTTAAACTTTGGGAAAGTAACTAACTTCGCGATGAAGAATGGATGAAGAAGGGAAAGGAAATTAAATGGAAATTAAGTTCCGCAACAGGAAGCACCGAGCACAGGAGCCTTCCGATCCTTCTAACAGCTTCCGGTTTAGTTCGAACCCTACTCAAAACTTACATGTTTACCGTTACTGTGTTTTATTACGGTGAGCTTATTGCCATTAATTGAACATAAATACAAACTTCAAAAGGAAAAGAAATAACACTTTAAACGCAACAAACGGGCTTGCGACCACTTGACGAACGGAGTAGCTTTGAGCAAAACAACTAAAATTCCATGTTTGTTTCAGTGAAATGGGCTGGAGTCAGAGGGAATGAAGCACCGATTCTCTCTGGTGGCCCTCTGAGAGGCAACTACACCTTCTTGCAGTTCCACTTCCACTGGCTGTCAGAACACGCCATTGATGGCATGAAGTAAGTGAAATACGACTCTTTTAAGACCAGTCGAAGCTGGTGTTAGTTTACACTGATCCAGTATTTTAATACCTGTTCAATTTAGTCCACATCCTCTGAATAGAGTTGGTTTTTGGATTGAATTACTGCATCAATGTAACCTTTACCATAAAATATGCTTTTGTGCCTTTACGATAAAATATTTACCACCACTATAACTTTTGAAAACCTAGCAAAAACAGTCAGAGTTTTTAGGCAATTAAGTTCCCACATAAAGATATTTAAAAACTTTAAAACTCATAGTTGTTTACGTACCCATATCTTACTTGAGTCCTTACTTACTTTCGCCTTACGTTGAATGTCCCTGGCATCCTCTCAAACGTAACAATAAATATCTTACGTTTTCAGTCCTTATCAAAATATTTTCAAAGTAAATTCACTGCACAAGTTCATGAAATATTCAAAAAAGTACCTATCCAATTCCATGACGAAAGTGAGTCGTTCTGCTAAGCAAAACCTTTGGCTTACGGATCTTTTACAACTCTTTCAAAAGCCTATCTTTTCAGAAATCTGAGCTTGAAAGGGTGACCTTTCCTATTGAGCACCTTTTCATTCCCACTTTGCCTTTTCATTGCTAACGATGCCAGAACGTGACTTTGCATTTACTGACCCTACCTACTTATTACCTACCCTATTTACTGAAACCCGGCCCTGGTTGCAGTAAATAGTTAGACTAGGGTAGTTTGTTTAATAAAGCTGACAATTCGACTATATGTCAAAAAATGTCAAAATTGACAAATTGTCGCGCTTGCTGTTTAATAAAAGTGACAAATATGTCAAAAGTCGACATGTGAATTCTTGACATATTTGTAATAAAAAAATGCGTTTAATAAAACTCGACATATGTCAAAAAACCGACATCTGCCGGATGTGAACATGTCGAGTTTTGACATATTTTTGTCTTTGGTATTTGTATTGGTATGTTAGGCGTCATAAGCCACTTTTTTAAACCACCACCATATCCGATGCCATTCAATACAATAATGAAAATAAGTAAAGCGTACAAGGGTATATTTCTTTTTTTTTAAAACGTTGCGCCCACACTAGGAATTTCTCGTGTATCGTTGGCGCGTTTGCAAACATTAACACCCGTATCTATAGTCAAGTTAAAGTAATTACTTGAGTTTTCTTATGAATGCAATAGACAAGAATTTAAACGAATTAAGAACCGTCAAAGAAAGCGCAGCTAAGAATTCTAACTTTTTACAGTTCTAACTTAAAACAGTTACTAAACTACATATTAAAAATCGTATCTGAAAAAATTACTTTTACTCAAGTAAACACTTTGACTTGTTTAAAGATACGGGTGTTAAACTCACATACAAAAATAGCTACCCGGAACAACTACCCGTAGGCCATACAAATATTTAGTTCCGTGCGGGAATCCCACCCAATCCCTCAGCCACTGCGCCAACCCTGCCGTCCAAACATATGTATGTATCGTATGTCCGAAACTTTTCATCCGATTTTAAACATTCTCTCACTCATAGAAAGCTAGACTTGCTATGGAAGACGTAAAATTTTTTTCAGTAGTGAAAAAATTGCAATTTATTTACATATATGCCCAAGCGGTTGGGTATTTATTCAATGAAGTAAATAATTGTTAGTAGTGGTAGTGGTAGTTGTAGTTTATTGCTGACAATTTAACAATTAGATCGATTGATAGTTATTTAATTTTGTCAATCAGAGGGCAACCTATTAAAGTACTTATTAGATGCAGCTGATTCTACTGTGGTATCTTAGGACTTATAACCTATGAAACAAATTAATGCATTTAATTCAAAGCGCGATTTTTAGACATCGGAAAGTTGGAAACAAATCATTTCGTATGTCATGCGTTGAATAGTTTCATCCTATGTAAAAACTTGAAGTAACGATTAGAACAATTTAGGTTTGTAGGTATAATCTATGTTGCACTTTTTTAAAAGAAAAATCTCATAGGTATAGTGTAAAAAGTTTTCACTCGAATATCTCACACCATGAAGGTTTAATGTCAATTCAAAGTATATATTACTATAAAACGGCAATTTCATACTTTAACTCCTATTATTTTTATAATAATTTGAAGCGCACGGAGGTCGCGGGCAAGAACTAGTTATATTAATATAATATACGTTAGAAAATTATCGGTGCATTCACCCGTCAAAAGTCAAAAGTGACATGGATTTTTACCGAAAACCAAGGTTTTACGATAACAATTAACGATAATAATATGAAGTAATTATACTACATGTTATTTAAATGCAAGGCTTTTAGTTATGTAAGGAATGTAATAGATAATATTTAAATTATAAAAGAGATAACATTGATAATGTTAATGTTATTAAGTTAATATCACTTCCACTATATTTTAATGAACGGATGTCGGCTAAACAAATATAGAAGACTTTTTCTATCTTCTCTTTTTTCATTCACTCATGGTGATTTTTTAAGAAGCTCTCACAAAATCTGAGGCACTGTTAACTACTGTTACAACAGAAAAAGTATGCGCTTCGGAAATCTTTGTGTCTCCGACTTAGTACGAGCGTCACCCCAAAGAACAAGCTTCTAATTTTTGTACCACGTCGCTTTGCGAGCCTGCCCTCGGTTCGGTTATCTAGTCCAGTCGTGCCTCATTATCTGAAACTCCAAAGATTAAAAAGATTTTTGGTGATTGTGTAGAGTCGTTAATCTCTCATTTTGAAACCATTGTAATACTAAATAGATAAACTGTAAATTTTATACATTATTCCATAGTTGTAACTAGTGGCGGTACTTTCATACAGGCCTACAAGCTTGGCTTGGCCTTATAAACTACTACTCTTGCTCTGCTTGCTTTATAGGCTTGCCATATTGTTGGCACGCCACTGGTTGTAACAACTCATCATCTGTCATCTGTCATCATCAATCTCATCAACTACTCATCATCGCGCGTTCGCGATGTTCGCCGAAATGCATACTTTTACTGGGAAATCTGCAATTTTGGTGGCTATATATCATTTGGTACACTGAAATGGGCAGTCAGCCCTTTTACCAGACTCTGTTGCTTAGCTAATCATCAGCAGTCGTTGCCCCGAGAGAAGCTACACAAACAAAGGAATTTAAATCATCCCAAAACTGCCCAAAATACCGTAATCTTTGTACAAATCAAATCGTACAATATTATGTCACCTGTGATAAGTGGGTATCAGCAGAGTTTGTGTAAGGATTAGCTGTATACTCTGTGGCGTGTGAGTGACATCTATTTGTTCCCTAATTTTGTAATAATACTGCCGCATGCCAGTTTCTTTCCATACTGGAGACTAGAAAGGTTATAAAAAAATGATGTGTTTGCGTACTCACAAGTTGTAACAGCGAATGAGATAGTATTTTAGCCAGATAATTTCCTAACACGCTTAATCATAATTGCCATTGATTTTGAGAATTCCACAACTTTCATATTTGCAATAGATAAGACAACCGCATAAAGACTCTAATTTATAATAAGAAAAAAACAGAAAATATTTAAAATCTTTTTATTTTGTTTTACTAGCTAATCAGATAAAAACAGTAAAATATGTCAACATATAATAAAATAAATGAGCTACTTGTTTCTTTATATTTATATATAAATGTGTACCTACCTATTAGTAGCAAAAGAGATACATTTTACGACATGTAGAAAATGAAGAATGTTGAGTTGATGAAAAAAATTGCAATTAAAATAGATATTATTTAACTTAGACTCTAAGGTGTTTCACTCTCCTGCAAAAACTTTAGAATTGGAAGAAAGAAACAGAACACGTTTATGTTTATTTGGCACGTGTCCTATGTACCTACACACAATTTTGATTTTGTTGACAAACTCGACAATCCCAAGGGGTATCGTATTATCCAGCAACTAGATTGTGGAGGTCAGGAGGCATTTGCTCCATGTAAAATACTGGTATTCAGCTGTATCCGGTTAGACTGAAAGTCGACCCCAACATAGTTGGGAAAAGGCTAGACAGATGATGACCCTGATTTAACCAAAGGTTTTTATCACCAGGTATCCTCTGGAAGTCCACATGGTCCACGTCAAGACTGGCCTGACTTTGGACGAAGCTATGGAGAGATCTGATGGATTGGCTGTCATTGGTGTGTTTTTTATGGTAAGCAGAAACATTCAATTAGAAAATCTTTGCGGCGGTATGCAACGCCACATACGAACTACTGATGAAAGTTGTCGACACAGACCCCCGACAACAATAGCCGAGATATAGCCCCCCAGACACAACTGCGGTCTGACCGGCGGATCCGTCCTTTTCAAAAGAGGATGAGGAACTTTTCACCATGTTCCTCATACGTCTTTAGTTTCTTTTGATTTTTACTCTCTCCTTTAGTTCTTCATACGTCTCTGCATGCCGACATCTCTGTATTCACAACGTGAATTATAGATACATTTGGTTTTTCTACCCGCCTTGTGCTTCCTCTTTTCGTGTGGTTAGTGTCTAACCTGATGTGATAGTGTTGAGCCATGAGCCTCTGAATTAGCTTTATATGCCTCCGATAAATATCTCTCAGACATGCCGGTTTTGTTTCCTCACGATGTATCCCTTTGCCAAGCAAGTGATAATTACATAATACGCACATGGATCCGAAAAATCAGAGGTGCGTCTCTTAGGTTTGAGCTCGAGACCTATGGACTTGGCAGTCCCACGGTCACACCTCTAGGCTATCACTGCTGTTTGTGCTGAATCAAGCTGATCCGAACATATGTTTTATAGCACCCCTTTACCGGCCTTTATTTTCATCGTCATTACCACACGGGGTAGTAAATCTAACATTTCTTTATTCTTTGAAGGTAAACAGAGGGTATGAGAGCTCACATGCTCTGGAGCAGCTAATACCATCAGTCCCCTACATCGCTAGCAGCGGTTCCAACCAGACCGAGAGCCACAAAATTGATATCACGTAAGTACAGACTTAATTTTTAAGAATATTTAGTTTCAATGTTTCTGCTAATAAGTGTAACACAACTTAAATGGAGGTTCACTTCCGGATAGTTTACCTTATTGTTCCATTGTCAAAAGCTAACCGAATTTGCCCCACACCTGCATATTCAGCCTCTAACGTTCTACACAAACCAGCTCTTAACACAAACATCGTCTATGTTAGAGCAAGCCAAAATGCCTTAAATTAGGAAAATACGTAAAGGTCACAAAATTCGTTCCATTGCTTCTTGAAAGTGATTAAAGGCAGGAAGTCGGTATGGGAAATAATTATTATTGTAAGGGCTTAAGACTTAAAAACAATAGAACAAAAGCAGGAGGTTTTAGTTGCGGTTGAGTACTTCAATGCACTGTCAAAGACAAATCAGTCTATTAGTGATAGTTTAACAATGCTTCCTCCCCAATCTTCTTTTCCCTATCAACATCAACATGAACTTGACCAGAATAGCTCACACCAAAGCAATAAGTAACTTGTCAGTGACGCCTGGGTAGGGGCAATCGCTTTTAAAGCATTTCGTATTTCTGCAAATACGACGATCTCTTGATACTTGTCAATCCGATACATTATTATTGAGTTTTTCATCATTTATCGCTGATAGAATTTTACTTTGTCTCGGTATCCTGGCTGACTGACCAGCATAAGCAATTCAAATTATCTTCCAAAAATTTCCAATGCACACATCCTAAACATTGATATGGTTTGTAACAGGCGTCTGCTGAGCCGTGAGCCTCAGTCCTACTTCACGTACCACGGCTCCCTCACCACTCCACAGTGCCAGGAGATAGCCACCTGGATCGTCATGGATAAACCCCTGTTCATCACTGCAGACCAGGTGAGAATTAATTTCAATGAGACATATATTTTTCAAAAGTTATGAACTAGTAATTCCGTTGTTCCTGGGTACCCAATCTTTCTGAAACATTACGATAAAAATTAAAAAAATGTTTTTATCGATACAATTAACCCCAAGCTACATAAAATGTATGAAAACAAAGTCCTTGTGTTTTAACTCCAGGATGTTGTAAAAAGCCCATGATCATATTTTTATCACTAACATTGGTGAGGACACCTAGACTTATAAGAAATCTGAAAATGAAACTCCACCTTGTGCAAGGGTGGTCATCAATGCTCCCGTATTCTCTGTATGAAGAAACCCTTATTCACGAGTCAATGGAACAATGATAGGCCGATGTCATAAACGCAAAATACTGAACTCCTTTTTCTCCTTCAGTACAGGATGTTCACCAAAGTCGACGTGGGTGGTGACTACAACTACAGGAGTCTTCAGCCTACTAATAATAGGGTGGTCTACCGCTCCATAGCTTCGTGTGCCTCGATCCTTGCGCCAGCAGTCCCTGGCAGCTTGCTCACCCTCCTCTCCTGCCTGTCTACGACCCTTGCTGGAGGAGTCAACAAGGGTGTGAGTGCCATCTGGAATATCAAGCAGAAACTCTTTGGAGACAGCATCAAAAAGTGCGTGAAGCTTGCTTAGTTGGATTTTGGAGCCTAGAGGCCTCTTTCATTTCCAGAGAAGTTCTAAGGGTCTTGAAAATGTGAAGTGTCCACCTGGAGGTGGTATTATATGGCCTAATGTATTTAGAGGATTGACAAAATTTTAGGAACTGCCAAAAAAATATATTAGTGATTTGTGAAGGTGCCAACAAAAAGGGTTGTGTTTCGACATGTAGCTGACTTCTATGATAAATCTATAAGTTTGAATGTGCCATATATGCAACAAATTAGAGAAGTCAGCGAATATTTTGTGCAGTGATTTTAGGCACCTTAGAATGTTTTTAAATTATATGTTAGAAAGAAAATGATTAGAAGTTCTCAAAAAAGGTGTTTAGCTAGACGGTTCACGAGAGGCTCGTGGCTAACAACACTGTGTAAGTTTATTATTATACCTTTCATTTATATGTAGCATTTTCACCCTACACCTATATGTATATTCGTGCACTATTAAAATTTCTACCCTCGGCGCTCGACCGAGCTCTGAAAATTCAGCAGTGCGTCTTTATTTAGGCTTATATTTTCATGTCGCCTAGACCTAAAATGGTCAATAATAGTTTATTGCATCATCGATGTAAAATAAGTTATTATCGATGTAAAATTAATTATTATCAATCGGCGATAATAAGGTACCTATGACGTCAAGATCAATAATTCATTTTCGCCTTTTCATTGTATGCGGACATTTTTATCTTACTCTAGATCCAGACAAAGACTTAGCGTTAGCTTTTACTATTATTTAAGTAATCATAATTTTTCGGTAATTTTCCGCAAAAGATATAGCCCTGATAAATCCATACTAAATTAAAATAAACGCCAAAGTAAATCTGTCTTTCGGTCGATCTGCTTGTCGTTTCGGCTGAAAGGATTTGGATGAATTTTGGCACAGGGATAGAACATGACCTGGGTTATCATTACAAAGAATACTTTATATTTAGATAGTTTGTTCTCATGGGACAATTTCCGTCTTATACACAAGCGAAGCCGCGGTTATAATCTAGTACTAAATATTATGTATTATCGCCGATTTCTAGTCATCAGCAATATATAGATTGTTTAATTAATCTAGCTTACGTTGCACGTGTTGATAAAAAATATTTAAGATGTAAAGATTCGATTATGAGATCGCATTTCGAGATAGTCACACGATTTAATATGAAGCACAAAATTAAATTAGTTTTTAATTACGGATTATTTGACGTTCCGCTGTTATGCTGTTACGCAATCCTAATTTAACATGTTTTATAAACTTTTTGCAGTACCCAATAATATAGTTGTACTTCGATCTTTTGGTACGTGGCTATATTTGGAACTAACGCGGCCATATTGTTTTTTTTTTTAATAAATTTCATCTCCTGACAATGTCAATAGAGCGCCGAAAGAACCATACAACACTATATATCAATGATCTTACTCAGAATACTAATCTTTTTCATCACTACTAGTAACTTAAATACACTTCCTAAAGGCATTTGTCACCAAGTGAGTGTTTTAAAGAATTACCTTTATTTAAGTCTCTTATATTCAGCAAGATAATAATCCGCAATGAAAAACTAGTTTCATTCCTTTTCAGCATGTTTTTTATAGTGATTATATCGAATTGATGATTAATTATCGCTTATCACCGATTTTAAAATAATTGTCACGTGGAACAAGTATCACGTGATTGGACATGTGAGTAGAAATTAAGTACTGAATTTGTGGAGAAAAAAAATACATGATAAAATTCGAAATTAATTTCAAGATGACATTGAGGTATTATCATCCAAAGTTTTAAACCCTAACTTTAAAAATGTGACATTATTATCTCAAAATAACAATAAAATTATTCGGGTACCCGTAACTATTTATGTACGAAATAGTAACCCATCATAAAACGGTACTGCTCAACGTCACAATTCTTTATCAGAATATTAAATTATATCTCTATTATTATAATTATCTTAGGCTAAGGATTATCACAATGCAATAGACTACTATTATACCAATAAATATGATTTATTGGCATAATAATTATTTTTTAATTTATTAATAGATTTATTGGTTGTTTGTGACGTATTTAATCTTAAGTAAAATCATAAATGTAAATAAGTTATAATCGTAAAAGCTTTTTATAGTCGGAAAGCGATTGATATTTACGTCATTTCTTAGTAAATATTTGCTTATTTTTAAAAGAATGCAACATAATATTAGTGTTGTTAATAACTGACAACAATATATTATTATTTTAACAACCATTACAACGATTTGTATACTAGGGTTTTATTTGATTAATAAATGTTTTGTTATTTTTGATAAATAATAATCGGCTGTGAATTATGAACGATTGGAAAAAGATTGTGTGTTAATGTGTGACTATTAAGTTTAAAAATGTACAGTACATTATAATAATCGCAGTTTGAAAAATATATAACAAATAGAAATTATTCACGGATTTGATTTGTTTACCTGCTTGGTTTTCAAGAGGGTGGCTATAGAGTGAAATATTTTGCTATTTTATATAACACTCATATCCCCTCAATTTGTGGTGCTTTAGACAACCTGGTGAATTCCCCGCTATTATCTACGAATCCTTAATCCTTTGTGAAATCTTAGCTTAAGTGCACTACCTCTACTTACAAATCACAAATATACGAATAGTATGCGCTACAAAGCTTAAAGCACGTTTTTCAGTAACTGAGTCAGTAAATTGCCTCACAGGCGAGGCGGAGCTGATCTGGCACAAGACACCTTCCAGGAGTATTACCTAATTGTGTGACGTCCACCTCATCCTTGGTAGTCAGACTCAAGTTGACTAACCAATACATACTTATTCACACCAAGACATGGTCTATCTTAGAGGGTTCTTGCCGCTGAATTGTTAAAGAATTTTTTTTACTAGGAATTGCGAATTCTAGATTTGTGCCCGGTTGATGGCAATATGCTCGCCTCTTTTTCAATGGGACTTGAACATATCTGGTGAAATATGGCTGATACTTAACTGGTTAGGCAAACGTGTACATAACATGACACTCACATTTCGCGAGTTATGCTTAAGTCCCACGCAATAGGGGGCGAGCCTATTGCCCTCAACCGGGCACAAATCCAGACACCACGGCTGCTACTGATAAATTCCTGACGGAAAAACCCAATAGCGCTTTGCCTGACTTGGGAATGGAACCCAGGACTCCATGCTCAGCAGTCGCGCTTGCGTCCACTAGACACCCAAGGCCGTCAATTCACAGCTGCAGCAGTGTATAGCTACAGAAAACGAACATCATAATTATCGTTATCATTAATCGAAATTAATCAATCTCTACTTATCAACATTTACTTCACAACACTTCTGAAACTGATAACTTTACAGAAGAATGTAATTTAGTTCGATGACTGCCGCTGCCTGACCTAACTCTATAGGTAAATATACGATAAGCCTTTTAATGATCTCTGTTTGAACCCACAAACACTTTTGTCCGCTGTTATTATTTCATCAACACTGCTAAAACCTGCTGTCTTGTATGGATCAGAATGTTGGGCCACAAAAGGGATGAATGAAAGGCATTTGCATGTGGCTGAGATGAGAATGCTATGGGAGATGTGTGGTGTTACGCCAATGTATACGTGGGTTCAAATGTTTGTAAACGCACCCACGATACAGTAGAAATTTCTAGAGGGGAAAACGTTAAAGAAAATGTCTCATTTTCTAGGGTATTTGGGGTTGTATTCTTGATTCCTTTTCTTTATCGGCTTATAAATTACAGCTGCCTACCTACTGTTATTTTCACTTCACCAGTTTAGGTACTAATAGATTCCTTGAATTTTTCCAAAGGTTAGATTGTTGTTGTACTTAATTAGTCATGATTATCAACAATTAGTGAATCATGTATCACATACTGATTAATTACGTCATAGATACAGATAGGTGCACACTGATAGAACTTCAGTTTTGTTTGAGCGACATGATTTTGTATGAATTTTACTTAATTGATAATTTTCTAGAACGTTCTTGACGGTAAAATTATTGTAAAAAATATATAATTATGTCCGTAAGGATTGAGAAGCCACTTTTACATTGATATTACTTTGGATATATTTTACTACAAACAGAATTTGGCCTACAAAATTATTTGCTTTCTTGATAAATAAGGGAGCTCCTCTATCCATTCAGACATTAATAATTTGTGGCAATGACCATTTTTTGACATTGATAAAAAATCCAGTATTGCTGACCTAGCTTATTCAATTGAAACTCCTTACCACACCACGCCCACAAACTTGTGGCCTACTATAATATTATAATACATAGTACACGGTCCAGAACTGTCAATAAATGGCCAAGCAGTCCTTTCATGTCTACTTACTACTGCAACATCTGTCAACTGTCATTTTCTCGGTAGCTGTACTGTAACTATAGGTACCTCCGCCTCAAAAGTTATAATATACGACAAACAAGGCTATTTGAAGACAATATCTTAGACATCTTGAATGAAATTGTGCCAAGTAGCGACACATTAGGGAAGTGGAACCATGATTACCAGAACTAGCATATCTAGATTCTTGGATTAGCTAGGTATGAGTATATCTACTGACCTAATTATTACTTTATCATATTTAACATACATAATATCTGAAGGATGTTTCTTATAGTAATGATTAAAGTAATTTTTTATCACACAAGGCCACTGGTCGTGGTCACTGAATTGGTAGCTAGCAACACGAATCGCGTTTCGGAACTCAAGTAGAGTGGGCAGTACACCTAGCAAGGCGCGCTGATGGCAGGTGGAGTAGAGCTGTGAACGAGTGGCGCCCAAGGATGGTGGAGAAGTGTTGGTCGTCCAGCAGCGAGGCAACAGCTGACAGTTTTGCCATCGCTGGTAAAACCTGGCTGCGGTTGGCACAAGAGCGTGGAGAATGGCACAAACAAAGAGAGGCACCCAGCAGTGGGTGAAGTCGGGCTGTGGATGATGATGACGATTAACATATTTATGAGTCGCTCAAAATCCAGCCACTATTGATCAGTTTTTTAGGGTTCCGTAGCCAAGTAACAAAAATGGCACCCGTCTGTCTGTCTGCTTGTGCGTTCGTATGTCACAGCCTCTTTATTCCGAGACTGGTTTCAATAAATAGGGGATCGCCTTAAAACCATGTTATGTGTTATGCTCCAGTTCTAAGATTTACATTTATGATACCTATGACTTAGCAGTAGAGTAAGTGTCTGATGTAACTGAGGGTTTAAAAATAATTTATTATGTAACATATAATATTATGTGTATAACTGTGTTATGTCTATGTCTTCATAAATGACATCGAGGTTTGTAAAATAGTATGTTTTTTTTTTAAGTCAATGGTTGATGTGATATTCGCTTCTGTGTAGTCAGGTACGAAACACCGGCCTCATCTAGTTTTAAAAAAGAACACTTGTAAAAGTGTTTGTAAAAACCTATTTGCAAAATAAACTTCATTTATCTAAACCTGTAAAAATTGTGCCTACCCCCCCCCCCTTCCCCGGGCCTCTAATTTTAAAATAAGAAGAGGAAAATTCTGAAAAAAGTTCATGTAGCTACCCTATCTTATTTCATTACGAAACAATTAAATTAAAGATTCCTAAAAATAGTAGTTTATCTTCAAAGTTAGACGTACATACTGATAAAACTCTATTTTTAGCATCATAAATACTTTGCAAAACAAAGATAAAAGCTATATATATATCGATAAATCCTTGAATTATCGAGTACACGTCACTTAATTTCTTTTTTATCAGCCCTGAAAACGGTTATTAATTAACTTAGCCGCTTAATTTACACTAAAATAAAAAATAAAAAACTGAAAAAAAAATAACCGACTCCGAAGTCGGTGACTATTGTTTATTTCATTGTCTTTTTTGCCACCGACTTCAGAAAGTAAAATTATTTTCCATTTTTTGTGTTTTTTTTGGAAGTCGGTTATTTTTTGCAAAAAAGTTTTTATTTTTAGTTATCGTATCACACACAAAGCCTTGTCAAGTATCAATTTCGCAATTTCTTTTACTTGGAAAACATAATTGTACCAAATATTTTAATAAAAGATATTCTGATAAAATTTCTATGGGACCAATCGGGAAGTATTATATACGTTCAGATACAAGAAGATTCAAATCGGTTCATAAATGACGAAGATATGAAGTAACAAACACAAAAAAATAAAATGAAAAAATACAACCTAATTGAGAACCTCTTCCTTTTTTGAAGTCGGTTAATAAAGGTTATGAATACTGATTGTAGTCACATTAACGAACTTCACCAACAACATAAGTGCGTAATTTTGAACTAAACAGTTCAAGTTACCATTTAACATCTGAAATTCCGATTTTCAGCGCAATGAAAACTTATCCCTATAAAGTACTGGCACAAAGACAGCAAGGGGTTGGGACAAGCAACTGCCAGAGCTGGTGCCAAGCTATGAGCCGCAGTTTCAGGTAGCGTTGCTGATGGTCGTTGCTTGTTTGTATGATAGAACTTTGTATTGGACAATGTTTTTGTAGGCTGCAACAATGAAAAGGTTCTTCGATCGATAGAAATCGATACTAATATTATAATTGCGAAAATAATCTTTCCTTTTAAATTACTTTTTCAACAGGTTTGGACAAAATATTCGCACGGATATACCATGACCTAGCTTAGGACACCTCACTCCCCCCCGGGGCGAGGCCCGCAGGTCAAAATTCGAATTAGATCCGGCTGCCCCACGACGGGGAAAACCGGTGAGGTTTTAATCACTACGAGTCTGACAGACCCCTCCGCTCTCCCCAAGGCGGAGGACACCCATTAAGGAATTCCACATAGAGAATAGAAACGGTTAGGACATACAATAGTTTGTTCTCGGAAGTATGTTCCCGTGACTTCAAAGCTGGTTTGACCTCTACGCGGGCCAACCCGCGGGCAATGAATAATAATAAAACAATTTTCTGCTGTAGTATTTATTCTAAAGCAGCACTATAATATAAGAAATTTCAAAACAAGCTGAGCGCATCTGTTTCTCATTCGTCAGCCCGAGACGAGCAAAAGTGATCAAATATTCAAACTTAATTTGGTGCAGGCTTCACCAATGCATATGAGATACCTTTCGGAGTGAGGGGGCAAGCTTCATTTAATATTTATTGGAATTGCTTGTTTCACTCATAATTAGATGTAACTTTAATTGCAATTGTTTTGATTTGTATAGAGGAGCTCGTGACCAAATAAAAACCACCTGGGTCGATCTTCAAAGTTAAGCCGCGTTTGCTAGATCGGTCCGTGGATGGGTTATCATCCCTTACTCACCAAGTTTCTTAAACTGTAAGTCCTCGCTGTCATTCGTAGATCAGACAGATTTTGTAGTCAGTGTCCCAAAAGTCTGACAACCAGTCAAGGGCCCAGTACTAACTGGGTTGTGGAGGTCGGATTGGCAGGCGCTCTATGTAAAATACTGGTATTTAGCTGCATCTGCATACTTTTTCTTTCATTATTTCAAAAAACTTAATAAATTCTTAAAATTCAATTCTCTCATTAAGAGCAATTTCTTCCCCGATGCTGTGGACACAGTTTTCACCGAAATCTAAAATACGAGATCGTCCAGAATTTACATTTACAGACTCCTGATCTTACAAGAGAGTTTATTCTATTTATATAAACGGATCGGTCAGGCCTAGCAATTGTGATTGTCTGCGAGGATGTGACCTAATGGCCGCGAGTCTACGAGACTGATACTTCCGCTTTAACATATCAAATTGAGACTAAAATAGGATGTAAAAGGTAACGGTATGTGGTTACGATCGAAATGTTTGGAAGTGCTGATTTGTTTAAATATTGATAAAAAATCCACGCTGTGCCAGGCAGCCCAGTGTTAATTTATTGATTACTTAATTTATTTAGAAATAGGTACAGAATTTGTGTTGACAGTTTGTATGTCTTAACTTCATACATACATCACATCGGGCAGAGGTGTACCTAATGGGACACCCACATTTCATCATTTATATTTGAGCATATTGCCATCAACCGGGCACGAATCCAGTGCCCGTGCTCCGTGGCTTCGACTGAGAAATTCCCAAAAAAAATAACTACACTCTGCCCGACCTAGGAATCAAACCCAGGTCCTCATGCTCAATAGTGCTACAATAAAGAGGCAGCCTAAATATCTCACATAAAAAACAAACTAACTAACCAAACATTTAATTTTTGAATGATACCAAGATACTCTTCAACGCTGTCAACCCGTAATATGGACAAATGGCGGCATTGCCACATCATATGACAATGCTTAGCATATCCCTTACACCGTATATTATGGGGAAAAATTTTATTCCACAAAGACATTATTAAATTTAAGTGCGAAACGTTATCTCAAGGTTTTGAAGTACCCACCATCCACGCAATTATCCTTCCATAACTACTTTTATGTGTTATTTCATGTAAATATTTAGGCTCTACGATAGTAAAACTGAAGACCTACATACAACAAATGTCGAGATTTTCCAAGTGTAACCTAAATCTAAAGTATTTGCTATGGATTATTTTTTTATTACTGGTTTTCTTAACCTAAAACCTTGAAAAATATTTGCAGTACGTTATTTGTGCTTCAAAAACTTGATAAGATACTAGTATCACCGTGAAAAAAAAAACATAAATAAAAAAGGCCTCTTCTCATACGAAGAAAGTGCATGCATTTAATCCAAGAGGATTAAATTAATGAAATCATCTCCTGTTAAACAAGAGTGATGCGTTTCGATTTGAGCCACTACAGTTGAAAAGTGTCTTATTGGTGTCAGCGTACTAAGACACTTTTCAACTGTAGCTCTAACGCACTATGTTCTAATCATTTGGGCAGTGTTGAGCACCATCCAAATCTTGGACTGATCCTAAAGGCCTTTGAGCCCAATGAGCGTAAAGGCCAACACACTATAAATAAACGTGATCATCGATGTTCTTTTCTTCTCTCTAAGACTTACAAGGTGTAGGTAAGCAGGTCCAGATCCACGAAGCCGTCAACCAAGCATTCTGTACTAACTTCAACTCAAACTCAAAGCATTTATTTAAATTAGACTACTACAGGCACTTTTGAGTGTCAAAAAAAAAAAACAAAAAAGCGAAGCTACAGTCCCAGACACAAGGCATTAATAACTTGCGAAAATACTGGAGTTGCACATTCCAAAGCGTAGATCTTTATGGAGAAGAATGGGCCAGAAACTCCATGGACACTTTTTAAAATACTCATCAAGTAACCCTACATTACATTGGACTCAATCGTAACTCTAAAAATGTAGGTGTGCCATAGGAGCAATCAATCAATCAATCAATTTTTATTTGTGAATACAGGTATTACAATAAAGGTCTTATGTATACATTTTAGTCGAGCTCTATGTCCTACCAATGAAATTGGTGTACAAATATTAGTGTTTTTACTAATAATTCTAAAACTATACAATACAAAGTCACGTTAGAGTAAATACTGTAAATTTTTATTATTAATAGATAATTAAGCACGTCTGCCTATCCCTTTGGGGATTACTGGCGTGATATTATGCCGTGAAAGTTTTAAGTTCTACATATAAGAACCTGCCAGACTTAGAAAATTGTTAAGTCTTTTTAGTGACCTAACTCCACTTACTCATCTTTCTATCAGCCGCAATCAGAGCACAATAGATTATCTATTCATCTGCTTAAGCATCCGTTGACCAAGATATTCCAGACCTAGTCTAGATTTCCTGGCGATTACGTCTAATGGCCGAGGGGACGCGATGCATTATCTATTTGTGCAGATGAAGATACGACACGTCTAGATGGATGGCCGGGGTTTATAATAAAGATGGCATTTTCATGCAGTTTTGTAGGAGAAAAACTGAAAAACTTTGGTTGTTTTTAGGTAACCCTTCTCTAATATCAGAAGATCATACGAGTAAAAGCTTCGTTCCTCTTACTATTTTTGCTGTGTTCGACGGGGGCCATAATGGTGTCATTATATTTTAAGTGACCACTTTGGAATGCAATCACGTGAGTTGAGTTCAAATACTGTTTGGCTCAAAATTCAGCTACTTCGCGTAGCTTCTCCCTTATTCAAACATATTTGAACTTTTTGCCATCGATACGATAAGAAGAAGAAATATTATGTTCTTGCTGTTTCCCGCGCCTACGTTCGCGTAGAAATTCAGATGTGTATATCATTCCCCAGGGTATTATCTATCTATTGGCCAAGTTTTATTACGATCCGATCAGCCGTTTAGTCGTGAAAATCCAAACAACAAACACAGTTTCTTTCGCATTCATAATATGGATTATTCTTTCAGATTATCATCAAATGCATATTATTATTATATACTAGCTGACCCGCACAACTTCATCTGCGTTACATTTTTTATTAATGCTCCGCTCCTATTGGCCGCGGCGTGATGTTATATAGCCTTCCTCGATAAATGGGCTATCCGAAACTAAAAGAATTATTCAATTAGAACCAGCAGTTCCTGAGATTAGCGCGTTCAACAAAACAAACAAACGAACTTTTCAGCTTTATAATATTAGAACCAAATACTTTTACAACAACAATTTAAGTTTTTTAGACCACAGTTTTAGATATACAGGGCGTCCCACGGATATGCCACATGGAGGGAAAGTACCTTGAATATGGCAATGGAACATTTTACTGAAAGAAGACATTATTTGAATTTAAAAAACAATTTAAACTGCATTCATATATATTTAAATAATTACATGGTTGAACCGGGAATCGAACCCGTTACATGTGAAAAATAATCACCCTGTAGCTGTCTCCACATTCGGACATTGCACATTATATCATATATAACAACCGCATACCTACATACCGAGATCCCTCCGTCGAAACCCGGCTGTTATTTGTAAATCTTTGATAGTCGGCACGGATACGGAGGAGCTCGTGGCTAAATGATAACAGCTGGTCGGGTCGATCGTCAGGTTAAGCCGCGCTTGCCTGGGTTGGTCCGTGGATGGGTGACCACCGAGTATACTCCGGGCCTCGGAAAGCACGTTAACCCGTTGGTCCCGGCTGTCAATTTAAGATCTTTGACAGTCGTTACAGGTAGTCAGTGACCCGAAAGTCTGACAACCAGTCTTACTAAGGGGTATCGTATTACGCTGTACTAAATGGGTTGTGGAGGTCAGATAGGCAGTCGCTCCGTGTAAAATGCTGGTATTCAGCTGCATCCGGTTAGACTGGAAGCCGACCCCAACCTAGTTGGGAAAAGGCTAGGCAGATGATGATGGTAGTCGACACGGATAGTCAGAAGCCCGAATGAACAACCAATCTTGCTAAGAGATATCATGTTACCCAGTAGGTAACTAGGTTGTAGTGGTCAGATAGGCAGTCGCTCCATGGAAAGCTGGAAGCCAACACTTACAAAGTTGAGAAAAGGCTCGACAATTGCTGGACTCGTTAGATGGCGTCCCATTCACAAAGAGGAGCCCTGAGTCACGCAGTAGGAACTGCATCGGCAGATTATGTTACGTCGCGTCGGTATAAAATTACAGCCCATTCATTAATAAATTCTTCCAAAATATGGGAAACGATTCTTGTATTCTTGATTCCCGTGAAATCTTCTCAACAAAATCAAAAACAATGTCGATTATCATTGATTTGTTTTGAAAACATCAGATATCTTTTTTAATTCAGCGATGAGGCGCGCGGCATCTCATTCACAATTAAAACGTGGTGACGAGCAGTGTCCAGCTTTACTAGTGCCAATATGTTAAGGATTGTCTGCTTTTTACCGTTCTTAGGTATGTACTTGAGTGTTTTTACTTTTCTTTGTTGAGCTTTGTCGAAATTATGAGTGTGTCGAGTGAATCGGTGATAAGAAGATATTCACCAAGGGGTTAAAACAGTGTCTTATGTCACGGGTGCGATGTTGAATCCCGAGCGTAACGAAGGAATCTAGGGCTCCTGAGTGCAGCGATGACTTCAAGTTCGCCCAACACGAAGAGACCTTTATCCTCGAGGAGTATTTACTATACACCTACTATTATAAGGTAATAATAATATCCAATTCTATATTCGATATTTATTTTTACCAGATTACCACAAGCCAAAAGTCAGTCTTTATATGTTTCGGTCTAAATTCTCATACGAATTTTTTGGTTCAGGTTCCAAATCACGTTATTGAATAGCAGGTTAAAATGCAATTCATTCAGTACACTATTAACCCGGCTCAGCGTGAGCCTAGGGCTAAATTACCACAAACATTTTTCTATAAGTGCCTACCTAAAATCGTTGATTAGAATAATACAATATGATGACAATAGTATGAGTAGCGAATCTCATTGTATTACTGTTTATAGTACACACATTGTTTAGAACGGTGAATAATGTGAATTGTCTATTTAGGTAGTTGTGAGCCACTTTGTAACGCACCGGGATTTGATACAGATACATTGTGGAGGCTAGATCCATCAAAATTGCCGCTCATCTTTGCTATCCACCCTTGAGTATCTTATTCTTGAAAATGTATTTTTATTATGTAAATCTTATCTGCATCCCATTTTTCTTACAGCTCTGTCTTGAAAAAAAAGTCGCTTCTTTATTCTTTATTGCACACAAAATTAAAAGACATACATACAAATTTCAATATATATGTAGGTTATGTACAACGGCGAGCTTAACCCAGTATTGACCCTTCGTACCTATCGTCATGATATTTTTTCTGTTTCATTTTTCTCCTCGTTTTATATCAAAGCATACAAATTCTGACTAACTCATCATCGCCCAACCCATACCCTGGGACTGAGAAAGTTAAAGTTTTGAACAGAGGGTGTTTATCTCTGTAAATCGAATCTCCCGGGCTACGACTGAGAAATTCCTTATAGAAAAACTATAACACTTTGTCCGACCTGGAAATGGAACCCAAGACTTCTTGCTCAGCAGTCGCGCTTGCGACCACTAAGCCAGCGAGGTCAACGAGGTTCTTGCGTCATGTTCCATGGCTGTTCCAGAAATCGCGGCAGCAGCTTGCACGGCGCTAGCAGAGACCATGGGGGAAACTACAGCGGAGACCACGGCCGGCACAACCACCTCCTCATCATCGTCGACATCGTCCACCACGACAACCGAGACCATCATCATAGACTATGAACCGGTATGGAGTTATGACGGTAAGACCACTTTCTACTTACATTTTAAGTTCTAATAAATTCTCGGAGTTTTCCGGCCAGAGTTGAATAGGTATGCTATTCACTTGAGAGCAGATGAAAGATCATCACAACAAAGCTCTCGAAACCACCACCTTAGAAAGCCATCGAATTGGTGTAATGGGCTAGATACCCGTAGCGTATAAAATAATTTGATGATTATTCATCAAATTATTTTATTGATGTGTGACTTCTGAACTATATCCTGGCCATTTCTCTTCTTTTGTCGTGTCGACGGTAACCTAATATAACTACTTTAAAAACAAAAACAAGTTGTCATTGACATGACATGTCATGCATGACATGTATCGAATGAGCGCGAATCGGCAAACGTGTGTGGAGTCAACCCCTAGATTAAATTTATGTACTCGTATGTTGCTGTGACAAACTAACTGCGGATTAAGGACAGAGTGTTGAGGTGCAGCTGAAAGAGGTCTATACCTATCATTGGACTGAGATAGGCTGCCTTAATCCTATCTATAAGTATTATTATGACAAAATGCGAAAGTAAGCAAGTGAAAATTCACAATAACACAACAAAACCATGACAATAGTCAGGGCAGATGTGTGTGTTTCAGGCCTAAGCGGCTTCACGGATTTCGATGAAATTTGGAAAAAAGGTAGATCATTATGTGGGTTTGTAAGGCGTAGGATAGTTTTTATCTCGTTACTACGCTGCTGTGGGCTATCCGACATCCACGCGTCAGAGGTTAGTTATCAGATACGTTAGCCGGAACTTCAAGTATAAAATAAAATAAAAATAGCCTTTATTTTCTACTGTCTAACATTCAAAACTTAACACGAAATTTAATCTACTTTACAATAGTGCTTATATGTATTTTTGTATTATATTTATGTGTGCATAACTAATCCAACTAATCTAATTTGTATAGTAGTACTCGCCTCTGCGGCGTAGGCCCCTCCTAAACCTTTCCATACATCTCTTTCCCGCGACTTACGCATCCATAAGGGTCCACCTCTCTGGTTGAAGATGTCTCTCCATCTTTTACTTGGTCTCCCCTTTTTCCTTTCCTGTCTCTTGGTACTCATTCTGTCACACGTTAAAACTGACAACGGAACTTCAAGTATGTACTGGCGAAATAGAGCAAAAAATTACGACTGAAATAAAAACCGTTTAAGGAATTCTCGGAATGTAATTACCGGTACATTGTTGTACGGAAGCTAGGTAATATCGAACTCTTGATCAAGTTTAGCGACGGTGGCGTATCGAGAGTCAATTATAGCCGTTATTAAAGTTTTGTAATTCAAGGTGATGGTGTAACACCGTGTAATGTATTAGACTTGGTTTATCGATCGCAAGAAAATCATTGAATCAGTTTCTATTCTTTTATAAGTATTGTATTGTAGCTGGAATACGCATTCCTATGGTTTCCTTTCATCAAACAAATTGTTTAATGTCCCATTTTTGTGGCTCGATCCACCTCCGCTATACCGCGTGAGCTAGCAATGCTCAATGCGCTCGTGAAGACCAACCCTAGATTGAATTTGTTTGCTGATGTTAGAATGTTGCGGGTATTGTAAAATGAAGAGTGACTGGAATAATTTAATTTATAATTAATGGCTAACACTGCATTAAATTGTACCCGAGTTGTACACATTCTATGGCACACGGCCGTAGTAAGTGTTGCTTTACATAAGTGAAAGAATTTTCCAAATCATTTATGAAACTGAAATTAGCTCCTACAAAAAAAATTTACAAACTTTACTTCTGTATAGTGTTAGTACCTATAGAAATATAGTAAATACTTTTGCAGACGAATCCAAATGGCCAGGCCGCCATTGCCAGAAGGGTGGCAAGAGGCAGTCTCCCATTGACATCAGGACCAACGACGTGATCAAAGACTTCTCGAGGCAGTACATCAAGTATGGACCATTGCAGTTCACGGGGTACCATAAGGTGCTGGTCTCGGGGATCAATAATGGACATACAAGTAAGTAGTTCCGTTTATAATCAGGGACTGTACCACCATCTCTTAAGGTATAAATACACTACTGTTACACACTTCACAGAGAATAAATAGTCTTCTATCCATATTTATTCCGCCGGCCAAAAGCGCGTTATTTTTCAAAAAATCAAAAATTATTTATTCAAGGTAGGCTGGTAATCAGCACTGTTTAAACTTAAAAATGTACACGAGACAGCCCCCCAAAACGCCCGCCCTTCGCGGGATGACGCAGGAAACGGATGAGAGACGCACGGAACTGAGAAGTGTGACAGAAGAAAGGAGAGGCCTCTACCCAGTAGTGGGTGATTCTGGGCTGAAATATTTTGATGATGATGAGCCTCCTTCCTCGCAGTACAATTCAGCACGGAGGGCGACGAGGCTATCCACCCGGTGTTATCAGGAGGACCTCTCAAGCATATCTATCGCTTGGAACAGTTGCACTTCCACTGGCTTTCGGAACACGCCATCAATGGCGTCAAGTAAGTTGCCGTCAGGTTTAGTAAAACATAGGGTGGACGCACATCTGACGGAAGATGCGTCGATCGACGTACTAACACATCAGCGGTTATGTGTGTAAGGTTTTTTACCATTCATATTTTACCATCTATTTGTGTGTCCTGACGATTCGCGACCGACGACGATGTGCAGCGCATCTTCCGACAGATCTGTGATAACCCTTAGATTGAGATTTCTGCAATAGTGTGTTTTCCACTGTATAGTAGCGATTCCTACATTGTATGTGCCTGTGCTTTTGTTGTACGACCCAAACTTCTACCTACACCGTTTCGCGTCGCCTTAGATGACCTTAATCTTATATGGGCCCACAATGAGATCCTTTATTCAAACCTAATCCATGATGAGATCATCCGAGAGGATATCATGTTTACGTTCGTGTTGACCGGAAATCAGACAGGAGAAAACTGCTACCTATAGGACCGCTTTTCGGACGTCTATCTATCCATTAAAATGCAAGACACATTTCAGATACCCTATGGAGTTACATTTCGTCCACGTGAGAACTGACCTGAAGGTGATGGAGGCGCTGGGCAAGAGAGATGGACTGGCGATTGTGTCGGTCTTTGGAAATGTAAGTTTTGTCATCCGTATTAAATTTTACAAAGATTTATAACTTTAGATGTGCCCTCGCCGTACCAAGGTCGCGCATGAAAGTGTTTCTGGGAAGAGCTCACACATCCCGCTTGGAACGATAGATACGATTTTCAGTATAAGTATGGGAGACAAAATTATTCAAATGTCGTTTGTCAACAAAACAGAAAGACTACACTTTGACAGTCACCTCCGCCCTTGCATCGCTGTCAATATCGCATCACTGACAAGTAGGATGATAAAATTATAGTGAACCTTATTTTCGTGAGTTCATGATTGTTTTTGAACTACAGGTGTCAGGAATAAAATAACGTGTAACAACTAATTTGATGCGAAAGGGCGAATGTTAAGTAAAATCTTTGATTTAGATGGGATTTTAGAAAAACATCGGATGTTTAGGGTTGGATATTATCCAGTAAGACACCTACTCAGCAACTTCTCATCGTCATAGTCACGTCATATGACACTCAGAGCAGAGCTAACCACGACAGGTCAAAGCCCTCTTAAGTTTGTTGATCCTGCATAACACATAATTTACCTCAGTCACTCATTTACTTAATTGACATGTTCCAATTTGCTAAGTCAGCGATAAAACATGCGCAAAACGCCAATCAGCTCATTTTAATTAAGGCTTTATCATGCACATTTCACAAACAGTGCAAGAATATAAGAAATTACTAAAACAATAATAAATATTGTTGCTAACGATTGCATCGTGTGTGGCCTTGTGTCCTTGACACGTTCACCGGAGGTTTATCGTCGAAATTGAGTAAAGTTACAATTTCTCTTTGAAACTGTGTTTTTTTCTTTAATTACTTAGAATTCGAACCTCCTTGTACTACCGAGTTCATTGACGGTCAACCACTTTTCACTCTTATTGCTTAGGGCATTAGGGTGAAAAGTGGCAGCCAGTCAGTGAACTCGTTAGTACATAAATACAGTTCTACATACCTATGTAATTTTCTTCGAGGTCTCGTTTATTGTATAAGAGTTTAAGGATATAATTCTGGTGTATACTCCTTCTTACAGTCTTGCTAACAGATTTGAATGTCATTTAATCCAAACTGTGAATTGAACTCATGAGCTCATAATTGCCGCTGCCACGCCACCGAGCGCCAGGCTTATGACTAATGACTATATCTAGACTCGACTAGACTATAATATACTCTATGACTTAGCAGGAAGAGAATGTGCTGGTCCTTGGGTCAAGTGAAACAGAACATATTGAGTCTACCCTAGTGCTCTATTGACTTGACCAAAGTACCATTTTATCATCGAATCAATAAGTAGGTACACTTACACGTCAGTAGTTGATCAGGTTCTATCTTCAACAATGTTAATCATCCTTCCGTGATTATAAAACGCAATGTCTCCCCGTCCGTTTGTCATAAATACCGCGCCGATTTTTCTTTGACTAAAATGTTAGTGCATCATACATACATTTATTCAATTGGCTATTTCCAGCTGTGTGTGCCTAACTTATATTTAATAGTAGTAAGCGCGTCTACTGAGCATAATAATTATGATCCAGGGTTCGATTCGACCTGAACTGTTTTGCCGACTGTTCCTCCTTTGGGAAGATAAGAGAGTTAGGTACCTACATCATAGCCGTCAACTGCTGGGCATAGCCCCTATTGTTGACACCTATAATATAAAGAGATATGGGAGCCTTGACTGTGAGCCGAAGGGTGCAGAGTAACTGCAATAATACTCCTCCTGACCGTTTTCGCCCATGGCGGCCAGTCTCAGCGGAGATCGTAGCCATTGGCGCCGGAGATATGATTATAGTGCGCAAGTGTTTCCGCAGGCACAGGTGCACACTCTCTTCCTTCACTCTCTTGGTCCGATGGGACGGTAATCCGACACGACCGGAGAGAGATTAGGCGTAGGCCCAACTGCTTAGCTGCAATAGCCGGCCCACAGGGCAGACTAATGAAAAAGAATCCGCTATATGGACCAATAATATTGGAGCCGTCAATGTGACGAAGCGCGCGTGGGGGCCACGTCCAGCAGTAGACATCTGATTGTCTGAAGACATAATGATGATGTCGTAGGCAGTAGGTTTGTTTCTAGTTTAGGTAGAATTCAATTGTGATATAAGTAACTATGGTTTTTAAAGCCCTAATATTGTAAATATTTTTGTGATTTAATTACCTCTTTCAATTTCAGTTCCATAATTTTGTCCTCAAACTGTGGGCATTCCTATAAAGATCAGTCATCATCATCACCATCTGCCTAGCGTTTTCCCAACTATGTCGGTGTTGGCTGAATAGCACTATTTTACATAGAGCGATTACCTATCTGTCCTCCACAACCCAGTTAAGACCGGGTAATACGATACCACTTGGTAAGACTGGCTGTCAGACTTTCGGGCCACTGACTACCTGTAAGTCCTGTAACGACTGTCAAAGATCTACAAATGACAGCTGGGACCAACAGCTTAACGTGCTTTCCAAGACACGGACGAAACTCGGTATGTAATGGGTGGTCACACATCCACGGACCAACCTACGTGAACCTAGGCAAGCGCGCCTTAACCTGAAGATTGACCTTAGCGGCTGTTATTATTTAGGCACGAGCTGCTTCCTCTAAAGACCATATTAAATGCTAATCTACATGTTCGTCATATGATTTGACCAATACATTATCTGCGCTTATGAAGAGACTTCTCAGGGTCGTCATATAAGAAACCCCGACCTCATCTGGAAAAATATTTTTGACGTGTTGGTACCAAATACAGAAATAAATCTAAATCATTTACGCTTAAGGTGGCTCTTGTGTTCTGCAGGTACAAGCCGAGCTTGAGGACGATCAGGAAGAAGCGTCAGAGTTCATGCAGTACATCCCCAAACTCCTCAATACCGGGGACCGGGTCAGCGGAGTCATCCTCGATATGACGTGAGTATCAGCATGCCATTACTACTTCTGGTGGGATTTAGCCAAAGTTGAGGCAGTCACAGAACTAAGGTCTGGTGGGTTACCATGATCTGTCAGTGCAGGTATGTTTTAGTATTATTCCGAGAGTGGGTAAAAAATGCCTAGACAGCTGTCTAGTGCTGTCACTTTCCCACTCTGTGATGATAACAAAGAAACAACAAATGACTAACTTACTAAAAATTATGGCATGGAATGCGAATGGACTGTTGAAACATCAGAATGAACTTACTGCAGTCCTAAATATAGAAAGTATTGATGTGTGCCTTATATCAGAATCACATTTCACAAAAGAATCTTATTTTCAAATTAAAGGCTATAAAGTATACCATGCATTGCATCCCAATAATACATCAAGAGGTGGCAGTGCTGTCATTATAAAGGAAAATATCTATCATTATGAAAAACACAAATCTGAAACAGAAGAAATACAAGCAGTGGCTGTCTGTGTCAAAACAAAACATTGTCCTGTCACCATATCAGCCATATACTGTCCACCAAGGTATTCGCTAAAAGTAGATCAGTATAGGACCTTATTAAAAGGTCTAGGAAATAGATTTATATTGGGAGGCGATTTTAATGCTAAAAATACGTTTTGGGGATCAAGACTGACCACAACCAAAGGAAGAGAGCTACTGAGCGCCATTAGAGAAACACAATGCAAAACATTATCAACAGGTAAGCCCACTTATTGGCCTACTGACCTAGAAAAGATTCCAGATCTTATAGACTTCTTTATATATAAAAATCTATCACCGAATCTTCTCCGCATTGAAGAAGGTTATGATATGAGCTCAGACCACTCACCTATAATACTAACTCTAAGCGAGACTTTAATGCCGAAAGAAAACTACCCCACACTAGTAAATAGGAACACTGACTGGGCAAGCTTTAAATTAGACTTGGACTCTGTAATAGATTTAAAAGTTCCACTAAAAAGGACAGAAGACCTGGATCGGGATGTCAATCAGTTCATTACACAAATACAACAATGCGCCTGGAAAAACACGCCTACTCCCAAGATAAAAAACAGACATAGCTACTATCCAGCAGAAATTACAAAACTCATAGCCGAAAAGAGGCGAAAGAGACAAATATGGCAACGAACAAGATTTCCACAAGATAAAAGGATACTGAACAACCTCACAAAACGACTAAGGAGGGCAATTCAGAAGCTTAAAAATGAGTCAATGAAAAATTACCTAAATCAATTAACTAGCGATCGAACGACAGATTACTCCCTGTGGAAAACCACAAAAAGCTTAAATAAGCCAATAATGCATATCCCACCTATCAAAGATACTAATGGGCGGTGGGCAATAAGCAATGAGCAAAAAGCTATTCGGTTTGCACAACATTTGGAGCTCATTTTTAAGCCTAATGAAGAAAATGAAGACTGCGCCTTGTTAGATGAAACCCCCTGTTCCCAGTAGTTTTACCGAGTAGTCTTACCAGTAGTACTACTGGGAGTTTCCTTCCCAATAGACTTACTCGTAGTAAGACTTCGCTGGTGTTATAATTTTCCCATTAGTACTACTGTAAAAAAAACAATAATACATATACCTCGCAATTGATAGACAGTAGCAATTAAAGTTCAAGATGGGGAAAAAAACAAAAATTGAAATTTTCTTTTTTTTTTAATGAAGAACAAAGAACTATTGCATTAGCTAATTAAATTACAGTTCTATTGAAATAATATAATAATTGATTACTCTAATAGTGGCAAAAGTTTGCAAAGTGACACTATTCTGTACGCCTTTAATTTTAGAGACTTGCTTTTACTCTTCAGACTCTCACAATAGTGATAATAGCATCCGCTTGGTAATATTTGCGGGAAAACGTACCTGATAGCCTTAATCATGGCATCTTCATAATCAGATTTAAATTGCGTGGGGTTCCAATTAGGTCTTTGGCTTTTTATTAATTGCAATAGTGTAATATATTTTTGCGTTGTTTTATCCGGGAGGAAGGCATAGATAACGGGTATTGTATTTGTAGTCTCTTGAGAACTACGCATATCGCAATAAATAGTATAAAGTTGTAGACGGGACTCAAAAAAATATTAATAAATTATTCCCGGTCGTCCCACTAGGTGGACGAAGTCGAGGGGGACTAACGATATTCATGTCTATGTCGTTTTGGGCTTAATCAGGGGAGTATTTTGGTAAATGTGATGTGGTTTTTAACACAATATTATTATAATAGTAACCGATTCGACACATTTGCTTTTACGATAAAGAGTACATCGCCATATAATTCCCCCATATTTATAAGTTTTTAAATATAGTACTGATAACCAGTCAACAGTAATACCACACCTCGTCGCCTTTTATTACACATTTTACAGAATTAAAAAAATATTACCCGTATCGATTTATTTCAAAATCGTTTGCGTTTTGATTATTAAGTGACATGAGTCAAGCAAATGTTGATCTTGAGTCATAGATTCAAGTTCAGCAAGGAGGATAAATGCCCCTGTTCTCAGTGTGTCTACATAGGTCTACATGAGAGTATTGTTTTGTTTTCCTAGTAAGTCTACTGGGATCAAAGTTCCCAGTAATCTTACTAGTATGTCTATTGGGAAGGAAACTCCCAGTAGTACTACTGGTAAGACTACTCGGTAAAACTACTGGGAACAGGGGGATGAAACACCAAATAATGATGAGCGAGAAATAAAATTCGTAACACCTAGAGAAATATACAACGAAATTAAGCGCCTTAGTCGAAAGAAATCACCTGGCTATGATCTCATTACTGGAGAAGTCCTTCAAAACCTCCCACGTAAAGCCATCGTAAAACTTACCACACTTATCAATGCTACGTTCAGGCTTAAGTATGTACCTGATCTGTGGAAAGTTGCCGAAGTTATAATGATACCAAAGCCTGGTAAACCACCTCATGAAACAACATCATACAGGCCGATCTCCCTGCTGCCGATCATTTCAAAATTATTTGAAAAGCTACTCTTGAAACGGTTAAAACCCATCATAGAAGAAAGAAACTTAATCCCTGACTACCAATTTGGATTTAGGGAAAAACATTCGACAATAGATCAAGTACATAGGATTACCAACATTATTGAAAAGGCTTTAGAAGAAAACAATGTTTGCTCAACAGTCTTCCTGGACGTCGCTCAAGCATTCGATAAGGTGTGGCACAAAGGGCTTATAAACAAACTAAGAAATATGCTCCCAAAACAGTTTGCTGATATCCTAGAGTCTTACCTATCACAGCGTATGTTTAGGGTAAGGCAAGATGATGCACATTCAGAACTCAAGCCGATAAAAGCTGGAGTACCGCAAGGAAGTGTCCTAGGTCCCGTCTTGTACTTATTGTACACTTGCGATATTCCTGAGTTAGAAAACAACACCATTGCGACATTTGCAGATGACACAGCTATAATGGCCACAGGTGTCACTCAAGAGGAAGCAGTGGAAAAGGTTCAAGCCGCCGTCAATGCCATCTTCGACTGGACTAAGAAATGGCGAGTGAAACTAAATGAATCGAAATCTGTTCACATAGACTTCACAAATAAAAAACCAAATTATCATCCGGTATACATTAATAGTCATGTCATACCATACGAAAATACAGCCAAATACTTAGGCATGACATTAGACGCAAAGCTTCGCTGGAAAGCTCACGTTAAAAAGAAACGCGACGAGTTAGAGCTTCGCTACAAGAAGATGTACTGGCTGATTGGAAAACATTCTTCGCTGTCAGTACACAACAAAATACTTTTGTATAAACAAGTCCTCATGCCTGTATGGACTTATGGTATTCAGCTTTGGGGCTGTACCAAACAAAGTAACATCAAAATTATACAACGATTTCAAAACAAAGTACTCAGAGGAATCGTTAACGCGCCCTGGTACATTCGGAATGACGACCTTCATCGGGACCTCAAAGTAGACCTCGTCACAAACATTATTAAAAGGAACGCCGAAGCTCACGAACGAAGGCTTCATCATCATGTGAACATCGAGGCTATCCAGCTCCTCGACAACACGGACATAGTGAGAAGACTAAAAAGGACAAAACCTTTTGAGTTAATTTAGTGAAGTGACAGTTTAATGTAGTGAAGTGAGAGCTACCCATAAAGAACACAAGAACAAAGTGTCTTCCCCTTAATAGAGACAATAAGAAAAGTGTTAATGGACACATTCTTAGGTTTACTCTACCTAGCAAATTAAGTCAAAATTCAATTACTCATTAGCTTAAGCAATAAGTTAGATCGTAATTTTTTTATGATGTTACCTTGATATGGTACATCATACAACAAAAAAAAAAAAAAAAAAAAAAACTTTCCCACTCTTACCCCCGTATCTATAAACAAATCAAAGTGTTTACTTGAGTAAATGTCATTTTTTAAGATACGATTTTTATTATGTAGTTTAGTAATTGGTTAACTGTAAAAAGTTAGAATTCTTACCTTTGCTTTCGTTGACGGTTCTTACTTCGTTTAAATTCTTGTCTATTGCATAAAAATTTTGCACAAGTAATTGCTTAAGCTAAAGTAATTACTTTTTTTTATACGGGTGTTAGAATTGTCCTAAAACTTTACTGCACTAACAGATCGTGGTAACCCCCAGGTGTTCATAGATTATCGCTGGCAGCATGGGTATTTAGATCATAAAACACACTGTAGACTAACTAAGAAGGTATTCGTCTTTCTCTAGGTCCATCCCCTTCTTTCGTATTTTTTTTCTTTTTATAAGTGCCTAATGCACTTTGCCCAACAGTGGGAAACAATGTCGGCTAGTTTAAAAAAAGTGCCTAATGGGCCTGCTCTTGGCCTCGTTCTTGTCTGATCGAAAACAGCAGCCGAGGTTTGCTATGGAAAGGGTAACTCAGAAGGCTTACGTCTTATAGGTAGAATGGAACACAGACGCTGGCCGACAGTTTCAAAGTTAGGCCATGCTCATAATAAATTTTAAGGAAAAGCCCTGAGTTCGACTAGTCGGCGTATAAACCAAGTGCAGACGGTACCCTGCTGTAGGTCTAGTAGTCCGGTAAAAGACAGACAGTGATTTAGTCGTGGAGACTCTGTGCATACCAGTCTTTGGGTATCATGGTGTAAACAAAAAATTAAAATGAAGGTCACTGTACTGCAAATCATAGATAAAATCACAGTGCGAAGACGATAGATGTAAAAAAGAACTACTAATTTTATTGTATCGTGTTTTCCTCTGTTTAAGATACTAGACCATATTTTTAACTCGATACATAGGTACTACATTCTGTGACACGCGGTCTGGGTCAGCGGACAGGGTCTGTCATGACGTGTTGGGTATGTGACATGAGTCACATCCTACATTTCTTTATTGTGGTTTAAGTAGGAATTGTTAAATCAGTTTTCTTTTAAATTATCATCTGCTTGGTAATTTTCATGCCAATATTTTTCTCTAAACTCGTTTTATTAAATGCTGTTCACTAATTGGTAACTGCTCGAGTTTTAAATCATTAGAGATAATCAACAAGTTTTTGTTACAAGCACGTAGACAATTAATGTGAAAAGTTAAGATTGTAAATTGATCGAAATTAGGAAGGAATTAAAAACGATTGGCCTCAATATTTGGCAAGTTGATAATCCACTTCCTTTGCACATTATCTTGTTAAGGTCCCTAATTAGGCCATTATCGAGAAAGCTGGGGAGAACAACCGACCACACATCCAGCCAGCGTCCCATCTGGGAAGGGGAATAGTTGTTTGTATAAGTTATTGCATAGAAATAGAAAATAGGTGCAAGTGTATTGCCTTTTGACGGCGAGGTACATGCCCAAGCGACACACGCGTTTTGAGTTTTGAGATTTGCTACAAGTGCAGGCCCTGTAAACGGTTGATTGTGGAGAATGCAATCGTGTCCCCGCATCCCAGCCAGAAGTGACGAGGAGGAACACCGTGTGGTTTTAGTCGGTAGTACTCTGACATACCCTCCGCCGGACCCACGGCGGAGGACATCCATTGAGGATTTCAACCCATAAAAATGGCAAAAAGGCTTAAAGCAGTTGAGTACCTATGCAAAATGTGAGGATTTGCAACTATATTCGGATTCATACACCCGTATCTATAGTCAAGTTAAAGTAATTACTTGAACTTAAGTAATTACTTGTGCAAAATTTTGTATGCACAGACGAAACGAAGTAAGAACCGTCAAAGAAAGCAAAGCTAAGAATTCTAACTTTTTACAGTTGTAACTTCAAGCAATTACTAAACTAAATCATAAAAATCGTATCTTAAATAATGACAACTCAACTCAACTTTTGATGACTCAAGTAAACACTTTGACTTGTTTATAGATACGGGTGTTACTCCTGAGACCCCCATGTAAAGAAAAAAGAAACGTGTCTTGTGGCAGCTGTAACAAAAATCGATGGATAAAAAAGCCTTGCTTCTTATATCTATGATAAAAACAGTAAAAGAAGGGCCCAAAATAAGGGCCCAAAAGAACCGACAAGATCCATATTATTAATCTCTATTCTACTCTTAACAGGTCGATCGGTCCTCACATGTTGCATAGATACTCACCTTTATGTAATCTATTTTGAAACTTCTCCTTGTATCCCAGAAAGCTGATGAGTGCGGACACAGAGATGTACTACACGTACTCCGGGTCTCTGACGTCACCGGAATGCAACGAAGCTGTCGTCTGGATAATCTTCACGACACCCATCTATTTGACGGATGCGCAGGTGACACGCTCAACTAGCTTTTTTATTCCAACCTCGCTTCTTGTCAAACGTGCAGCTAAGTCAACCGGAAATACTCAAATACCTAACCTGCCCCCTATTCAAAAACGCTTCGATTTCGATTCGGAAAGTCGCATGTCTATCTCGCTCGCTTACGTAATGCCAAAAAAAGATAGACATAATACTGATCGAATCGAAGCGTTTGTGAATACGGGGGTTTTGAAAAGTAAGATGAAATAAAAATTGTCTCATAAGTTACTGATCGTCTCTTGATTGATTTTTTACACCCTCTCAAGATCTGACCCAAATCAGAACCGATCGCGCCATCTTTTTTTTCAACGTCATTCGAGCGAAAAAGATCCTTTTAGCACTTTACTTGCGCTTTCCACAATCAAAAAATACAGTGCAGCTTGCTTCTTTTGGCACAATAACATTGTTGGTAAACTTTTTCAATTTGGAAACTGTATCGAATAAAGAAGATGGCGGTGTTCGTTCCACCTACGACAAAAGAACCATGTATTAAACAGAAAGGTTTGTCATAGCACAAAGGTCCTTTTATCACTGTATAAGTAGTTCTGGGTCGGAAGTTAGCTGCGAGTGACAGTCTGTCCCGTTGATGCCTAAAATTGTGTTCTGCGCAGCTTTACGTTAGATGTTCCGAGCCGTTATAAAGTTTGAACCGCTATACCTGCGCAGACCGCCACTCGCAGCTAACTTCCGAGCCCCCCTAAAGTTTGAACAGAACTAAAAGTTCGTTCTGAGACCCTTGCTACCATGAAAAATCTAAGATTCTTCTTCATATCTTCAACCTTCATGTTCCAGTACCGTCTATTCGGTAAGGTGGGCGTAGGCCGCCACAACTTCAGGAGTCTGCAGAAGCTGAAAAACCACAGGGTCTTCACGCCCGGGGTGCCCAAAGTCCACGTACCCCAAATAGCCATCTTCTTCAGCGATGTCATCAAAGCTTTCGCGGAGTTCTTCAGGAATTTTGGATCGTAAGTTGATTTTGGACTTTATAAACGGTGATGGAAAATCATCGTGAGAAAACCGGCATGTCCTGGGGCCGAAAATTACAATCACAGAGAGGCCTGTGTTCTAGCACTGGGAACGATATACGCTGAATATGCGGTTGACTTTTGACCTTTTTGATCGACCATAAAAGGTTCCTAATTCGTCTGTTTATTTATTTAGTAGTACGAAGTAACAAAGGGTTGCAAATAAATAAACTCACTTTAAAAAAATCTTCTTTCCTACAACTACCCTCACTGATTGATGATCGGGTCGGCTCAGCATAATTCGAGCTAAGCCGTGCGGCTTTTCCCCGAACAATATCTACATGTATACGATTTTCCCGCCCGGGTGTGTCTAGAGATTCTCGCACTATTTGCAATTTCCTCATATCAATTTCGAATAATCATAATCAAAAATCAATTTAATGATAAAAGTGCAGTTTTATGATGAATTCAAATAATATTATTGTTTCAGATTTGTTACGCACTCTGTCAGTTAGTGATAGTGAAGACGGTTATAATTTCACGTAATGTTTGACAAAATGGAGATCTGATAAAGGACTAAAGCGGTTGTTTCTGACAAACAGATATCGACCTTGTTACGATGGATATAAAGTTTGAAATTAACCACTACCCCGAGTGTGCATGAAAGCGGCCAGGGGCGCGCGTCTTGGGTTATTTATTCTCGATTTTATTTTGAGGCTGGCAACGTTGATTTTTGCATAGTCGTTTTTTTTACAAAATAGATTAATTAGAAGTATTTCTAGGGTGCTAACCACAGATACAGATATACCTAGATAACGCATGTATCACGATCCGTATGAAACCCGTGGGTGCCATTTTTTGACTACCTACTATGACCTCATAAGCACTATTTAGTTAATACACAAACAATTTATATGCAAAATAGACTACGTTTTTGTTCTTTGAATGTTTAGAAATAGTTTTTGAGTTGTAACGTTGTTGTTTTAAACAAATTAGCTTGCTGCGACAGTAGCCATGGTAAACATTATTAAAACTCTTAAGCCGGGCACGCGAAGTAGGTGCTCTTAATTTATCTAGCTGATATCTATATCTGTGGTGCTAACATACCGACTTCATTGGGGCAAACTTCGTTGGTAGGAACCTATACTATTTTGAAAATATAATAAATTATATCATGGTAAAAAATATTTGCTCTAGTTCTATTTTCCAGAAAGAAAACAGGGCAATACGTTTGTATGGGCTTAACGCTGCTAGCCCATCCTCTTAAAATAGAATTAGATTAGGCAGCGAAACTCCACAGAGGTAATTGGGCATAAATATGTAAACATGATGAAACGAAAATGATTTATGGTTTGAAGACTTTTCTAGAGTCAATGACCGCAGGCAGAGTAGTTACGTGAAGAATGAGATTATTTTTTTATTTCTCGTGTTTAGATATCAATACCCATCAGTTATAAAAAATAACTAGTTATAAAACTGATCAGTTTAAAACTCAGTTTTTTTCTTAAAGAAGTCGGTCTAACAGTACGACAGGGAAATGTGACATAATGATAAAATAAATAGCTTTACATAATTTCAAATCTGTTTTATTTAAATAATATTAACAGCCGTATCTACAATCTCACTCACACACAGTCATACATTGTCAACGTGCACACATTCGAACTGAGTTATGTATACAAATATAGTTGTACAAGGATATTTTGGCGAGTGGGCAAAATAGGAACTAACGCTGCCATCTTGCTTTTCAATCGAATATCAAGACTAATATGGCGGCGTTGTTGGTAAACATATTTTAAGATACCCCTTTTTCAAAGACATTTAAGCGCCAAACAAGCATTCTTGTAGTACTGCATTCGTTGGGAAATTAAAAACATCTGTGATACCCAAAGGGCAGGCAATGTAAAAAAAACAGGCATGAAAATCACAGACCCTTGAATATAATTTAGGACTGATTTTCCAATAGTCATACAATATTTACCTCAGGGATAAATATTACATACTTTCTATTATTCTTCATTAGATAAACTAAATCTGGCTATTAAAAAATCAGCCCTCAAAACATATAACAATCCAAAGAATTTAAATCGTTAGTTGTCCCCTCACCGTAAGTACGTAGGTCACGCGAAATTATCCATACTGTGTAGAGGGAGCAAACACATTCTGCATGGAACGATAGTAACGAATTTCAGTAAGAGCGAGAGATATTATGTACAATATTATCTGTCACTCTTATTGAAAATCGTTTCATTAAATTATGTGACAAACGTGAGTGTCTCCTGACGCAGTCGGGCGAGTCTTACGATTCAAATCTTTGTAGAAACAATATTTGTACACAAAAATCATAAAATTTCTCACCAAACATTGGTAGTCCAATATAATTACGTCCAATACTGTATTACATAGTTTCAACAAGAAAATAAGTACAGGAGTTATTGCCATCATATTGCCATGTTGGTGGCCAATATTGGACGAACGGTTTCATGTATACCCAGGCATCAATTTAACTAATAAATTACATTAATACGGTATATTTCTAACAAGTATGTATGGTAACTAGAAGTTAAATGATTTAAGATATTATGTGAAAACTACATATTTTCATTGCAGTTTATTATAAAAAAACATCAAATATTTTTAGATTCTATAACCAAATGCTTCATATCTATTGCTGTCTCGTTCTATTTAAAAATAAATAACAGAAAAGAAGTTAATATTAAATCTTTTAAAGACAAGACCATGCCAAGATTAAAAAAATATAACAGTAACAGAACAAGACATTGCTTTAATATTATCATGTAGGTATCGGGGATATTAGAAAAGTATTCAGGCTTTAGACGAATGATGTGATTAGGGTTATGGACTTATGGAGCCATCAAAGGGTAACAACAAGATATAGCACCCTACAGTGCCTCTTAGTCGAAATATTTGGAAGAAAAGTGCTCAGAACGATTGCTACCAAATATCTTGAAAATGCGACCGAGGGTTGTCGAGGGTTGTTCAGGCACCGTTTGCCTGAACATTATGTTTCTTTAAGTGCATATTCCAGTTCAGTCGTGCGCCGCAACTACAGAAAAATCAAAGGGTGGAACTATGCCATCTAGACTCCACAGGAAAAGTTCGTAGGACCTATCTTTTCAAATTACAAACAATAATAAACAAGTTTTCCAATAACTTATTCTGCTGAAGTCGTTTTATAAAAACATATTTTTACACAGTATCTACGTATTTTTCATCTTTCTGGGAGAGTACCCTGAAGTGCTGTGCCAAAAAGAGATGGCGCTATTTGTCCTGTATAGCGCCATCTATATTTCACATACTGACATCGCATAGAAAGATTACTACAGCTTTCGCCAACGTCTGTAGCAGCGGCGGTCACAAAATGTGGGAGGGAGACAACAAGAGACTGTTCTAAACATGCACTGTCTATTCATCCTACTCGCACGTTTCATGACTTCGCACTTGCCGAGAGTTTTAGCGGTTAATACAGGCCCTCAGAGTGCTTAGACCAGCGGCAATGGCTTTCGAAGCGTTTCTTATTGCTACAAGGATTTTCAACTAAATTGACACAAGCTATACGGTAGCAAATACCTTTATGACTCATCCATCATCGTCACCTTGTCTAGGACTTCAACTTCTGTCCAGTTAACGAACATACATACATACATACATTAAACAATACATTATAGTACATATCTACATAAGAACCTCTACGCCTGGTCCTGATTGCTGACTATTTCCTTCAACCTCTTCTCGATGTACTGCACTCTGGAAACCAGCTTGTCTTTGGGATTGAACTCTGTGTATGGAATATGGAGTACTTTGAAGCCCTGTAATGTAGAAATGGAAGAGTTTTAGTAAGGAATCATGCCTTTAATTGAATTATAATATTATAACATCACGCCTGCAATCCCCGAAGGGTTAGGCAGAGGTGTATCTTGTAGACCCACATTTCGCCAGTTATGTTTAAGTCTCTTGTAATAAGCAAGCCTATTGCCATCAACCAGGCACAAATCCAGGCTCCGTGGCTACTTCTGAGAAATTCCTAATGAAAAAACCCAATAACAATTGGCCGACCCCGGAATCGAGCGCATGACCTAATGCTTCGCAGTCGCGCTTGCGACCAGTGCGACCACTCGACCAAGCTAGAATAATATTCTCTGTAAATTGTTGATTAGAAAACAGGATGGAAGGGACACCGACGCGAACACAAAAACCACATACTCAGTACATCCCAAACGGGGGGTTTAAAAGAAAAACTCAGCTGTTTCCTACAAAAGTGCAATGACTGCACGTTCAAAATAATAATAATAATAATAATAAATAATTTTTTATTTCAAAAAGCCAAGTACAATTTGTCCATCTCAATCAAAACATAATAAACCGCCATTACATGAAGTACAACATATGCATTATTTGAGACAGAGTGAACGACTGTATCTGTGCTAGTATAAACTGTGTTACAGACACAGGCGCCTTCCTCTTACAGTTCATTGACAATTTACTGCACTTTTTAGGAGTTTTGTAAGCATAAAAAAAAAAACTTAGTTTGACATAATTTTAACACTTATCACTTAATAAAATTTATATAAACAAGCAATGGGTGTGTGTGGTGTGGGGGAATGTGTGGTGCTGGTGTATGTGTGGTGTGGGTGTAAGAGTGTGTGTGTGTGGGTTTAGTTGTGTATTTCGTTTGTGTCACATGATAGGGATTAAAAAGTAGCAATTCAAATCTGTTTTTACATGTGTTAGTAAGACTTTTTTGCAAAGAGTTGTTCAGTCTCATCGTATGTTAACTTTTGAAGAAAACTACTAACTACAGTTTTACATTTAAATTTGGGTAAAGAGTATACGTTGCAGGTTTCGTTTATTGTGTTATAAAGGTTCCTGCTAAGATACGGGAAGCTTCGCCTCGCCAGAGCAGTTTTGGTGGTGAAAGGTGGGCATACAGGGTTCTTACGTCGTTTATTTTGCTCGAGTAACCTTGTGTCATAGGTCAGTGACGAGTGTACACGTAAAGTGACGTTAAGTGCACAGAGCTGTCGAACAGTGAGTACAGATATGTCCTTATAAAGCTGGGTTGTTGAGTACCGGTAAGGTTTGTGAAGCATGACTTTCAAAACAGCTCTTTGTGCCCTCTCAAGGCGAAGTAAGTACGTTTTATGTGTACCACCCCAGACAGATATGCAATACGTTAGAAGTGACTGAGCTAAGGCAAAATATACAGTTTTTAACAGTCGGTCGGCAATTACTCTTCTCAGCTTTTTCATAGGAAACATTAGCTTACGAACTCGCGTAACTGTCGCACTGATATGTTTTTGCCAACTTAATGTGTGATCAATGTGCACGCCCAAGTATTTTACACAAGAGCTTCTATGTATACTAGGGCAACTGCAAGGGGTCAGCGTAGGGTGACAACTATGGGCTTTAACGTCTGGCATACTAGGTTGTGTAGCAGTGTTCGCTGAGAAAGGGACATAGTGAGTTTTAGAGATATTTAGCGTAAGTAAATTTAATGAGAGCCAATCCATGACTATGCCAAGAGCATTTTCAGCTGCGTGGTGAGCAGATTCCCATGTTTCTCCACTTATGATAAGCGCAGTATCGTCTGCATATACGAGTATCTTGCAGTGTGGGATTGACAGCTGACACAATCTGTTTACAAATAGGAGAAAAAGGGTGGGCCCTAGCACGCTGCCCTGCGGTACGCCAAAAGTTAGATTCTCATCGTCACTGATGTAGTTGTCAACCTTAACTCGTTGGTTACGGTTTGTGAGATAGTCACGGAAGAGGTCTAGAGCGATGTCTCTTATTCCCAAGCTTTCCAAACCATGTAGAAGGATGGGAGTAGAAACCGTGTCGAAAGCTTTGGCTAAATCAAGAAAAATACCTATAGTTTTAGTCCTGGAATCAAGATTCTTAACAATTTTGCTTGTCAGTTCAAGAACAGCATCCTCTGTTGATACGCCTCTCCTAAAACCGTATTGGTTTGACGAAATTATGTTGTTGCATTCAAGATAGCTAAGCAATCTTTTGTTCAGAACCTTCTCCATAATTTTGGACAGTGTGGTGAGTACACTTATAGGCCTATAGTTCTCGACACGGTCTCCATCCCCGCCCTTAAATACTGGTGTAACTAACGCCTTCTTAAAAGTGTCTGGGAAAATACCCCTTAAGATACATAAATTACAAATATGCGTTATTGCGGGAACAAGTACATGTCTGGCAGACTTGATAACTGAGGCTGGTATTCCATCGTGACCTACTGCACAATTGTGCTTTAGTTCTATAATTATATTTTCTATTTCTGAGAAATCCGTTTGAAGTAATACGAATGAGTTACCTTGAGGATTTATTAGGCTGTCAAATTCAAAGTTTGGGCGAGTTACACGCTGACCCTGCGCCGCCTGCCTAGCAAGATCCACTCCAACGTTTGCGAAATACTTATTTATAGCATTGACAGAAGACTTTGGATCGCTGCACATATTAAGGAGTTCTCCTGACTTCCTTATGGGAGAGGTGTTCTTGTAACTGATGGTTTTTATGATATCCCAAGTTGCTTTGGGGTTACCATTGGCCTTCAGAAGTTCTTGTTGGTCAGAATTGCATTTAATATTCTTCAGTAAATTGGTCAAGTAATTTCGGTATCTAGAATATATTAGGTTAGCCGTAAGGTCTTTAGGATTTTGCATTGCTTTTTTGTGGAGTTGATCCCGATTTCGCACACACCTCAGGAGGCCAGAGGTCATCCATGGTTTAATAGTCTGCTTCCTGTTAGGGACTTTTTTTAGCGTACTGTGTTGAATTATTGCGTCTGATATAATGGAGATGAGTTGTTCCGCACTTTCATTTGGATCTGTGCAAGTTAAAATATTTGAGAAATCGGAGTTTTCTAAACAGCTAATAATTCCTGGAAAGTTTAAATGCCGTATCATACTTTTAGGTTTTGTAGCATTAAGAGGGTTTCGTTCAGTGCAAAACAGAATAGGTGCATGATCAGTAAAATATGAATCCAGAACCAAAGTTGTGGAGGGTCTATCCGTTTTTAAAAAGACATGATCCAAGCAGTTTTCAATGCGAGTGGGGAAAACGTGGGCAGGAAGGAGTCCGTGGAAAGCCATTGTATTTAAATATTCTTCAGAGTTAGGGTCATTGTTATCTGGTCGAATGTTTATGTTTAAATCTCCAATCACTACTACTGTTGTTACTGAAGCCAGGGATTCTAGAACATTGTTTAAAGAGTTAAGAAAAATTTCTGTATTTCTGACTGAAGGTGAACGGTATATTGCAACAATAGCTGTATCTATACCTAGCCTCAAGATAAGACAGTTAGCGTCCTGAAAAACCGGTTCAAGTAGCTTATGAGTCACATCAGAGCTTACATAAACTACCACCCCATCATTTTGATTGTTAAATGAGGATCTAGCCGAGGTAAAGCCAGTTAATACAGGAATATCTGCCACTTTACTCAACCAGCACTCAGAGAGTACTACTATGTCACAATTAGCATCAATGGAATGTATTAGGACATTGAGACCATCAAAGTTACAATTTAGGCTTCGGATGTTAACATGCAGTATGTTCAAAGTTGGTTGGGTAGTGTTTATATGCTTCAAACATTGGTCTGGCAAACTCACATACGACCGTGAGATATTAAATGATTCTACAGAATCAATAAATTTATTTAGGTCGTCCTTATCGAATTTTTAATTTTTAAAATAAATGACAAGTTTATGTTTCTGCTGGAGAGTATCAATTGTGTAAGTCGTTTAAGTACTTTAGTGAAGAATCTGGAATTTTGTGTGTTTATTAGTATATTTAAAACGTGTGTGTGAATGTTCTGAGTGTGTAACTGCAATTGTGTTGCGTTGTGGTAAATAACAAATTTTGTTTCGTACGAGAAATTAAATAAATTACGGTTGTTTACAAGGTGAACCATATCATAACACGGTGAAATACTGTTTAAGACATGTTTTACAAGAACAGATACTGGATTTAAGTAACAAATGCTTATCAAATATACAATACTATTTAGATACAACATACCAGTTACTAGCGAAAAGATTGGACTATATACTGTAATGCTAAACTTAAAGTAAAAGTAGGGTATAATTAATAAACTATGAGAAATGACAATGAGATAGTTTGTTGGTAGTCATTTTTTAGCTAGGAGTTTTAGATCTATTGCGGATTCAATTCGAATTTGAGGCTCACCTTCGGCTTTACGTAGGAATATGGAACCACGTGAAGTCCAGCAGTACGAGTAACCATTTTCCTTTGCAGACTGCCGAGCTGCGTAGAATAGTTTCTGTGCGTTAGGTGTTAGGGCTTCTGAGATGAACACAGGTTTGACAGGTCCGGGTATACTGAGGTGTCCAGTATTTAATTTTTCTTCATTTGGTTTCTTCTTGTTGTAATTCTTGACTCCCTGCATTATTTTGTCTTTTTTTAACACACTGTTCAGCTCAACTATGATGGGTTTACTGCCTTCTTTGCGGGTTTGGATTCTATAGATGTCTTTTATGTCACAGTCTTGAATATCCACCTCGACAGCTTTCGATAAGGTTTTCACAATCAAACTAGCGTCTTCCTTCGACTCAAATTTCCTGTCATCCCGCAAGCAGATGGGTACATTTCTTATCTCTAAGCTAGCCGACCTGCTTTTTCGCTCAAGAAGTTCAATCTTTTCTTCCAATTTCTGAATGGTCTTCTTATCTTCTGCCTCATCTTCTTGCAGGTTTTGAAGTGTTTTTAAAATTAAGTCATACTTATCTGACATAAATTGCAAACTTTCTTTAAGTTCTTCATTTTTCTGCTTGAGTTCAAGGAAGCTTTGGTCTACTTTAGATGATAAGGACGAGATTAACCCTTTGAGGTCCTTGATGTCATCATCGCCATGTCTACGTTTATGTCTAACACTGACATTTCTGCTACCGCTTCTCTCAGATGCAGTATCTGATTCACATATATCAGGCGCACATACCACAGAGAGCGTGGACCCAAGCTCAGGGGCGGCCACGGGGGCATGTGAGGTAGGCGGGGGGGAGCGCCGAAGTGGCATGTTCATGTTCTTCACTCAGTGTAGAAGTACCAGGCGTCCAGTAATTATGAAGAGCGGAGAGCGCGACAACCGCGACGGCAACGGCGACGCGTCAGAGAGCCTCGATGACGTTCTCGTGATGTGTAGCTAGTATGAGTGTGACTCACAGTGACGCAGGCGCAGCGTAGCTCAGGCGTTGATCACCGTCTCAGGTGTTGCTGTCCTTTTTTCACACGGACTCCGCGTTCAACACAATCACCGCGGAAGTATGAGCTCCTGGTACTTTTTGTTTTTATTTATAATGTGTTTTTACGAGAATTATGACTATTAATAAAATTTAAAAAATTAAAAGCGCACACGTCTATTCACTTTCGCGGTCCGAGAGGAAGGGAAAATGTATGGAACAGCTGTTTTTTTTTTAATAACCGACCAAAAATTTCTATTTGGGGGTTCCAGAATGATGTACTGAGTATGTGGTTTCCGTTTTCGGTACGGTGTTCCCGTATATTATGATCTTCCTATCGCAATCATGTCACGCGACACGTTCTAAACGTCTTTAGGCTTAGTATGAAATCTATGGGGGAACCTGCAAAGTAGAGATAGTAGTACAAGTGACCTTAAGTGTGAGTAGCCTGGTCTCCAGCTGGTTGATGCCGAGCGGCACGGCGGACTTGCGCGTCATGTCGTGGTAGTCCAGCCCTAGCACAGCTATCCGGTACACGCTGGAACAAGCACCAGGGTATATTAGAATTTACTCCTTCATTATAATTTACGCAAGAACAGTTTCCTAATTACCTTTTGTCGTTTTTAGCTTTCTCTAAAGGTACGGGATGACATTTGGCGTCTACTGCAAATTCAGCGTCTGTAAAATTATAAACGAGTCGCTATCATACTGCCGTTTGGCTAGAAAGGAGGTGACTGCTGAGATGACGAGTAATAGAAAGTATGGAAGAAGAAGACATGCTGCGCCGACCCCAAATAAATTGGTATAAGGGCAGGAGAATGTTGATGATATCATATTGCCGTTGTCCCATATTACTTGGGGTCGGCGCAACACGTTTTTTTTTTCCATTCTCGGCTGTTAGCCATGGCGTTGTCATTTCTACTTTTAAAGTTATAAACAACTTACACAATATTCACGCCCTACGTATATGAGCATAGCTCATCAAAATGTGAAAATGGAACTGACTGCCCAAGACATTTATGTGTTACTGCTGATAAAGGTCCCGTCAAGTAAAATGCTGACCGCTCAAGTAACATTATCTATTTTTTTCCAGCCTATTCCAAAGTACTAATAAACTAGTAGTAATAGGTGTCTGTTATGGTTCCACAATAAAACAATTGCATTTATTATATTATAATTTAATAGGCTAGTACTTAAGGACGCGACTGTATAACATCCGTAGACACATCCCCTTCACTGTCACCCGGCGATCCTTTTACGTAACGGGACCTACGCAAGGTTATTTTCAAAATCTTCCTCTTTCGAATTTTTGGAATTTTCAAGTTAAAGTACAAATATTTGTTTCTATTGCAAGACCTGTGTTGAATATGATGACTCTTTAACCGACTTTCAGTTATTTCAAATAACAACTGGTGTAAGCAGTGATAGTCTAGTGGTATGACCGTTGGATTGCCAAGACATAGGTCTCGAGTTCGAACCCAAGACACGCACCTCTGATTTTTCGGAATCATGTCCGTATTGTAAAATTATCACTTGCTACGGTGAAAGAAAACTTCGTGAGGAAACCAGCATGCCTGAGAGATATTTCTCGACGGCATAGAATTCGAAAACACAAGTCACTTACCATATAAGAACCCCATTCCTGAATTACACTCCCGCTTCAGAAACGTTTCAGCGGACACTAGACTCTTGAAGGTGTCCATGATGCTCTGTACGTAGAAGGACTTCTCCTTGGCGTACACCACGGGGACTCCCACCGATATGTCCTCGGGCAGGCGCGCGGAGCCCGGGCTCGTGAGGTTCAGGTACGCGTCGATCATCATCAGCTTACGTCGGCTAGGGATTGGGATTTCTGAAAAAAAAAAAAGGTAATGGCGTGTCTCTAGAAATTCCTGACGAAAGACTTGTGGCTAAATTACAGCCTCATGGGTGGATATTTAAGGTTAAGCGACGTTTGCTAAGCCCGGTCCATGGATGAGTGTCCATCCCTTTCATATTCAGACCCGTACGAACCTCGGAAAGTACGTTAAGCTGTTTTTCCCGTTTATTCGTACATTTTGGACAGTCTTTACAAGTAGTCAGCCGCCAGAAAGTCTAATAGCCTGGCTTCTGGAGATCAGTCGGCTGTCGCAATTTCTCATTTCCCATTCATTCCCCTTTCGCAGTGGAAGGCGGGCAGTAGGGTCGGTTTCCAGTCCGGATATAGCTGTATGCTAGTATTTTACATGAAGCGACTGCTTACCTGACTTCCACAAATCAGTGGTAACATGATACCTCACTTTCATTTAACACTTTCGATGCTAAGCACCCAGCCTATTGGTCGAACAATAATTCGTTCGTGTGCGCACAACCCGCCTCCCGAGTCGTCGCTATACGTAACTAATTATAGTGATCTTTATTATGTTGACAATAGGGTCGTTGTTGTTAGACTGCAGCTGTCATTGTTTAGATGACGCGCATGCAAGAAAGAAAAAAATATTGACCTTAGCAACGAAAGTATTAATAAGTAGTTATTGCACAACAGTCTTCTTTCAAGTGTATCCTTGAGACTTTCAAAACTTAATGTTATAAGAAATCCTTACCACCAGCCGACAGTAACTTGTCAATAAACTCAGGCTGCAGCGTGGACTCCAGGTGCTGCTTGGTAGCCTTGTTCAGGGTCAGCAAAGAGAACACCAGGTCCAGCCAGGATGAGGACTTGGTCATCTCTTCCTCCTTGAGGGATAGGGCCGTCTGTGGGCATGACAATGCATTTGGTTACTGAGAGAATTGTTGGCAGAAGCCAGTCTTGAGTTCAGTGCAGATACAAAAACATTAACCACTTTTTGACTTTGTCATAAAACTTTAGTACCAAGACTTCAGAACAGATCCAAAAGTGGAAGGACCCACAAGATGGATCGATGTCATGGTGAAGGCCAAAGAAATCCGTTGCATGCAGGAATTGATTTGCCGACGTTTGAGGAAGGCCTATGTTAGGTAGTAGACGTCTTTTGGCTGATTTGATGATGAATGTGGCAATTTTTAGTTCATCGTCGGCATGTGATGAGGTGGGACAAATCGCATGTGACTACAAGAGTGATGAATATAAAGGTTGATGGATTCAGAGGGAGAGGAAGACCAAGGAAAGTATGGCTGGATTGTGTTAGGAATGATATGAAAGAATAAGGAGTAAATGATATCATGACGTTTGACAGAGGAGATTGGAAAAAAAAACGTGCTGTGCCGACCCCAAGTAACATGGGACAAGGCAGGAAGATGATGATGATGAGTCGGCTGCTAGTAACCCTTAGACCAAATGTTTCAAGTGGATTTAAAATACATGACCTTCACGGATTGCTAGTTATACGACAGTGACGGAAATTTCACGGAAAACGTAAATTTCTTCATTATTTTTAAAAACTTACCTGAATCAATGCAACCCCAGAACTCGAAGGCGGCAAACAGTCAACAGTAGCCAAAGTGACAACCGCAGAAGCGATATCAGTAGCGCGGCACTGTTGGATGTGCTGCTGCAGCCAATCAGCGATCGCGGTGAGCACCGGCTCGTGGCGGTACTTCAGGAGGCCGAGGGAGACCGTGATGGAGTTCACTACGGCAGACTTGTCTTCGTTTGTTGGTAGGCATTCTATTACGTCGCTGGAAAAGAGGTTTTATCATGTATACTTGAAGTGTCGCGTGTTTTGTTTTTGGATTTTGTTTGAAAATCGAGGCATTGTGATGATAGAACATTATTTATTTATTATATTTAGTACAAAATAAGCCATTAATACTAAATTAAGTAAACTTTTTACTCGGTTTTCTCACGAAACCACAAAGATTCTAACATTATCGTCTTCCATTCATCAGCAAACAAGTCCAATCCAGAGTTGGTGTTAACGAGCTCGTTGACGATCGTAAGCATACGCGGTTTAGGGGTGGTGGAAATACCTATAATAGAAATATCAGTGTTCAACGCATTATAGGGCCCGGACTCCACTTATAACGGCATCGAACGGAGCGGTGCGGATGTGCAAGATTCATCCAATCACAGGCGAGACGAGAGACGCGATTTGGATTTCAACGAATGTGATTGGTTGATTCCTGCCCGTCTCCTCGCCGCTCTGCTGGTGTCCGCTTTAGTGGAGTCCGGGCCTACGAACAGATCGTCACGTTAATCGACGGAGGCCTTCAGGTTTTCCAAACAAATATTTAATGTTTGAATTTGACCGACCATGTGCTGTCCATATGCGCGACCGATCTCTTTGATTAGTATGCAAGGTAAGGAAACAAATTGCTTATGAATTTCTTTCTTTCTACTATGGCAAATCAAAGGAACTTTGATCACAAATTATTTAGTTAGGCAACACCACCTAAGCCTTAAGTTTATCAATGAAATTCTGTAATGTTCCTACAATTTTTTCACAGTTATGGGACCAATAATATTGAATCACAGTGATCTTTAATCCTCATTACTATAAGGTTGCTTTCAAAGGTAAAAGATTTGTATGTATTTCACTTACTTGCATATCCTATCTAATAGCACAGGATCTGGGAAGTTGAGTGAGGCCATAGCATACAAGAGATCAGCTGACTTCTTGAGGTCGATGACCTCGGCCTGGTTGGTGATGTTGTGTGAGAGAGCGCGAAGGAGCGGCGTGCTGCGCCGGCCTTTTTGTTGGAGGGCTTTCATTACCTAGGAAAAAGGGAGACTTTTCTTTACTATACACTTTTCAATCAAGAATTTGTTCTTGTTGCAGATGGCTCAGTGGGTCCGCTGTGTGGATTTCAACCCAGTCTCTGTCAATAAGAGTACACCTGTTGTGAGAATATAATAAAGACCGAAAGTGTCTGTGAGTAGCCAGAGTACTAAAAATAAACATAAAAATAATAAATAAAATTCAATTCATACAAGATTGGAAAAAGCAAATTTTTTTTTTTACGTTGGAAATCATCACAAAACTAAAAAAGGGAAATAGACACCCAGATTATAAGTGAATGATGTTGTCACCTACCATTATCGACAGTGAACACTTACATTTTTGTTGTATACTTGCATGTAACTGTATAACCTCTGTAGGATCCAGTAAATGAATAACATCATGGACTAAATTTTGTGGTCCTAGTAGAAAAAAAAAACAATATAAACTCACTTTAATCATCTGTGGCAGTGTCAAATTCGTGATAAGCCTGGCTGCCTCATCATCACCAGTGATGCCCAACACTGTGCTCAGATCTTCAGCCATGGTGAGTGACCCGATGGCATGGGTGGTGGTGGACCTGGCCAGGATGCGGCACAGCTTTAAGAACCGAGGGTCTTTCTCAAAGTCTGTCAGCTTGACTTTGTTACTGTTTGTCCATTCTGATAGGATTGAGACCATCTAAAAAGGTTATAGAAAATAAATACATTTTCTTTCCATCAATTTATTGATTTAAATTTTACATTAGACCTTACTCTTGCAACCCATTATAAAAAATGTTTACTTTAGTCAATAGATTAGGTAACACACAAATAAGAAAATTACTTGTGAGGATTATTTCACAAAATCTTGTTTTAAATGAATTGAAATAGCATATATACAGATATATGCATATGTATGCATTGTTGGTCTAGGTGGGTGCATGCAATACTACTGAACAAGAGGTCCTAGGTACACTTCCCAGGTTTGGCAATTGTTATTTGACTTTTCTATCAAGAATATCTCAGTGGCAGCCTCGGAGTCTGGATTTATGTCTGGTTGTTGGCAATAGCCTCGCCCCCTATTACATTGAACTTAATTGAACATAACTGGCAAAACTGAGGGTGTACTATTAGATACACTTCTATTTTACCCTTCAGGGATTACAGGCACAATGTTATTTTAAATTGTAAAAAAAAAACTAAGTTGCTGATTTATTGTTTGAATGAAGCTTTTTGTTGCAAAATAATAAGAAAAACTGACCTTTAAGGCATGTCGTCGTGATATAACAGGGTTTTCAGCTACAACAAGCAAGCCGTTCAGGTCTGTAGCCTGAGCTATCTGTCCATCTATCTGAGCCAGGCGACTGAACTTAGCTGATTTCGGACTCGGCTTTTTTGTACCCCCAGCTGATTCTATATCATGAAGGGAAGCAAATGCTGCTGCTACTAAACCTGAAAAGTTGTATTAAAGCATTTAAAAATATTTAAAAAATTGTCTCTGTAAAATATTAACAATACTGAGTGTACCACATAAGTGTAGACCTTACACAATATTTTTGCAGGCTTTTGTCGTTGCACATAAAAAGTTTTTAAAACATTAAATTGTAGAGTATTTACAACAATTACTTTACCATTTTCTTTGTCTTCGGTGAGTTCTTCAAGTTTCTTATCAGGTATATTTGTAGAGAGCTCCAGCTTCTCAGTTTTGAATACTGTGGCACTGGGAGCGGAGTATTTCCTTACGGCTGCCCTTGATCCTAACCTCCAAATCACTAACCCGCTTAATTTCAACATCTATGACCAAAAGAACATAACTTAATAACACTATTTCATTAAATATAATTTGCCTAGCATCATACTACAGTTTTGTAAGGGAAAACATTGAAATTATGTATTAAAAATGTGTAAAATACAACTTCTTACATCACGACTTACAGTTATCAGAAATTATTTTGATTATATAGACTAGATATATTTATTACGTGTGTGCGATGAAATATACCTTTAAACGTTAAGGAAACGGCCTGAAAAGGAATAAATTATGTATTTTTTACAGCATTTGCAAAAAGCGAAATTATTTATCTTTTTGACAGTGGAATGACAATGTTGCTGCTGCAAGAAAATGATTCAAAATAATGTTGCGTAGGACGAAGTAAACTAAACGATAAGATGTCACGAAAAGCATGTTTCACTAGCAATAACTAAACGTTGCCTCATAATTGTCTGTGACAATAGTGATGTGCAGAAGCAATTGAAAAAATACTTTTTTTATCAATTAATGCCTTTAGTATGTCCTTCAATTAAATAAGAATTCAAGACATTAAAAGACAACTATTTTGCAAAATTGTATACTGTTTTCAGCATTATTAACCATGGAGATGATTTTATTTCAAAGCAAAACGAATCCACCACTTGGCACTAATTTAATTGAATGTTTTATAAATCAATCTTGTAACACATCACTAGTCTAGAAAATTGCAAACGGCTATCGTGGGAGGAAGTTTTGTTGTGATATTTTGTTGTTATTTTACTAAAAACAGTGAAACCGGTATTGATAATCATGAAAATGGTAAGTGAATTCATCTACACACCGAAAATTTAAATTACAAATAGTGTACATGTGAGAGAAACGTGAAAATGGTTACCTTTTTAGACCGATGAGTCTACGAATTTGAATTGGTTTCCTTTGAATTTCTTTCTTATTTTATATTGGAATGTTATGAATAACGACTTAATAATGTATGTTTTTAACTCTCTACACGTTACCATTCTCAATTATTGTGTAAATATGGGAAAGCATGGTTTTCATATCTGTATACTTATAGGTAAACGTACATTTCGCCTACCTTCAGTTTATTGATAAATTATTAGCTACCGGCGTTTAGAAATCTTATCGCGTTTGCCCTTTTGCTACTTTTAACGTTCCTTAGTGTGATGTCAATATTATAAGTGTGTTTAATTGTACAAGACAAAGAACAAAGATAATTATAGATTTATGAACTTGGAAACTGTTTTTAGTAACAATCAATATTACCCTTTTCTTTTAGGAAGTGTCCTTGTGACATCATCTTTTCAATTTTGTATAGCAGGTAAGGTAAACGTTGAACACTGACTACTAAACTTTTAGTATTTAATTTTAGTATTGAAAATACCAAACAAATTGTATTTATGAGCAGATTATGTTCATAAAACCACCATCAACCAAATAACTCCCTATAGTAACCTGGAAATTACAATTTACTTCATTTTCTCACGTTACTTGATACTCCATCACTAAACTGTTGCCCCTGTTATCATTTTGTAGATCTTTGACAGTCATTTACAGACACTCAGAAGTCCAAAAGTCTATCAATCAGACTTATGAAGGCCTAAGGTGCAAGGGGTCCTATATTGCAGAGGAACTCGGTTGTCAGATAGGCAGCGTATCCGTGTAAAATACTGGTATCCAGCTGTATCCTCATCAACTGGAAGCCAACACCAACATAGTTGTAAGATACTGATGACATGATGCTTTATCATCACACTAAAGATAGTTATACCTATGCCATATTATAATCAATAATTTAATTATTATTACAATTCTTTTACACTACAAGCTGTTTTAAATTACACTTGTTTAGTGGCTGAACGCTTTTGACTTTGTTGATTGTAGGGTCAAGTAGAGCTTTCAATTATTTTATTTATTTTAAGTCATAGGTCTCATTGCAGGTCAAAGGCCCTTTCCAATTTGCTCTATCGTAAGCCAGTGTTAACGGATCCTGTCTGTAGAACTCAAGCGCAGTCAACAATAGGCAGACATGTCTTTCAGTTAACAAAACCATTTTGTAAACCATAATACATGTTGAACCATATCTTCAAGTACAGATTCCGCTTATCTTAAGTGAAGTTAAGGTTTATCAAAACACTACTTCATTATATTCCAGCTGGTAACAAACACATTGTTTATTTTCTTACATTTAATTTCCAGAAATTTCGTCTTCTTAGTGTGTGTTATGATAATATAGCACCTTTAGACTCTATTTAACTTGCCAGTCCATTACCAGCTTTCACTTACACAATTAATATACTTCACTAGAAAATTAACCAAAAAACTATTTCTGCTGCATTTGTCTACTGGATATAGAACCAACAGTTCTTGTAACAATAACATACCAGTCTAGTGATTGTTGATTAATATTGAAATAATAAACATTCATTTGGTGCATAATACAAACAAATTTTTATTTTGAAAGTTTTTAAACTAACACTACCATTGACACTTATAAGTTTATGACGGCATAGTTAGACGTGGTAAATATACCGTTTTAAGCATTTTAGATAAAATTTTGTTGAAATATCATCTTGTCTCACAAAAATAGGTGAATGTGAAATCTTATCAGTGATGTTAATCAGAACAATAATACTCGGACTCTCTTATAAACATTGCATTCGGTTTATCGGCTTATTCATAGCCATTATCTGTAAAAATCTTGCAATGACGCACAGATTTTTGCTAATCAGTTTTACTTTTAGAATGTAATTTTGCGTTTAACTGGTTCAAAATTATTGTTTTTTCATTTTAATTCAGTCTTGTTTCTGTTTGTTCATTATGGAATTTTCCAACTGGATTTGTTCCGGGTAATTTCTAACAGTTGTCTGGAAATTGTGGTAAGGATGCTGTTTCCATGGCTGCTTGTCTGAAGCACCTGTAATGATCATCATCTGCATTCTTCCTTATCCTGCCCCATCCCAATTTATTAGGGTTGTCATAGCATTTCATACTTACACAGCATGTCAATCCTTTTAAGTCATATGTAGGTACCTAAGATGTAATCACGACCAACGCATATATTGAAAATAATTAATGGCAATAGACATAATGAATGGCTTGAATATCATAACATGATCAGTTGTAAAATAAAACAGGACGTAGTATAACCCAGATTCGGGGGTCGAACAATCGAACCTGTGCCGCTCTAAGCACTAAGGTCGTCATTCCACTGAACCATAAATAATAGTTAAATTAACGTTAACAGATATATAGAATATTCTTTATTATGTACACCATACAAATTTCAATAGGCCAGAAGAAGAAAGCAACTAAGCCAATACCACTCACGATTTTATAAAAACCTGTATTGCCAACAATAATAAATAAAAATAACAGCAACAGTAAAATCAATGGGATAATTTATATCCGTCAGGTCGTGCGTCATTCTGCAATCGAAAATAGCCCGTGAGCCTATTCTATAACTTTTTTATTAATAGTTCGTTGACATAACTGTTTCCTTGAAGTTTGTCTGATGGAAGACGGATGGGAAGGGCCACCTAATTAACGATAGACCTCGTGATTGTCAACAGATGAAGAATTTGGACAGTTTCCCAGTTTTCCTAAGAATAAATATGCTTTGATGATGTAGTGTAGTTAATTGAGAATGAGTTTGAGAAAGACGATTTGTTAGACATCAACGCTCTCAAAAGATCTGTCTCTTTATTGGTGTAATTAAAAATCTCGTAAAAATAACAGTAAATAAATTATTATGTTCAAAAAATATATATAAATCTTAAGCTGCGAGTAAAGACCTACCACAGTCTAACGGACGGCAGATTCAGACAGATACTTCAGTACTTACATTATCTACGAGTCTGGAGCCACGTCGATAAAATTTATACATTGGGTTTAGTTCGGTCACTGAAACATACCCAATGCTGGACATAGGCATGTCCCAAGTTGCGCAATTTCACATATTAATGCGCAACACTAATTGGTAAGATGTCAGAAGGTCCCTAGACAGACTGGCTTTACATAATAATTAGCTACATTACATATTCAATATCTCTCTGCCTACAAATCCAATAAGTAGCTGCGGAGGCCGACTGAATATGTAGGTAAACTGGGTACATACATACTTAGGTACATTAAACTTTTCAAATCACGTTGCCTTCTTAAAAGATACTAGCCGACCCGCACCAGCTTCGCCTGGGGACCGCCTCGGAAATTGTTTGTACTGTTTCTGTTTTTACTCGTCAGTCGGTTAAAACGCACCTTAAAGCCTTCCCAAAGTTTTACAAAAAAACCACAACCTCAGAAAGTTATCCTCTTTCAGTTGACATTCCTAAATTTTGATATCGCCATATTGATTTTGTTCACATGAAATGTAGTCTATACATAGGTCACCCGGACCGTAATAAATCAATTGACACCTCATTCATCAAAATCGGCTCAGTAGTTTATTGGCTACATGAAAAAAGTGGTAAACATACATTTAGGTACATTGACTGCTAAAGTTATAACCCTTGCTTTTGGCTTTGTCGTAGTTGGTAAAAAGCAGTTAGGGTGAGCAGTAATTAGTGTGGTATGTAACCGGCTGGTCATTTGCAGGCGGGGGCTGAAGGCGTCGGTGCGGCTCGCTGAGCGCGCCCCGCTCCGCGCCCCCTCCCGTCATACAACACTTCAGGTGAGTTATATCTTATAGGACAGATTTTGAGCTTCTTCTCGAATCGATGACTCAGAAAGTGTCCAACCAGAATATAGGGAACTGAACAGCTCTATCGTTTGCTACATTCTACTCCTGGAGGGTGCAGTTAGTTGTGCACAACAGGCAGAAGACAAGAGTCCTGCGTTGGGGCTCCACACTCAATAAGGTGGTTAAAATAAGGTCGCTGTTGGAATACTGCCAGTATTACTGTCACAGGTAAAACAAATGCGAAAGGACTGTGTACCCTTATTTCGCTACTTACGTTTAAGTCCCACGTTAAAGGGGGTATGACGTAATGTCTAGTGGGGGGGGGGTTCGATTAAATTACGTAATAAAATGAATAACTCCATTATTTCCCAACAGGTTCGCCTAAGGAGGTGTTGTTAGTGCGTTTCGCATTGCTAAGGAGTTCAAATGGATCACGCCGACCGACTACCGACTTTTGTGTATAGGTAAGTTTTTTTTAGACTATACCTTTGCTAAATAATTTTCTGGGCAGATTGCCCACAGTAACCCACCGGATATACCATGACGCGTGAACAGTTAGGCCTACCTTCCAAGACTCGACGCAGAAGTAACGTGTTACAAACTCAAATCACCAATAAGTAGCTAGAAAATCACAGGACAATACCTCCTGCTACTGCTGCGATTTGCAATACCAATGGCGGTTAGTACACGACGCCGTCGCGACCTACTGACGCTCTATTAACTAGTTTGTGATCTGTTGTGTATGGAGATAAGCTATAGTTTTGCCTTAAGATCTAAACTGGCCCGACTTTGGTCATCATTTAGCTAAAACTGTCTCATGTTAAGTCGCCGTTGGTTTGAAGCTGCCAGGTGTGCAAAAAGTTTAACTGGCGAAATGTGGGTGTACTAGTTTTTACACCTCAGCCTAACTCTTCGCGGATTACAGGCGTGATGTTACGTCATCTCTCCCTAGCCGTCGTTGTTTCTTAAACATTTTACCGCAGAGATTACCTCAGCACTTCACAAAAAAACATACTATAGAATATAGATCTTGATTATGAACATAGTTATCGATGCAGTATTCTGTAAATAAACGACCTTATCTACCAGTTTAATAACAATATTTATCTTCACCATATATCAATAAGTTTCGGATAAATTGTGCTTAAATGTAAAACTTAAATAAATTATAGAGGCTTTTCAATCAAGAATTTCTCAGTAACAGCCTGATAGGCTCGCCTCGTCATGGGACTTTATAAATTAATACACAGGCAAAATGTAGATTTGCCACAGGTGCACCTCTGCTCAACCCTTCGGGGTTTGTAGGTGTGGTGTTATGTTTATGTATCACTAGATTTTGCTCGCGGCTTTACTCCCGTTATGTACGGAAATAAACCCACGGGAACGTTTTAAATGAAGTCTATAACACTCGATGATAATGTAGCTTCCCATTAGTGAATGAATTTTCTGAATCGGATCAGTAGTTCTGAAGATTACCCCCTTACATACAAACTTACCAACAAATACTTCTTTATAATATCAATATTAGTATAAGAAGTATAGATTAAGTACTCACTGGCTTTCAATAAATCGCGTCAAGTCAAACGAGGATGACAATGTTATCCACTGAATACCAAGAATCGATCGGTTTCACAATGAGTGAGTTAAAGAAAATCGTGAGATGTAAGTTAAACTTGATATTTCTGCGAACGCCTTGAATTTTCAGAGAGATAATCAGTCTCTTTTATAGTTGAACGTTGGCTGTACCTATGTGCGTACATTTTACTCAATAAATCCCCAACCCTAAGATTAACGGTCTGTTCAATTGTTTGCTTCAGTAAAATTGGAACTGGAACCGGAACACGGGAAGATATTTTGACATCTAGAATCATAGATAGGTACCCAATTAAAAGTCTTATGTTGCAAACAACTGTCTGCTATTAAACACATAAAGTCTAAGCTTAATGTACAATTCACCCTTGCACGCTTAAACACCTGCAGTAATTTAACAATGTCTGCTGTTATCAAACTAAAAAAACAAAATAAAACACGAACGGTCTCCCCGTTTCCCTTCGCCATGGTGGTTGGCAGATCGATAGCGGCACTGCTTCCATTCCCGACCTACACACACTCGGGTAAACATTCCCCTTAGGCTTCGGACTACGGTCAAAGATTAAGAATGTGTAGAAAGGACAATTTCGCTCTGTACACTTTAAAAGAGCATTATTTTAAGCAAAAACTTGGATTGTTTTGTATATACTAGGCTGAGGCACTAGATCCTCATACGGAAGGAAAGGATTGAAGACATCAAACGCACCCCCAACAGTCTTTCTAGCAACGCATGCGTTTTCCTCGCGCACGTTATAAGAAAGAAATTGCGTAAGGGTAAATTCAACCTCTTACTTAATTCCTTTAGAGAACTGCGTTGGTCAGTCAGTCATAGATCAACCTTAGGCTAGTCCTTTGTGCACTCCAATGGTGAATTGGTCTAAATAACAGTTAAAAACTATTTCAACCTTATTGAAGGATCCTTCCACGGGGAATTATTGTCAACAGTGGTAGTGTAATTGATGAGGTCAACTTTACGTACATAATTAATTTCGCGTCTATATTGTTTTCATGTTCTATGTTACGGTACTAGTAGGGGAAATTATGATTGACATTTCGGTTTTTTGTGGTGTTAATAATGTTGGCATTACCTAATTCTAACACTTTGGCTTTTTGGAAATTGTATGACTTAATTTTAGGGGACGATTGTTACAAAACGAGATTGAAATAATTGTTTATTGCCAGGGCACACCGACCAAAGGGGTTAGGTTAGGTTAGAACTGTTACCCAGCGCTACATCCAAGTTGGTTGTATCAAATCGCTAGTAAAAAGAAGGCTATATACCTCCAAATTTTAATTTATTGATTGTTCGAACTTCAACCAAAAAGCTTGGATAATACTAAGTTAACGCGGATAAACCTAAGTTTACTTCTTCTACCATTACCCGTAACATTTCAATGCTTCAAATACTACAAACAAACATAGGGACATCAAGTTCAAAATAATAAAAATCTAATTGACATCGAACCCTACGCTACTACCGCGTGTCGAAATAACAAATCCCACATTTTTGTAGTCAATTAATATTAGGATGTCGGCACACGAGCCACGACTAGGGGTGAGGGGTGTATAGACTTGGTGCAACGAAGGGGCGATGTTCGTGCAACCGCATTGAACTCTGCCTTATGTTGTAAGCTATATTTTTAACATGAGAAATGAAGGCACTTAATCTTTTTTGTGCAAATTGGAATTGTCACATTAAGCCCATAAACTATGAATATGTACATGAGGCGATCCTTTATGGCTCGATACGAAAGTGTGAACGTAATAAGTGCAACTGTATTTTTTTCCGTCGTGAAGTTCCATTTATAATATCATTCTTGTAATTTCGCAGCGTTGCAACATCAGAAATAACTGAACGTTTATTTTCTACCAAGCGGCTCAAAGTTTCCTAGGCAAGTTGCTGTATAAAAAAAAAAGACAGCTGAGGAATATCACTACTGCGCACTTAAATCCGACTAAGCTTTAAGCCGGTCGCGATCACTATGTAAATCTGCCTCGCCCGGTATCCTTCCTCAATAAACTTGCTAACATGAGCTCAATAGTTCCCATGTATCAACAAAGGGGTGCCAATAATGGCATCGATTCCACTGAATGTACGACTGATGGCATTGATTCCCTTGGATTTACGACTGATGGCTTTGTTGACAGCCTTACAACGTATTTCCTTAGGAAAATGTCCAACAAAAACCAAGCTCGAAGATATCCTGTCCCTTAGACTGGAAGACCGTTTCCAAGCAGTTCTCAAATATTAAACGATATTTTCGGTTTCTATATACAGTCTTCAACACTCCAAAGCAGTGATAGACTAGTGGTGTGACCGTTGGACTGCCAAGTCATATGTCGCGAATTCGAATCCAAGGCACATCTCTGATTTTAAGGATTCATGTTTGAGTTGTATAGTTATCACTTGCTTCGGTGCAGGAAAACATCGTGAGCAAATCAAACATGCTTGAGAGATATTTCTGAACACCATGTAAAGCCAAGTCAGAGCCCCATGGGCGGCGTAAAAACTGACACCAGGTTAGTAACCACACGAACAAGAAAGAAGACCCTAAAAACCACTTAATCATTTAAAATTTAAACGCATTTATAAAACCAATCTCCGAGCAAGTTAGTCCCCATCATTTATTCTTCATCCCTGTAGTGTAACGCTATTCATGTAACTAAGTTATTCTCCGAAATATTGAGAGCACAAAATTGCAGCGCGTAGTGAAGGGGAGGGAAATCTAATCTCCGTGCAATAAGTTGTAATCCCCTCCAGAGGTATATCGACCTCCGGCTGAGAGTAGTACGTTTTGGGATATTTGTTCCGTCTTTGCTGAGTGATTACTGTCTTAGTAAGTTAAGGGTGATGTGTGACGGTAATGTGTTTCGAATGGCGTGTGAAATTATTTTGAACTGACTACAAAAACGGAACGAAATACAAGGTGTAGTTTTGCAACCTCGTCAAAATTCAGGAGGTTGTCATAGAAGACGTAAATAATCAATACAAATTACGGTACCTGGTCAATAATAATAAACGCTGCTTTTTTTGTTGTTTTAATTTGACACTATTTCAGAATGAAGCCCTTTTCAAAAGAGGAGAATCACCCGTTTATCGAATAAACGTCTGCGTTTGTTTTTGTGTGTGAAAGCGCGGTTATAGAGCTAGTATTAGACGGGCCGCGTTTTAATACTGGTGGTGTACACTTATCGATTTCCGATATTAAGAATAAAATAAAAAAAAATACCTACCCATTTTATTATTGATTCGGGTCGAGAAACATTAGCATAGTTACCGGAAATTTATTTTCAGGCTTTTAAAACTAATACAAACAAAATAAACTTAAAATGACTTCTACACCGTCATGATAAATAAAAATACCTCTCTTGCTTATTAATTCGGCATTGACAAACAGGACGAGACAGGGGCGGCTCAGGAGAAGGCAATGTAGGCTGTGATGTGCTCTGTTCCCGGCTGTACCGGCTGTTCTAAGCAGTCTTCAAAATGCTCTCGTTCTCTGTCATCCTGTTATGTAATCGTTGCAGCTGAGTCCACTCACTGCGGACCGCTGAGCGCTCCATGTTCTTGAGTTACCTCAACTATTTCCGACCTCTCACTAAACGGGTCAGACGAGGAAGGACAATACTGAATACATTTTTCACCTTGGCTTGAGCGGGATATTTCGAGCTCCACAGCATTAATACCAGTCATGCAAACCCAAACTCGAGCGGTTTAGTAGTAGCCACTGAAGAGTTCTCCTATCCAGCTCCTGGCTCTATCATGTTGTCATCGTCTTGCTAAGGTCCATGTCATATTCCAATCAATGACCACGAATAATTGAGAGCTAGCAGGGAATAAATGAGTTCCGTTCTGTTAAACGTGCAATTCAATTCGTTCCCGTCCGATCCCCACACGTCTAAAGCAAGGCACATACTGCGGGGTGGATCAATAAGCCACGTGCGGAGTGTTCACGTGCGAAGTGCAAGCGTGCGGCTTCCGTGGCCACCTACCTTTATACCAACCTAAACTGGAACACCATACTGCCTTCCTAATAGCAAATGCGGTATGTATAGGATGTATAGTCACGAGCAACGAAATGTAATCACTTAGCAAAATTCAAAAGCGACTTTCTCGTGAAATAACGGTTCCTACTTTGATATAAGACCTATTTCGTAATAGTATGACTTCCAAAATACTATGTTCGTGAAAACGTAAAACGTTAATCAATACACTGTACTAGCAAAATGTCGGTTTCGACAAGAAAAGCGGTTAATAGTCACGATATCAGTATTCACACAAATGTTGAATTTATTCTGTTGTTATTTTTGACTGTAACAAAAAATCGACAACATGTTTATTACTGCGTTTGTTATCCTGGTAAATAAATTTAAAGCCAAGTGCAGCAGCGTTTAAATAGAAACTTTTTCTTCGTTTTGTGAGTCGTCGTACTTTCCCATTTCGCTCAGTTTTCAGCTGACTGAACAAGTTACACGTGCGACCTAGATCTGAAATTTTTCTGCTTCTATCTGCCAGCACGTACGTAGTATAAATAAATTAATATTGTAGCTCATGTAATAAACAAGAAACCATTTTTTCGTTTATCATTTTGTAGAATAGTAATGATCCACAGAAAATAGATATAGATTATTACCATCTCCTAATTACTTGCAGCCGAATATTTGTACAGCAATCTAAGAATGTCCTCTGCTAAATCAAGCCATTCTTATGGAGCCTTTAGATACCAAAACTGCCGAAATTAATTTATATTCACTTCTGTAAGTTGATTAAAAAAAAAACACTTTAATACGCAACATTAAGTTATGTTTTAAAACGAAGCTGGTGTTTCGTCCCTGACAAGAAACAGGCGAAATAAACTCGGCGGTCAGTCACAATCTTAGTCAAGTCACATGAGGACCATCACATGAGTGTATGAGATGGTCTTTTCAAGAAAGAACCACACGGATTTTAGTGGACCTCTCCAGCCAGTGCAAGCATTTGTCAGTTAATGTATAGCTCGACCCATGTCGGTTAGATAATGCAGTGATCACGCTTCACTCACTGATTGCTGATTGCTACTGCCTCTGCCTCGATATGATCCTCTTACAAGTCAACTCGAAGGCATCGGCTATGCAATCAATTAAGCTATTTCTGGTCTTCGAGGCTATGATATCGTCAGCTTTATCACGCTAACAAAATAAGAAGTTTTTGTCTGTCTGTTTGTTTGCAAACCAATTTTACAAAATTATTTCAAATAGTAATTTTGCACTTTGAGATAAACGCTACGTTCATTCCAGACTGCATATTTTGCATGGAGCAAACTGATAACTATAATTTATCTACTTTTATTACAATAGTGAACACTAACTTGTGTGAACAAGAACTTCAATTTTATTTATTTGTATAGATTAAAATTAGACCGTACTGTTCCCCTGGTAGGCAAAATCTTCCCTTCATTCCCTACATCGGTCACGATTTTACGCTTCTTCTTTCCGATTCTCAAGGAAGACATCTGGGTCGTCTCACCATCTCCTTCTATGTCTGCCTTTTCCCCGTGTCTATCAAATTATTAAACCGAAAGTCTCGTATGTTCCAGGCCTAACTCGCTCTGGGCTCGTAGTGATTGGTAATCGCGCTGCTGTATTGAAACTTGAAGTTACGTACCTGTGCTAGTATTCGTACAAAGTGCAAGGTGCTTATTAAAATTGATTGAACGAACGCGCCCGCTTGCCAGCCAGATTAATTAAACTTGATATGAGTCTTGTGTGAACTGGCTTTATATGAATACGATGTAGTACATAGGAATATTGTTATTTTATGGAACTAGCTTTTGCCCGCGACTTCGCACGCGTTACTGTAGTGTGGAAAAAATAAACAGCGTAATTAGAACCTACTCATCATATCAAAGCCCAGCAGTTCCTTTATGCAAAGTGCCGTTTATTCATAACCGAGCCGAACTTCATACGTCTCAAATAGTCTCTCACACCCACGCGTTCCTCGCGAACCCTATCACGCATGCAGATCGCAACGTTTACCTTTACACCAACTAGCTATACATTGGGGCAGTGCATCCGTTCCTAATCTTTGATGATTCTGTATGCGTACTGTTATGGCTGGTATGAAGTGGCGCAAGAATAGAGTTCCTGGAAATATTTTGCGGAGGCCTTTGACAAGCAGTGGGTAATTTTAGGTCTTAGTATGACTTACTGCTTGGCAATAATATTTGGGCTGATAAAATCAATGTATTTATACGTATGTTTAAGAGTCCCTACCGCTAGTAGCAATCTACATTTTTCCTATATTGACCTGAATCAGAATCTCGTTTTCGTGATGAGTATGAGCACTATCTACCCATAACTACAGAGTTTCTACTGATGGTAACAGTACCAATTTATTGACCACGATGTGGCTTTGCCCGCGTCTAGGTCGGAAATTATCCCATGGGAACGTTTTAAATATAACCAAGTATCAAATCATAATATGCTAGGATAATTTAGCTTTCCGTTGGTGAAAGAATTTTTCGAATCGTATGAGCAGTTTCGAAGATAAGCCCCTCTTACATCCTTTTGAAATATTAGTATAGAAGAGTAACATTGTGTAAAGTTATAGTGTCTATATCTCATACACCATTGAAAAGGAAGGATCCTTTGACCAGACCAGGGTGTTATATCTCTGGTGGGCTACTGTCCGCCTGTTGTTTTCGGACTGTTGTATAATAATATGCAAATGTTGCTGATAACTCTGCTTTGGCGATGTAGAACCTGACGTCGGGTACGATGCGTAGCTCGAATGTGGCACATTAGTTGACGCTACAGATAGAATATACTTTATTGTACACCGAAATAGAAACATACAACTTCTTATACATTTATAGTATTTTAAATGCCAAAGATGCATGGATGGATATATGTTACTCTTTCACGCAAAAACTGCTGGATGAATTTCGAAAATTTGGCACACAGATGGTTTATAACCGTGTCTTTACTGCTGGCAGTACTATCCAGAACAATTAACGAACTCCACGCGGGCATAAGCTAGTACATTTATATGGCTGTTAAATAACGTAGTAAAATGTCCTTCCACTTTCGTCTACATTTTCACACTGACACATACTTGGTCTTCCACCTTGCGAATCCCATCAGACATGCAGATGGCAACATTTTACACTAGGCGCGAAACTGGGCAGGAGCCAGACTTCCGTTCTTAATATTTTGTTGTGACACATTCGTATGCAGCGCCTGCTACTTCCTTCGAGGTACGCGTCGTGAATATATTCTACATTGTGACGTATGATCGCAGTTTTGTTCTTTGTGCTTACTTTGAAATGGTCTGTAAATGTTTATGATACTGCAACAAATACTGACTGTAGCTAGTTACGTCTTTAATGTTCCGGTAATTTCACGTAAGCTTTGTATATATTTTTTTATGAATTTTTATATTCAAAAGAAGATGAATTACAAGCTGTTGTTCGCGACTTCGTTAGCGATTAACAAAATTTAATAAAATAAATGGCTTATGTCCTTTCCCAAGATATAAATCTCCTTGCCAAATGTAATTACGGTCAGTCGTTTAGTTGTGAAAAGGTAACGAACAAACAGAGCAACTTTCGCATTTATAATAAAGAAGATAATAAGACTTGAAAGAAAGACTTGGTTCAATGTTTAATTTGCAGTCTCCAATTCGAGGCGCTTACTCTTCTATTATTGTCTATCTTTAACTGAATTTAGCCCTACAAGTCTGAAGCCACTACCAACGCCGTCGATGTGACGGAGTTCAGGTCGAAGCGAATTGAATTAGAATTATAGAAATCATCAAAACAGAGAAGAAGATCTGATCTAAATGTTTCTCATGACCTCATATGGATCAAGATTATTCTTGGACTTGTTATAAAAGACCACCCTTTTGAGTGTTTTTTCTCATAGTCGGATAGGTAACCAACCACATCTAGTTATGAAATACGATTTATATTTTACCGTGTATAAAGAGGCCTTTGCCCAGCAGTGGGACAGTGTAGTCAATTAAAAAAAAAGTTCTTTAAAACAAATATACAGGAATAAATATAAGCTATCATCATTTCTGTCCGTCAAAAACCAAAGGTTCCGGCTGTAGCAACTTTCATTTTCATCTTATTTTTTTAGTATAATGATTTTGACTTTGATTCTAAATAGTTATAACAAACATATCTTGGTCTTCGCTTCAGTAAGGCTACGTTCACCAACATTACTACTAAAGGTACAATGGAAGAAGCAGTTATCTAGATATTGTTTTTTTACTGAAAGACTAGAGCCAAGCCAGACAGAGCTATCTTTAATATTAAAAGGGAACAGTTCTACACTTTACTTTATTAACTTAAATATACAATGAGCAGCTTTGCTGACTATTCTCTACGACCACAGGTCCGTGGTTTCTAATTAAGATAAGCGACTAATTCTCTACTAAGTGCCACCTAAATGGATGCTTACTTTTAATAAGAGCGCTTTGTTAGATTTCCAACGCTCGTCTGAGCTCTGAGAGTTGATAATCCAACAGCTCGATTTTATTTAGATGTTACCTAGTGTTACTGAAAACGGGAATAAAATACTCAGCTTTTCTTTTGTTCAGATAAATTAAGTACAACAAAGAAAAGCTCTCTGATTGCCCTCGACGCAAATATCTTTTCACTTTATTGCGTCTACTTGTGAAATGAACCAATGGCAGTAACTATTGGATTATTTTATTTCTTTGTTTATACTTAAACAGACGTTTGTTTCGAATTTAACAACGTTTTGTGGTTTTCCTGGCATTCATTAAACAATAATAATGAAATGTATTTATGAGTTCAGTATTTATTAAACAATGTTATATTTATGGATTTATATTTTATTGTTATGTTATGACACTGCAACGTCTGTACAGTTCATCAGCTCGGTGTAGTGGAGAATTTTGTGAGAGAATATCAAAATACAGGTTAAATTCATCTGTATTTTGATAATCTGTAATGCCTTATCTATCTCTCTTCTATCTTCTCTTCTTCTCTCTCTAACCATTGTGACACCTGAACTGTAAATTTACCTACATTCTATGCAAATAAAGCAGTCTATTCTATTCTAATCGATATGAATTTCTGATCTGACTGGTCTGTATGCACTAATCCACATCAACAATCGATGCCTTACTTCCATATATTCAATCTTGTACTTGGATGGAAACAGGCTCATAAAAATCTTTTAATTTTTATGCACAAATAGTACAAAGTTGGATGTTCTAGTCACATGAGTGAGAGCACATGAAATAGCAGCACATCTACGCTCTCAACCACCCTAAAAAATCATTAAACCCAGTCGCTGTAATGACTGAAAACTCGACGAGATATTATATCATTATTATAAATTGTTTTTTTTTTGACGTTGTTCTCCTTTTCAGGCCCTCTGCTGGGTAAAAGTAATAGACATGGCAAAACAAGAATGTTCTTAATTTAATCAATTTCTTTGTCACTTTATGTAGTCAGAAACGAATAGAAATTAGTTGATGAATAACTTCATCCTCCTTCCATTGCCAGGATTCCCGCAACAATAATATTATTAGTAGAGTAGTTGTGTTGTATATTATTAGTAGAATATGAGGGTGGTTGCATCTACTCCTATATAAGTTGTGTCGCTTGTCAAATAAACAGTGTGCTATCCGCTGTTTTACTTGTGTTCACATACTTATCAGTGGGCTGGTTAATTATGTTTCACAGTAGCAGTTAATTAATCCAATACGCAATCACTCCTCTGGAACCTCGTCAAATAACATCCTCGTCCAAACATTTGCAGAGGTCAGCTCAATTACAGTGCTTATTCAAACATTGGTCAATCCTACTCTCACCAGAATACAGAATTGGTAAGCTATAGTCGAAAATATCGCTTTCATCTTGTTTTTAAAACTCGATTTCCACAGACAACTTCGCAATGTCATTAAATCCCCAAAAGAAGCGTGCACCACAATATTATGCACATTTGCCCGGACGAATGTCAATATAGCACCTCAAGTTTTAAAGAAACTGTATATTTACACTTCAGCCAACTTATCTGGCCAGGCGGGAAAATACAGAAGAAAATAAATAATTTCAAATCAAATCAAAATATTTATTTGCAATTTGAAATATGATGTATTTGTGACCCCTATAACACAGGTTTTACCTAGCGGGGGTCATTGATCATTTATTTGCTATTTGTACGCTTAAATTAAGTTACACCCTGTTATCTGTGTACTTTTTATGTCAAATAAATATTCTTATTCTTAGTTTTTCTTAGATAAGTTACGCCATCTTGAACTGCAGACTCAAAGTGGTCATACTGTACCAACAATGCCCTCTAGCTAATGTAATTTTAAGACCCAAAAAATCCATGCATTTGTTATCCTTACCTTTCAGTGACAAAAATGATGCTCTACAAAGCTAAGCTCTTTCTAAAATCCGTAACTGTGCCATAAAACGGCCATGTGGTGAACCTTGGATTTATTGATTGGGAACAAAATCCCACTCACGTGGATGCTGCATCTGACGGCCTCACGTGTACTACCATAGGGGGTTTGGCATGAAATCTGTGGTCAGACGGGAGGCGGAAAATCCCGATAGGGTGGCGACCAAATTATAAACAGCAAAATCGCTAATGCTTTCAAGGGAGTATAAATGAGCCTTCTTGCCAAAGATAAACTTGAATGGCAGCTAATTTTGGTGATGAAAAGAATTCTGAACAAACCGCAATTAAACTTTACCCAGCTACAGAAGTTTGAAAAATTGCTAAGTGGTGGTGCCCTAATGGAAAATAGACTTTATTGCTGAATACGTGAGCAACATATGACCCAGAGGAATGATAGAACATGACCGGATGGTTATATTGACGTGATAACAAAGTGAGTTTAATGAAAGCGCCCGGTAACAGCCCTCTAAGCGAAACAACGCCCACCCCACGTTTATACCCCCATTCAAGTTCACTGCGACCGCGCCTCATCCCTAGCGTTTCCCCAGAATTTATGGCCCAAACAAATTTCCACTTTATGCTTTCACCATAAGTCTTATTATTGGACGTGCACTGTAACTTCTTGCGACGTTTTACAAATGAAAGGCACGTGTTTGTTGAATAAAAACAGTGTGGTGGAATTACGACCTTATGTGGCTAGATTGAACGTGGAAAATAGTTAGTCTGTCGCGCGCACTTACGCAGCCTCCCCTAGGGTTGGCACGGTCGATCCTTGCAGTCGCGTCGCCGGCTCGGTCCGGACGTGTCCCGGCGCTCAACACTTTTATTTTCATAATTAAACAACAGTAACAAAAACAATCCACTCTTTCCTTCCTCGTGCAAGGAAACATGCTGGATTTCTATTTAGGAACATTATTTCGCGTTTTTAACTCGCGCAGTTAATTTCGTAGAGGATCAATTTTTTTATATTTTTTTCGTGGTGACGATGAAAACTATAGTGAATGAAAAACTGTCGCGGAAGTGATATACGAAGGATGTGTTGTGTTTAGTGCTGAAAGAAAATATATTAAATTACAGTGACGTCTGGCGTTCGCGAATTTTCTGCAATTGTATTCGAGCTTAGTTTAACAGGCTTAGTCATAAGGGAAACAGTATTATTTTTTATTGAGGAGCCTTTTACAAAGAGGTATAGTTTGGTGATTTTCATGTATTGGATATCGTCCTGTGTCCGCTTGTAGTTAGGAACGCATTATGTGACAATGCTTTTGTCTATGTGGGACAAATACGCTTCGGTACTGCAAATGACTACAATAGTTTGCAGGACGACAATTTGATGCACTAAATTGATTGCATACAATTCAATTGGCCTAGAACTGAACACAGTAAATTCACTTCAAATCCTGTTATGAAACGCTTACAGTGAATTATTTTCTAGATTAAATCACATTCAAGTCAAATTGTACCGTGAATTGAATAGACCGAGGTTTAACCGTTAAACCAAGATTAATGGTATCAGCAATAGATTCAGCTATGAAAGTTGGCGTTATAAATCGCTGACGTAATCGCTGTCTAATAGCATTGTCAAGATATGACGTCATCAGGTTTATTTTGATGAACAGACGAATAACGGTGAATGGTACAGCACACAGCACGGCAAAGTCAATGCCAACTTTTTGGTATGAGCAAATATTTGTTCTAGACATGCACTGAGGTTCTATAAACCGAGTTTTTTATACAATGATGGAATTTGGTAAACACGCGATTCTAAGATTAGATATAATATGACAAAACCTTGGTGTAATTGTTACATTAAAGAAGACCTTAATCCTGGTTAAATTATTATGACGAAGAGAAAACATTCCAATTAGTATGACTGTGTGCTCTGATATAAACATTTCAAGCAAATGAATGGTTCCAACAATCTAACCAGATAATCTAACAAATCAACTAGCAGTAGTAACGTTACATAACCCTGCACGATGCAACCGGCACCTACCTACCACTTTGTACCGTCGGTTTCACCTAATTAAATAACTTATTATGTGTTTCCTTTTCTTTTTCCGGCACTATATAAATGTAGTCGTCACGCCCTTTTCATGCAAGCATAATAAAATTAGCCTATAAGGTTCCCACTGCTGGGACTAAGGCCTCCTTTGTCTAAAAGAGATGGGCCGTAATCCACCACGCAGGCCGGGAGTGGGTTGGTGGATGCGAGGATGTGTCTTCGAATGTTGCTTTTGGGATATGCTTCACGATTTTGAGAGCAATGTTGATGAATTAAATCACACAACGTTAAATACCTGCCTTGGTTTAAATTAATACAATGCCTCTACAAAATTTGTCAAAAGATGCAGTATTTATTAGTTACACGGATACCGTGGGTGTTAACACTGTTTAAAATGAGTGGGAGGATGGTATGTCTATGCCTGATAGCTAACCTTCATTGCATTCTCTTTCTGAGTCATAAAGGATCAGAGATTCCAGAAATTCTCAGGTACTTCATCATGCACTATTTTTTTTCTTCGCTCAATGCAAAAATTCATTCCTCATTGTGCAACTAACCTTGATGGTTAAAACCTGCATGGTGCATTCCACCCATTATTTTTTACTGCAAGCAAACAGGACTTCCAGGGTGAACAGCGGATGAGGACGAGAACATGCTGTTTTTTTTTTCATAAATAGTAAGTGTTACCTTACTTTTTAGTAAAAAAAAAGAGTTTGAATTTGTACCCGGACGATGGCAATAGGCTCGTGCCCCTATTACATGGAACTTAAACATATCTGACGAAATGTGGTTGTAATAATAGTACGTAGGTAATTCCCTGAAGGGTTAGGCAGAGGTTAAGGTGGAAGTACAGGCGTGATATTATGTCATAAGATCACAATACACATAGACTATTTAACTCAACCACCACATTAATGTCAGTGACTCATCCTCCTTCATGGCCAACAATGACGAGTACACCACAAAAACTTCCCATACACGTCTCCTAATAAATAATGTTGCCCATATAGAAAATAAGCTTGTTGAACATCGCGGCTCCAGGTTTGTCAATACGCGTCTGTTTACCGACGCAATGCGCAAGTCTGCCGGCGACCCTGGCTGGGCGCCAGAATATCAGCTGATTTGGACTCCGGTGCGACGGTGGAATTTTTATAACCATTGTGGTGGTTATTGGTTATAGTCTTATGGTTATTGGCTTTGGATTAATGCATGGAATTTGAATAAGCGTGTGTTGGATTGGGCAAACGCATATTCAAATTCCAGGCATTAGTTTATATGTCAGATTATATCTCCTGATTTTGTGTCTTTGGTTCTTAGTCGATTAAATTTTATATCCGTAGTTGGTTATAGACAAAAACTTGGAAATTAAGTTTTACGATAAGACAGGGCGAAGTGCATACATTTCTTCTGATAACATTGATTGCCTCTGTATTTTAAATCTCTTTGGTTATAGATTTATAGTTATCAGCTTTGGATAAATGCCTGGAATTTGAATAAGCATAATTATGTTGGAAGTCAGGTTTTGTCTAACAGTGTACTTGTACAGAATGACTTGATTGATTAATGTGGAGTCATTGGTTTCTAGCCGGTGGAATGTATATGCATTGTTTTAGTTGATAGGATTGCGTATGGTGATAGTATAGTTGAATAATCGTCTATATGGAATTATGTCAGATTATATCATCTGATTTGCAGTCATTGGTAGTCGATGGAATTTTTATGTTCAGTGAGTGTCTTGAATGAGTAATAATGTATTATGCTTCATATTATCGATCATTTTGGACTCCTCGTGTCCACCTGTCACGATTCTCCAATATAGACTAAATGACAAGTTTTTTTTTTTATGCAAAAAGCAAGCTCTAAAATATATTTTTTAGCCTACACTGCTGTGCAAAAAACTCCTATGTCACTTTCCAAACCTTGCTGCGTTGGTTGATCTCTGCCCATAATTATGAGCCTCGCAAATAAAATTAGAATAATATTTCAATAATCTTCAGAGCCAATGATTGGAAACTGAAAACTGAGTCATATCTCGATTTCTTCCTCATTTCTCTATAATCACTGAATCATTACGTTCGAAGTACTGTTTACTGCATCAGACTACTTTCTACAAAATCTTTGACGCCATTTTATTAACCACTTTGTCGTCCCCTTTCCCTTTCAGACATCCACCAATTTTCTAATGGCCTTTTAAAATCACGTTGGTCTGGCTAGTGATTGTAAGTTTAACTGCTGAGCATGTGGGCCTAGGTACAATTGGCGGGTCGGGTAAAGTGAAATTGGGTTTTTCCATAAGGAATTTCTCGGTAGCAACCCGGGTTCCGTATCTTTTGCCCGGTTGAAGACAATAACCTCGCTCGCTATTACTTGGGACTTCAACACTACTTCAGAGAAATCTGGGTGTACCTACTATGGGTACAACTCTACCTTACCCTTCGAGAATTAGTCTGATATTGCGCAGTCTTTTATAGGATGAACAAACTGCATATTAGACTAGACTACGTTTCCTCATAAATCGTTTTCCCCATCTATAAAAGTGGATCGTCAGTCTGTAGTTTTTTTGACTGCAGCCGCGGTAATACTTTACGTTTAATAGCCATTAGTTCACCGCCCCTTGCTGGGCGCGCCCGCGCCTTGTCGTAGTTAAAAGTGCCTAATGTCATTATGATAGTCCTTTGCTACGGTAAAGTTTTGGTAGGATCAAAATTTTACTAAAGACTTTAAAACCCCACTTTTCAGTAACAACAATGTTGGGAGTCAGAATTTGTGCCGGCTGGATGGCCTTAGGCCCGCCCCTATTACATGGTATCGTATACATAACTATCTAAATGTGGGTAAACTAAGATGCACCTCTGCCTAACCCCTCGGCGGTTTCAGGCACAGAATATACCATCACTGTCAAGCTTTGAAAGCATTTTCCGTAAGCAATGAACTGCCTTCCCCCTTTTCAACAAACCATTTTTAAAATCTTGGCAAGTGGACATGTGATGGCAGCAAACTGCCATCAGTTTCACGAACAAGCCTCTTGGCTGGCTACATCACTTTTGTCAAAAAAACTAAACGAAAATGTTCCACTAAGTTTTTCATGCCAAAACGGTTAAATAATATTTTGACACGAACTACTGAAAGATAACAGATATGCGAAATTGGTTATCTAGTTTCAGATAATCTCGTGAACAAATTTGGATTAAACTAATAATATGGTCGGTGAGTTTAATTTGGTGAGATCACGGAAACATAGTATGATTACTGCATTGTATCATACCATAAACAGATTTGATTTTACATAATTAGAAACTAATACCGATCACTCAAACATTGGTGATTGACATGCTTCAATACTTCCTCAAACATTCCAACACACTCAGTTTTTTTTTTGCTTTAGACGCCGAGTAAATAAACCACGAGTAAATACCAACGAATTATTCAAAGCAAAATAATCAGACGCCCAGATATTAAATACGTACTCGGATGAAGAAGACTAGAAGTCAGAGATCCAAGTGGTCTACCTCCTTACTCATTACAGGGCACTTCGCATGTTTTCGTGAATCGAGTAAGCTTTGATCTCCATTGCGATCCAATGGCTGGAACTTTACAATGTTGACAGCTAAAACAAGACGTATGAAACATGACCGTGTTTATTGTAAACGTCCTTATTTATTCAATACCTTTCTTATTGAGACAGGGATCACATAATATACATACACGACATGGTGAATGTTTACCAATATTCGTAAGATTCAGAGCGTGGCGATGTCGCGCAACCTCGATACGCGATCCACTTTGCACCTGCTTGTACTGTAATCGTCTTGATACCATAGGGCAATGAGATACACTTTACGAAGGAAGTTGTTATAAATCGGATCATATTTTGACAATAGCTGACTCGCGCAACTTCGTCTGCATAACATTTTTTATTGATGCTCCGCTCCTATTGGTCGCTGCGTGTTATATAGCCTTCCTCGATAAACGGGCTATCCAACACTAAAAGGTTTTTTAAATTCGGACCAGTAGTTCCTGCGATTAGCGCGACCAAACAAGTAAACTCTTTAGCTTTATAATATTATACATTTTGACATTAAAGAGCGTACTGCTCAGATAGAATTAGAAGAAGATAGAGAATTGATACGAGGACTGGCCAAAGGATCTTTTATTTACCCAATAAGTTGAGGTCGGCTTCCAATCTAACCAGATGCAGCTGAATACCAGTAGTCTTCTATATATATAAAGTAAGAAACTGACTGAAGAGGCTGAATGATTCACTGACTGATCGATCAACGCACAGCTGAAACCGCTGGGTCTAGAAGCATGAAATTTTGCTCAAACGTTCCTTAAATGACATAAGTGTGCACTAAGAAGGGATTTTTGGAAATTCATCCCTTATGGGGTTAAAATAGGGGTTGAAAGTTTGTATGAAACTTCGTCCACGCGAACGAAGACGCGGGCAACAGCTAGTTTTATATATTCTTATGAAGCGGCTGCCTATCTGACTTCTATCGCCCAGTGACTGGGTATCACAATACCTTGTGGCAAGAATGGTTGTCAGACTTTCGGGATTCTAACTATCCGTGACCTTTTAGATGTAGACCTTTGATCGTCGGTACAGGTAATCAGTGGTCCGAAAGTCTGACAACCAGCCTTAACAAGGGGTATCGTATTACCCAGTACTAACTGGTTTGTGGTGGTCAGATAGGCAGTCGCTCCATCTGATTAGAATGGAAGCCGACCCCAACATAGCTGGGGAAAGGCTAGGAAGAGAGAGACAGATGCTGAAGTCGACGATGATGAATTTCGAATACCAGTATCTTATAATAGTCAAAGTATGTGAGCTTTTGTACGCTGTGGAGGCACTTAGGCAGTAGCATTAATTTATAAATTCATAAAGGTACACATTCTAATTAACTGCCTTCACCAGTTTTCATAACCCAATTTTAGAAAGCTTTTTATATTCGCTTTGTGCTTTTTGTCTTTGATTGAGCAAAAGCTTCTGAAAGTAATTCCTTTTCTCTGTGTATAAATTGCAAAAAAGGAATAATAAATGGTTTCCTTAATTCCATTTTCTTTAGTAACTTCTTTTCGTTTAGTTTCATTTCTTCAAAGAGTATTTTCCTTTCTAAATAAATTAGCTACACAATTTTCTATGTCACGTTTCGTTTCAATTTCATATAACTATCATTAGCTACCATATAACTATATATATAACTCTAGTCTCACGTTTTGTCACAGAGAAACCGAAGGAATTAATTCTATACTAGCTGTTGTCCGCGATCTTTGTCTGCGTGAAATTATCAATAAATATTATGTACTTCCCAATTTGAATCGGATTTTGTTAACAATTTCAAGGGTTCTTTTTTTGCACGGAACTGTAATCCTTTTTTTTTAAATTAAAATAGTTACTTAACTTCAGGTATCTGCCAGTAAATGTCCTGTCAAAATCGGTACAGCCGTTTCGGAGATTAGTCGGAACAAACATACAGACAAAAATTTAAAAAATGTATTTTTGTTCTAAGTGTAAGTACTTTCATATGCATTCAGTAAAAAGCTGTAATTTTGAAATTACAAACAGACACTTCAGTTTTATTTATTTGATATGTGTAGCTTACAATGTAAATAGCTCATGTTTAATCGAGTCACTACCCTAATAGCGATCGCAGATTGCATAGCAATTACGCTTACCTTGAATTTGTGTCCATCGCTTTCTCGTGTTACCCCAGGTTACGTGACAGATAATGTTGTTACAGATACTGATCATGGGCATAACTTTTGATTTACATAATAGTATTCGTGTTAATTTTCTGAAACAATTTGATTAGCAATATGTTAAGAATAGAATCTTCTTACATGCAAGTGCTATATGCCTAATACTCCTAATAGCGTTAAAGATTAATTTGTCAGGATCTAACGGTTCCATTACGCGCCTATAAGCACGTTCGTAAGATTAATATCATCCAAGTTGTAAGCTATGTGTTATTAGTTATTACGAGTTCCAAGTAAGCCTCTCGACTCTGTCTGCTGTTTCTATTTCGATTTAACACTGTACAGATGCACTGTAAACGAACCCGCGTTAAGTAAACATAATTATATCGGCTGAAACAATATCCCACCATATCGGTTGCGGCTTGCGCATGCGGTTGCACACGCACGCTGCGTACGCGCCGTTCGGCGCTCAGTCTGCGCTCCACGCGGCCAATGGACGCACTACCCGCGACATCACTTTCTACATTCGAATTTCGATGCGCGTTCGCAAATACGAAATTGTTTTGTGTTTTTTTTTTTAATTTTTCGCTTTTTTTTTAAATTTGTGAACATGCAAAGTGACTAGACTTGTGATTTTATTCTGCAGTGTTGTTTTTTTTTTGTTATAACTTTTGGCAAACAAAGCCCCCAGGGTTTAATCGAATAGTAAACGGGCAGAACGCAACGTTATCGGCGGAATGCGTAGAAATCGTTCCGCATGAACGATCCAGTAGAAGACCTATCATGGAGGTAACCATCGGATAGTGAACTAGTGTACCTTCTGCGATTTCAGGCATCGCTGGTCATTGCTCATGGCTGGTGCGTCGGCAGCCGTTAGTACGCTTCTCTATATTTTTTACCACGCACTCGTGTTTACTAACAATTATTGTAATGGTCCACCGGTTAATCTTACCATATTAATGTTTAACCACCGTAATGTAACTCATTTGAACACTCATCAGCAAAGTAGCGAACATTTAAATTACCAAAAGGGTCTTTTCCGGAAATTCACGACATTTTTCTAACAAGAAAAAGCACTTTATAGAATGAAGACATCTCGAACACGGGTTTAACTACCGGATGTTTACTGTGGGGGTGCATCTTGACTTACCACCTTCCATCTGCGCTCACCTTGTACCTTAACATATTAACAATACGGTGTATAACTGACTAGCAAGAGTGTTATATGGTACGTCAGTCTACTCGCTTCTAAATCCGTATTTTCAGGAGCTGGATATTCGGTAGTTAGGATCTATATTTATGTTTCGTTCAGAAGTGTTAATGAGTCCCTTATTGTGGGTGGTAGCGATGAAGCTGAAGTTTTGAATGAAAGCGATGAATAATTTATTGTATGTGTGTTGTATAGGAATTGAAGGGCTTGCTATACTTCCCAGGTGGTCTAAAAGCTTTAAGAAAGTTCTAAGCTTTAATTGGACTTTATGGAATCTACCTTGAAATGATTTATTTATTGATTATTTATTTAGTACAGCACAATATGATTATAATCTCTAATAGTCTTTAGAGATTTCCTTAGTAAAGTTAAAACCAAGTGTCCTTTTTGTATTTCCTTCCGTTCATAAGTATTCAGAGAAAACTTTCAAAATCTATTGTTTTCAAAACATACATAATTATGTTGCAACAACATAATACAACGCCTTCAGATTGAAGAATTAACGGTTGAAAAGAACAACCTTCGAACATCGCACCTGCCCACGGCTCCACTATACTTGGAACACATTATGAACATCAAGCATGAATCACTGTCGTGAATGCTAAACTAAATAATAAATCTAACAATGAATGTTTTACAATGATTTTTGATGATCACCAAGATATCTTTTATGCTTTAGATGAACCTAAAGACTTGATCCATAATATTGTAGCTGTTGTTTAATTGTACAAGAAAGTTTGTTGGCCTATGGTCAATTAAATAAATGAGAAATACACGCCTAAAGAATTCTTAACTGTAAATATCGGCATCAGACATAATGTGACCGTTAAATCTAACGCACATTTGGAAACGGTAAATCATTTGATTTCAAGGCCGAGTTATAGATAAAAGACGATCCCTTCGATGAAATTCGAGATCTTCTGAATAATCCGAATAAAAACAAAGTCATCCGCGAATTACAGTTCTTTGAACCGGCAAAACGATGTCAGAAAGTGAATGTGGAATCAAAAACCTTTGACACGGAAAGGAAATGAAGACAACAAAAAAAGTGGTTAATAAATCTTTACCATTGAACATTAAGGTTACTGTCTACCGTACCACGGATAATAGCAGATTGTAAATATTTTGGATTGGAATAGCTGAAGATGTGAATGAAAACATTTTGCGTACGGAAATGTGTTATCTAAACAATATCCAAGGTAGTTAAACAATCGTTTGTAATACTAGCTCTTTAAAATGAATGAAAAATCTTGACAGTCCTGATATTTATGTTCTGTGTCGCTCAAATTGGATTGAAAAATCAAGTAGTTGAGTCTCATGCAGGGTTTCCTAATTTTACTTATTACTACGAGTGCTATATTAAGGGCATTATGAGAAACTTAGTGCTTCCTGAGTTCAGCAGCAGTGAGAAATTAATAATTGATTCGATCCTTATCAAGTTTGATTATTTTCATGTAGCATCAATAAAGACTAATGGCTATTGTGTTCTTTAATTAACATTGGCATCGTACATTCTTACATGTATTAGAGCATAGAGCCTACTTGCATCACGATCACTTAGTTTCTCAACTTGTATGATTCTCAGTATTACTGCTTATGGCGCATGTGCAATATTAATTTGTAATCATCGTCATTTGGAGCGGTGGATGTGAGAGTTGTCGCAAAAAAGCATTCGCTTAAGTACATGCTAATTACTATAACAGGTATCAATCAATAGATAGAGTGACTATAATTATAAATAAAATCAATACCAGAAGCTTGGTGGCAAATGAAATAATAGCTATCGTTTCATCATCATTCTCTTCTGTAAATTGATTTAGATGTGGAAAAAACACTCTTCTACAAAATTATCATCGATCAGTACTAAATCCAAAACATCACCAATACCAAAATTCACAGCGTTCTTGACCTACGTTCACCTAAAAATAAATACTGAATTACCTAACTTGTTACAACCGGTCGGTGGAGTAACGACCGTGGTCGAGTAATTTTGCTTATAATTAGTACAGTGAGGGTGTGAGTCAGACTCGGGAATAGAAGCGTGGCGCTACAGTAAACGGGTCAACGCTAGTGAACAAGGAGTTATTACTTGGGAGACTGCACATCTGTGCAGCAATTGTTTTGGTGCTACATTTTTTGTTAACGCGTCTTTTAATTCAAAAGTTTCAATAAAGAGTTGTACTGCTTACATTTAACATGTGGCTTAAATTAATTTGTGAGGCTGAAAAATTATTTTGGTTTCTTTGTTGAGCTGTTGTTTGTTTTTCGTTAAACGTTCAGTAAGATAGATTGTGTCTCAGGATAGAAGACCATGGGCATTAAATCCATGGTTATAGCTATATTTATGTTTCATCACAATGGAATATTGCTACTTACTTTCTTTGTTCTTAGATCTAAAGAAAATCTCTTGTGAGCTAGTTAGAATGACAAGCAAGTGTAGGAAGAAAGTGGGTTATTGTGGTGCTTGTTGACAATAAGCCAGAACACATTCTCATCTATTAGATACCGCTACGTTACTTTCTGTGTAAACGCATATTGTTACCATTTGTATTACCCTGATACGTGAAAGAAAATTAAAGTGGATCTAAATAATATACGATTTCTATGTTTTAATACAACGTTACCATCTTTATTCGGTTTTTGTCATTTTAATAATAGAGTGTAGTTACTTTATCACACACATCACTCCATGACATCAGCTTTTATAATAATTTGCATAAAATCAAATTATTTCATCTTTGAGAGCAATAGCCGCGTCGTGTAGTCCATCTGTTTCCAATTTTTATTGAAACGTGTGGTCTAAATACAGTGGAGGTCATCCATCATCAACTTTTTCAAAAGCGTCCAAAATAGACCGGAATAAACTGATGTTTAAAAGGAATTCTCTAAAATATCTCTTTTGGAAGGATTGTTTTCGTGTGCTATATTTCGCTTAGGATTTTCAACATCCCCATCTTGCATCGAAACTGATGAACCATAAATGTGACTTGTCACAAGTCTTGCATCATCTCGTATGTTACTATTAAGGACAAAGGAAGCTTGCCGTTTGATATTTTCATTTCGCTTTGCATTTGTCGCGCTCAGAACGTTCGGTTCTTCACAAAGCTCGAGCTTGCACCAAACTGCACCAATGCATAAATTTACATTTGGATTATCAACTTTGTGATTTATGGTTTGTACTGGTGCAGGAATAGTAACAGGTGGCTGGGTTGAATAGGAACAGTATTAAACAGTGATTTGCTTATTAGAATTCTGCACTACCACTTCTGTACATGATGCAATACTCCAACCAATTCTACTTCTGTTAAGTCCTTTGTGCAATACAGGGCTGCTTTTGTGTTATTTCCACCAGTACTAGTATATTCAGCAAGATATTGTTTTATTTTTGTTTTTGCTTTTTTTGGTATAAACTTGCTAACTACGCAGAACTTTCTAGAATTAGCATAACTATTTATAACAGTTAAGTTGTTGAATCGATAAAACGTTAAACCGACATTGGCAATGAAAGCCCGGAATCAACGACATTGGCATTACCATCGACTGATCACGAAACATGTAAAATATGTAAATCAGTACATTTGTACTTGTAACTTTTAATTCCGTCTATTTGCTTTCTACTGATTAGAAAACTATTGGATTTACTGTTTCTTTGATTACGGCTGTAGATGTAGGTGCCATTTGCGATTTTAATTGCGCTTTCTTTCTGCGGTTTCTGCGTTTTTATTTCGCACTTCGTGGCCCTGTGTTAACTGTTAACACCCGCATGTGGCATTCTTCGCTTTATAGTTTTACCTTGGTTACCTGTCTTTATATTAGCACTAACAGGAACTTAAGAAGCTAGACATGCAAATCATTTCTCGATGTACCGTGATCATCTTTTTTCATTAACATCAGAATTCAGATTCAGACTTTTACTCAAACATACCTACACAACTCGTCAAAGAGTCATAATATTTGAACCATCAAAAAACAGGTGCACTCACTGTTTAATTACTTCTTAATGAAACGCTCTAAATATATCAGACAGCAATCTCTTCACTTAGAAGCGTTAAACACATTACAGATGCAAAAAAATAAAGCTGAAGCTCTAAGGATGACTCATGCGCAGGTGAGTGTAGCGTCTGTGTGTCTGCGCAGACCGATGACACACTATCGTGCCAATGAACATTAGTTTTTAAATCATCTCTGGTCTAGTTTTTACTCCAGCCCTGAGCTGTTTGGGGCCAGGTGAACCCGATCAAATTGGGGATGAAGGAGCATTAGAAAAAAAACACAATTGGCTCCTGAACAGCATAAAATATTATAAATGTTTTTAATAATCTGAGATCTTGGGCACCTTTCTTTTTTTTATCCGTAGTGGAAAATCCCCAAGTATATCTTCCGCCCTGGGATGGGTGGAGGAGTCTGTCAGACTCGAACTGACTAAAAACCACCCCGGTGTTTCCTTCCCACACTTGCACCAGGGATCATGGGAACTAGTGCGCTTTCCGCGATCCCCGGCTAGTGCCGGCCCGCGTCAGCGGGCCTCCTCAAGTTCACGGGGGGAGTGAGATGTAAAACTCCCCCCGCGACGTCTAATAGGGGCGCGTGCGGAACACTACGCGCCACCGCCTCGGGTCCAGTTTTATGGGGGGCGGCGGACGTCCCCAAGTCCACCGTTCTAGGGGGGCTGGAAGAAGGCGTTGCCCGCCCACCGCCGACGCCCGATACGTCTGCTGCAGGTCGAGAGAATATTCCTGATCTCCCTCAACCTTTCCGCAGCCTCCTGCTGTGAAATGACGGTTTCACAGAAGGAGATCACCTCATCCCACGACTCTACGCTCCCGACGAGCGACGACAGCACCGACAGGTCGGCTAAATCATGGACACCTTAAAACGAAAACTGAATTGCCGAAGATGAATAGATCCAACAATGAGAAGATACATTGCGTTTATTCACGGTCAAGTATGATAGATGGTTGACCATGATATGCTCCTAATCCCTCAGCAGCTGTTGTAGATACCGTGTAAAGGAGAGAGTAGTCCATTGTTAAATGGGACGAAGAAAACTAAGACCCAGTTATATCTAATTATGAAAAAAAAAACACAAGTCTTAGTACAGTCATTGTAGCCATGTGAAAGACTAGCCTCATTTTTGTTACATTTTAAAGTGGTTTTAGTGAACTCGTGAATATCCGTCGTAAATTCTCGTATTTGTTTTACGATGTCTGTAAAAAGTTCAATGTGCAATGTTGTTTAGGCGTCTGCAATTTTGACCCACTAAAGTATAGTGGTGCTATGAGCCAATCATTGCAGCTTGATAGACACAAAATACAGTATAAAGCTAGCTGATCAATTTTATACCAATTGATCAGCTACAGCTAAAAATCGACATGAAAAAACTCAAGAACCGGACGTTGAATCTTGAACATGAAGATTAAAAAATATTAACCGATAATCGATTTGATCGGTCTTCCATTTACTACATAAAATCTACTCAACTAAAACAAATTAACATTTCAATACTCCAAATCGATAACGGTAACATAACCAAACTTGACTAGATTCCAATAAATAAATCTTCGTTTCTACATCTCCGGATCCTTCAGATCATTTCTTACATTCTTAGGAGATCAAATGGTATTGGAATTTGTTCTAGGCGATCGTAAATCATTCATTTAGGTACTGGCATCTTTGGATACGACGTTAGAATTCATGCTATCCTTGACATCCAGTAGAACGTTCCAATGCTAACTGATGCCACAGTAGGTCCTCCCTTACTTAGGGCTAACGTCACAGGGATTCTTAGATGGAATATTCTACAAGTTACACAATGTAAAAACATGAATGGCGTTTTCAATGCACGTCACTAAGAAGCCGTGGGCGGTGAATTTTTAAAGGGTTGGCTTCCTATAGAACTACTTACACAAAGTATAAAAATAACGCAGCTTGATCAGACCAACCTAAATGAAACTTCGCCTACGCAATTCAACCCTTGGGGTTAAAGTTCAGTGCCTTCTCTAGTTAACCAGTAAAGCCACGTGTAAGCGCGGTTATATTCTTAAGCTTGTAGCGGACGATCATCATTATTTTCGTCCTAGGTCTGCTTCGGGTTTTCGGCAGCCTGGGCACTACTATTAATCTTTAACAATAACTCTTGCAAGATCAGAACAGTTTTGCCCTCAATATGTCTGAGAATGAAAACTGGTTCAACATTCAGGTCAGTGTACCTAAGTGTTTAGATTATTTCAACGCCAAGTTTATTTAAATGTATCGTAGTTATTAGGTGCGTTGAATTTAAACAATATTCTTGTTTGCTGTAGAACGTTTCATCTTCAGCTGGAAAAGTCTGCTTTTTGCGTTTATGCACAGATTCAGATTAATTTTTTATTTGTTTTTCTTCTTATGTTTACCATTATTCTCTTCCTGTCTTTGTTTCTTTCTTTCTTTAGTTATTACTTAAGATGTTTGTTACTTCAACCATTCAATTCTGATTTCTTACTTGGAGTCTCGATCAGGCTTTAGCAGAATCTAGTGGTAAGTCCACTTATCCCACTGTTGCGCGTCATGAGCGGTCAAATAGTTGGCAAGCCCATGGTATGCTGTCGTAATTAGCCACTACTACTATTGTGACCTATATTCAGCTATCACTAATGCATTGATAAGAGATACCGGTAATACTTTGTTTATATTAATAGATGGTCCATCTTCAGGGTCTGCCTGTAACTTATTTGCTTTCATTTTGTTCAGGGTTCACCTATTTGTTAGTTTGTGCTCAAGTCATCAACATATTATTGTGATAATATTTTATGGTTCCAGTTTGTTATTGACAAACATAAGATAGTGAATGAGATTGCAGCAACCATTACCTCCTTTGTAATAATCGGTGTGAAGTATTTCTAACTGCAGTTGCTGCAACATTGCTATATGTAAGTATTTGTTTTGTTACATTGACTGACACATCATTGTCTTATTCGCCCACCATAATAATGCCCAATGTCTAATAAACTTACTAACGCCTAAGTATAATGAAATATTCTTTGCATAAACCCAGTATTTAAATAGTTCTTCCACTGCCTTGTACCTTGTTGTAGGCGTGTTTCTATGAACCATATTTAACCAACTAGACCAAGGACTTAGGATTACATTGAATTGTAAGTCGCGAATTACGCGAATTTATCTATTTGGTCCATTTTAAACCGATTGGCGACTTTGCAGACAATCGAACAATTGTCACTATTTACTTAAGATACCAGATAAGAGTAAGGACTTAAATTGTCTGGCTAACATTCCCTATTAACAGAATAGTCACACCCACAACCAGTAACATCAGTAAATAATTGCTACTTTCAATTTAAACTTATTCGATTTGTAAAGACCTTTGAATAGCTACGGAATTAGCTTGTATTAACACTTTAAGCCTAAGCACTTGGATGGTTATACCCTGTCGTATAAAGAAGCCCATGACACTTCACTTAATCCCTTAAAAGGCTTTACGATCCCATTTATAGTATAAATGACGAGTGCTTATTCGAAATATCGATAAGGCATCGATGCATCGCCCACTCGTATCGAAAACCTTTTCCTTAAGAAGTTAGTGGGCTTCCAGATCAAATGGATGCGATTGAATTTTATAGATATGTTCGTCTGATGCCAATTAGTATTTCTATCTGATGAATCATGGGGTTTCATCTGCTTGTTTCATTATCATTCGTAGATATTATTGCTATTACAATTTCGAATTGTCCATTGCTGGCCTAAAATCTCCATCCATTATATTCCAATTCTTTATTAAAACACCAGCTTACCCCAATTTATTTCAATTTATTTTACATCTGGATCAGCAACTACATCACTTATCTTCCTCTGTAGCTATATTATCTTTCGCACAATCGTCATAGCATTCCTCATTTTGATTACCGCTTATATGTGTCACAAAATTATTCTCAAGGGACCATCTAGTAGTAGCCGTTCCGCCCACTCGATGTTGTAATCGAGACATATCTCTAGTATCGATAACCACAGGGTGTCGTGACCATGTCGTTAGCTTGATTGACGATCATTGAGCGAATCGCTCCGAGCGTCGACCGGCTTCTAGAACCTGTTACCTACATCAGCTACAGCTAGAGAATGGAAGCAGGGTATAATCTAGTTTGTTACAGATAGGTATCGGTTGTTAAGTGCTATAGCATCAGGTGATCGACCGGCGCTAGGCGTCTTTGTGTAGATATCTTCTATTACGGTGATAGGTTACAAAATGGTTACAAAGAAGTGGTTTTTGTTCTTGGTTTTGCGTTTTATTGTATGAAGAATAGAAATTTAACAATTCAGAAAATAGTTTAAGTGTTTCTAAGGCTACGTAGCTGTGAAAGACGAGATGTTTGAATGTTACAAGACTTTCAGTTTCTTTTCATTTTCAAAACATAGATACCATATCTGATGAGCATTACTATTCCGTGTGCAGTTTTGACTGGAATAATTATCTCACACAATCGTAAACGGGTAGTCACCACCGACAACCGGTCTGCCAAGGGTATCACGTTACTAGGTAACTGGGTTGTGGAGGTGAGATATGTAGGGGGTTAGACTACAAGCAGACCTTAACATGATTTGGAGAAGGCTATGCAGATGATAATTGTCTCAGTCATCATAACATACAATTATTGGAAATCAGGACAAAGAAAGGACGTTGCTGTAACTTTATTACTAAGGCACTCGATGCATTACAACCAATTACTGTAAAACAACAGCAAAGTCCATTCCCATATAACTGCAACACAAGAAACGTAATATTAGGTCAACTGAGCAACATTAGCCGCATGCGACTTAATGCGGACACCGAACAGGCGACCAACCGTAATGGAAACCTTTCACTGCTTTTATATGGCGACCCATTTTACTATACCTACTGATTTAAATAACGAAGATTAAAGCAGATTTGGGATTGGGTTTCTGATACGATTTCCGTAGAAGAATTTAGTTTCAGAGTCCAATAGTCTTTCTAAGAATGTTAATAAAAACTGAAGAAATTAGTGGTCATTTCCGCTTTTCTAAAAGAGCGCTTTGTATAAATGCTCTTGTAGGTTCTTTTGAACTTTCAAACTTTTATAGGGTCGTAGTTTTTCGTCCTATTAAAAGATAATAAAACAAAAGTAAAAAGGTTTTACGACAAAGACTTTTCAGACGATACTTCAGCTGTAGACAAAAGTAACCACTTGGTATAGGCACTAGAAAATGGAAGCACCGAGATTGAAATATGCATTAGTAATGCTTCCAAGTCCCACAAGCGACGTGATGGCTATCGCGGCCACAGTTTCATAGCTATCTGTAACTAGCTATCGGAAATTTCATGCTGTTCTAAGTTTCATAAGAGCAGTAGTCTGGAAAATGTGGATGTCTAATGTGTTAAGTAGTGGAGTCTAGTCCTCATATTCTCACGACTCACTATGTTAACCATTAAACAGTTGCGTCCAGCTATCGTCCGACGCGCTTTTTCTAGTGCGATGACGTCTCTTTTCTGCTTACAACTTAAGATACAGATGAAACGAACCCCTCAAGAACCCAGATGAATCTCCCCGGCAACGGCACTTCTTCTCCCCAGCTGTAACACTAGGAAGTGGTGACGGGCAGACTTTGGGGGACTGGCTTAAGTTATTTTTGACCTTAAAAAACAAGCTTTAAAATATTGGTGTAACGTCTTTTTCGTTTTCTTTTCCGCAAACCCTTTTAATTGATACCCATATCATGGGTATGGGGATGCATAAAAAATAACTAGTCCGCCGTCTTTGGGAGTCCGCCATATTTGATTTAGTTGTCACCTAGCTAGGCATGCATTGTCATCCAAACGAAACGTGTATGCAAAATTTCAGTTCAATCGGTTGACAATAACTGTTTTAAAATTCAGTTCCAAGATTTGACCTAAACAAACATACACACATTGCAAGTCAAATAAAAGCTTGTAAAAAGTGTTTATTCGCAGCCAAATTTGTTTATTTTTTTGAGAATTACAGTAATTGCAATGATTTCTCAGTTATGTTTTATGTCCCAGGCTTATTGTAAAGTAAATAAGCCAAAAGGTGAAAATCCTTTACATGTGACTGACGAATTATCCCAATAATTTTCCAAACAATAACAAAGACCATTCCGAACCTGACACCTCTTCTCAAAATTCAGCTCAATGTTGTGCACGTCATGACCGAAGTATGTCGGGTATTGTTTTATTTAAGTACTCCACTACATTATTATTTATGAGTGAGGCGAAGCGGCACCTACAATGAGCTATTGATTGCGTTCGGTTTTTTTGTTACTTAATTGAAATGTTACTCAGGTTGTGGGTTTACGTGTCGTTTTTCGAAGTCATGATTCTTTGGAAGACTTGCTTTTATAAGACACTGATAAAGAGACAGCCGGTTGTTCTTTCGCCTGGACACGGACATTGACCTAGGCCGCTCAATTAAGATGCCTAGCCTTTTTCTAACTACGTTGAGTTCGGCTTCCAGTCTAACCAGTTGAATACTACCAGTATTTTACATAGAGCTACTGCCTATCTGACCCTCACAACCCAATTACTGACTGACCAAATACTTCTTGGTTAGACTGATTGTCAGACTTTATAGACTTTTGGCTACTACTTACGAGTTCATCGACCCCAATTTTAAACCCAATACTGGCCCACGAGAGAAAACTTGTCCAGCTATTAAAAATAAAAGTCTCATTGTGATAATTAGTCTCGTTAGCAAACTATTATTGACTCAAACAACAGATACGCATCTTTCTGAAAAACTGAGCAATGAATTGTTGCCAATTTAAACCAGTGCATATTGCAGCAGAGCTAGGCATTTAAACGATATTTATCTGTCTATTACTGTCTAAAACAAACCAATCTATGTATAACAAGCTTTTATGCAATCACTTGGCTCATCCCAATGTCAAATTCAATTTACATATTGCAGACGAAATGCATCATCGTACACCTACGTACCAAGACTGCCAACGTAACATGCACCTCAACTCGGCCTATCATTACATCACGCGATCCAACCTGGATGACTCACCCTGTGGGCGATGGTAACCGGTCCCAGGTAGAATGTAGACCGTTTTTACCGGCCCTATTGGGAAAATATTCTGCACGTTTTGTAATTTGCAGCTCACTAAAGTAACTTGTTTGGAAGTTTGTGTCCTTATTTGTAGCGTTGATCAATCAATGTTGTGTCATCAACATGTATATTGCAAGTAAAAAAAGTTATCTTTTTCGGGAGTCTTGCTCAAGCATGTCTGAAGTGGATCCTACTAAGTTAATTATATGAGTACAGCCTTCGCTACGCCTCTTCACATTGACCAACAGGCTCTTGTTAGAATATTCGATAAGATTATCTTTTTTATTGGTTTGAGTGTAGAATCAGATGTGCAGTAACCCTGTCTGTTGCTTTTGGTCCATACATACATAAATATATCATGACCTGTGTAGACCCATCGAATTGTTATTTAGCCAGGTTTGGTAAGGCCCTCGCTTCAAGACGTATTCAATCTATATACCGCTCATGATTCATGCGAATTCTTTGTGCAGCGAATATTACTTTCTAAACAGCTTCAGTTTCTTTTTCGTTCGCTTTAAGTTCAAGTAGCAATGTTTCCGTATCAAAAATTACTTGTCTAGATTTCTAAACATTTCATGCTGATAAGTTTTCACGGTCTAATTTGAAATCTACATTATCTCAGCTGATTTTGGTTGTGCAATAGAAACTGATATTAGTACCGTGACAAATAATCGCAGTATTGTCTACCTTCGCGTATTGTTTGCGTATCTTTGATTGCATCTGTGATTATTTCGAATTCCATTCTGATTTTACTTTTGTTACACTTTACTTTCACTGAGCAATCAATTATATGGAACGAAATGCTCGCGAAGGCTTGTCAGAATTCTATGATTTATGGCATCTCCGTTAAGTGTTTCTGGAATTGTGTAACTTACCATTAGCATTACCCTTCTTCCTGCATCTTCATTCAGTATCTCGTAAATTTTCTGTTACAAATTTTTCGCAATATACTGTAAAACATAGAGATTTGTCCTCTTAAAAGTGTGGTTAGGTGTGTTTGCAATGTAGACGAGTCCAAACCTTCATGGGAAGCGATAATATTGCATATAGAGAATATTAACTTGTAAGAGTAGATAAACAATTCTCTAATAAGGATTATCATGAAGGATATGATAGCTGTTCAACTGTCTATTACGAAACGGACGAAGACTATTACGAAAGGGAAACAGATAAAGTTAGCTACTAAGCTGTTTGTAATGATGGTCTAACGACCTGAGACACTAATGAAATGGTTAACAAACATCAAATTATTATTACTCTATGAGGAAAAAATCTTGTTTGGGTAACATACGGTGAAGTAATACGAAAGTTTGATAAGCAGGGTCGTGCTGATTAGAAGTTAGTAACGTCGTGCCAGCAATATTACTGAATACACACATTCTTAGAACTTCTGCGCCACTTAAATATAGAAATGCACCAATTGACTCTAGCACAGAATAATGCTCCATTCTGCGAAATACTGGCAATAGTCAAACATATGCTTAAGAAATAAATCAGTTGACCTGAACACGAAATCAAAACACAATCTCTTCTAAATCGACGCCACTTCGGCACTTAGTAACCAAATCCCGGTACTTTTCATATAATTTGGTCCTATTAGCTTTATTGCCGTAAGAGTGTGGTCCTTTGTGATTCGCCCACGGAGTGTTGTCTACATTAGACCTAACTAAACATTGTCGTGGTCATCCCACTCCAACAATTTGTATGCTACCATACCTCCCATTGCCTTCTACGGAGCTTAGTTGAAGGCGTGCGGTCAGTAATATTAATATTTGCATACAAATACGTTGAGTTTTATTTTTTTCCGTTGGCTTTGTACTCGTAGTTGCTAAGTAGAGGAGAAAATTTTGTAACGTTTTATTGGTTTGATGGTACAAAACTTAATAATATCGTGGTATTTAAAAAACCTTAATCAGAGAAGGTTACTATATATTGTGTAAATGAAGACCCGTTGCATTGGTTATGAAAATGTAATGATCTGTTTAAAAATGTGAAAAATTTACCATCGAGGAAATTCCAACTTGTTGAGTGGATGTTAGTTTTAGTCATTTCATTCAAGGCATCGTCTCTTTTTATCTTCTAGACATGCTTTTGATTTTTTATTCCTCAATGTGCATATGGCAGACAATTTGAAAAATAATAACAGCTTGGCATTGAAGACATTGCTTACGCAAATCAAACAAAACGTTCTTTAAAGTACAAGTGGAAAAATACTCTTAATTTAAGTATAGTTCCCAACATTACACAGCAAAACAGCAACTTATCTCCTCCCATCGATCAGCGACTTCCGAAGTCTCGAGCCTGAAATTTAGGCCGTGGTTTCCTTCCAATCTTCACGGCACATCACCGTGATTGTCCCTCAGGTACTTGACCCAATCCGCCACGGAAATTGCTGGCACTTCCATAGGAAGTTAGGAACTGGCAACCTTTTATGGTTATTAATGAGTCTGTGGTTGTCGAATTTTCATAAGATTGGTGTTGTTCAAACTTCCTCGGACTCAGGGTTATAAATAATGTATTGTTTTGGAACGGTGTTATGTAAGACTTGCTTGAAGCTTATGTAATCTTGGTAATTAATTGTTTACTATACGCCTAGTGCGCTAAGAAAAATATACATTATGATATTGTTAAAAATTTATGAACTTTCATTTCACGGTTCGTGTATAATCTTCTCTCATAAACATACAATAGGTATATCCGTATTTTTTTTATTCCAACCACTTTGAGTTACGAGTGCGAAAGAGTTATTACACCGAATGTGCTTGAACCCTTCTTTATTCTGACAAATATTTCAAATTGGATTGGCTTATTTGATATCACCCCAAGTTCCAACCCTTTTCAATCCCGTACCTTTTAGCTGGCCGTCACAGGGGTGGCTGAAAACACCTACGTCACATTTGATTTAACACCACGTAACCACGATATTAATTCAATTTATAATATGAATAAACTCATGCCATTTCTCCGGTTAGGCAGAAACTGCAGCATGATCGACCAACTACAATCGTTAAATAATACAGACAGCAATGATTACGTTTAAGAAAACAAACAAACATTCAAATAAATAACATAACAGATCACATCTTCATCATACGTTCATGGTAATTACTGTTATTATTGAGGCTTCCATTCCGTTCTATGATGTCAGTGAGGTCGTTTACTTTAATATCTTGCTCTCACTTTCGTTCTGTGGGTACTTAAAGACCATATTCATCTTCATCAACAAATCATACTTTATAGTCGTCTTTATTTTTGTTATTAAGTTGAATAGTGTCTTTATTGCGTTTAAATTGTTTGAAAATTTGTGAACCTGTCATATGCACGGGTGCAACATCATCGAATGATGAAAAATCTGGATGAGGGTAGGAGAATTCCGCTGCATGTCTTCTTCCATTCTTCTCCGTTAGTTTTCATCGCAGTAGTCACCGCCTTGCTAGCGATCTTTCATCAACATTTCTATAACTCTGATAAGCAGTAGTTTTTTATTGTTTTGTATTGACTGTCAGTTGTTACATAATTTCTCTAAAAGCGAGCTGGATAGCTTTTTAAGCTATTTCCTTCACTAACGGCAAACGAATTTCCTTTAAAAATATTTGTTATGTTAGCAAATGAATGAATACACCTTGTCAAAACTAATTCAAAGAACATACCTCATGCACTATGTAAAGCGTGGGTGTACTTATCTACTTGTTATACATAATACATAAGTATACGTAATACTTCTGGTATTTACTTTCGTTCTTAATAGCGTCGCTCACGATGTTCGTCCCGAGATACTTTGTCATCTCTCGTTATGAGTTTTCTCTTGTTAGTGCTAATTCATTGTTGTGTTTGCAAATAAGATGGGTTGATGAAATGGTGTGTATTGTAGGAAGGATCTTAATTAATTGGATACCTTGAGTGTATATTCAAGTTTTGTAGAATAATTTCATCAACCGAATATTTAAACAGAAGGGTAGATGGAAAGTCGATAAAGACAAAACCGAGCTAACACGGTAAAGTTGTAAACGAATGAATCAAATATTATCATTGCGAAAACCAAAACAATGTCTTCGTATAGTAACACCAAAAGAAATATTTTCCGATATGGTAACATAAAGTGTTAAGTTTAATAATCTCCCAGGTCTACTATCACTATCACAGCGGGTGGAATCAAGGCAACCAATATAATAGTCTTTGGAATTGTAACGTAGTTTATAAAGTATCATTTGCAATTATATTTCTTAGCTATGCAACTAATACAAATCGTAGTTAGTTTGTCAGGGCTACAAAAATCTTGCCATAAAGACAAGGTTTTTGCACGCTATAGAAAGTTTATTATATGCTACGACTTAATTTCTTATTTTAATAGTCCGTAATATGTACAATTCTCATATGAAAAATCAGCAGAGTTTACCGCATGTTTGTCGCTTTGCTAAAATGTCGTCAATGTATTCCACTATATGTTCATGATAAACGGAAATAAAAACACTAAACAATTTTCACTGGTCCATGACTAACTTCTATTTCCCGTAAGAAGAAAGGATTTCGATTGGGAGATGGAAATTCGATCAACAAAGCTTTTTTTGTTTTCAAATAACTTTTCATTTAAATCTGAGCATACATTGTCTCTCTCTATCTATTCCCTCACAAAAAAATCATCTCTGAAACGGAATCACGGAACTTGTGATATTCAAAGTATCGCTTGTCAAAGAAGATTCACATTCACACAAGTAGATTACACGTTACAAAATCATTGTTACACTTCTTCTCATGTGTATGACAACTTCCTCTACATAACATTTCGTAACTTCGTCATTGTTATGTCCTATTAGATAATTCATTGTTTTCCTGCCATCTTTTTTCGGCTCCATTTTGGTTTTTATGTGCTTTTGTTTGGCTTCGCTTACGTGTTTGTTAATTATCACCCACTTTTTGGTGGTTGTATTAAATTATCCATGTAACTTAACAAATTTGTTATTACGAATGTAAATTAAATATTTATACTAATGATCTACCGGCTTGGGTTTTCAAAGGAAACCATTCATTAATAACAAATTATTCAAGGATTTAGAAAACAGATTCTTTACCAATCTGTCTTCATCCATCGTATAGTCCCAGAGGACGATCAACATTTAGTTTCTCTCAAACATTAGCGTCATCAACAGCAAAAGCATTTATCTTATTGTACAGCCAACACACATTATTTGACCCATCTCACAAAACAGAAAAGGGAACGATGGATTAAGTAATGCTGAATATTGAGTGTAGACATCAATTCTGCCACCACGATGCACTTCGTCGTGTTTCCGTTAATCGTGATCATGCTGTCCTGCCTGATCCCGCGTTTCATTCATAAGGAAGTTACTGTCGTCACGACCTGGGTTTACTGTATGAAAATATTGTTATTAATATGCGCTAGATCATATTGTGCTAAAGTATTATATGGATCGTCTTCGTAACCTTATTTTTGAAACCTCAAAACATTAGTTTCAATTAGGTGATTAATTCTGAAGGCAGGGCTGTTTTCAGTTTCTATTGCTAGGCTGATTGGTACTAATGACCTGTTTGCGTGAAAATGTTCGCCTCTAAGCTATACAGTATTTGGATTTTCACTTTGAGAAAATGGTCCTAGCAGTAGTAGGATTTTTATAGTGGCTTCCATTATATGAATTCATTTCCATACTAAAATGAAGCTTCTCGTTGAACGCTTAACATTTTCATTGCTTGAATTTTAAAACACCCCATTTATGAGTCTTTTACATCGCTCGCTTATTTGAAGCACTTGACTTTATAAATATGAATATGGTTATAGCAATATTTATGATTCTGAGATCAAGGGACTTTAGCTTTTTAATTTACATATTATTCGCCAATATTCGCCAACAAGCACCGAATACTTTTTCGATTTATTATTAAGCAAAGTGTTACAAGTACGAAAAAAGTTGTAGTTCAAGCTGACCATGACTTGCTGGGTACTAAACCCTTGACTTTTAAAACTGGCCAGCCTCCCGAGGTCGATTAAACATAAACATATCTATCACTACTACATCGTAAAGACCAGCGCTATCGGAAACTCGTAAACTTTAATTATTTTCTCCGCCGCCGAGCCGAAAACATTCTATCCGGGTTGTTCAATGACGTACGATGTCGTAAAATTCCATGTATTTCTGTTCAGATGAAATGTTTATTGGATTGGACATGGACGATATTTGAAATTGGTTTTGTAATGAGTATTTATGAATGGATTGCGTTGGAAAATGAAGAGTGAGGCGCAAATATAATTCTGATTTCTACTATCAGTTGGTTACATAGTAACAAATCATACAAGTATACAATAGAAATACTTTTATAATGCTGTTTTGGCATAACCATTGTATAGTATAATTATATGAAAAATTAATAGCTATAAAGCAAAGGTTTAGTCTTAAAAGGAAAAGTACTTACATAGAATTTTAATAAAATTCATTAGTATTTAGTAAAATTATACAGTAAAAATGGTATAATAATAGTCCATATTCCAACAGAAACTAACAATGAAACGCAAAAATAAATAGACCGTCACATGCATAAAGAAGAGCAGGCACACACACAATAAGTCCAATATTTGAATTCCACAATTCAGCTAAACAAAATTCTATTGTCTGATCACAATTCGTATCAATTAGCTGTATAATCTTCATCTTCGAATAGCGTGCTATGTCCATTTACAAAACTGTTTTAAAATTCCTCCAACTACGATTCTTCGACACATGACAGTACGTTAGATGTAGACCATCTCAAGTATGCTCCTCAGTGTGTTTAAGAAACTTATTGCTGTCTGACTGTGATCCAACATTGTCATTTTTATGTTGTTTTACTTAAAAAAAATGGCTTATTGCTTTTCGACACAATTTTAGACGTAACATCTGACACTCTGACGAAAATATTATCTAAATTTAAACAGAGATCCTTTTAAATACACCCAAATTACGTTTCACAAGAAAGGTCTTTACAGTGTCAATTTTAGGAGAAAACCCTAGTTACATATTTTGCTTGTGGCACTCAGGTGTACTCGTACTAGTATTTCATGCGGTCACCATCTACGTAACCTAGTTATGACGGCAATAACCCGCCACGATGGGACCCTCGTTGCGGACGCAGAATAGACCCAGGGGAGGTTTAGGGACTCATATTACGAAGATATTAGGTTACCCTTCCATTTCAAACATTGTTTTCCCTGTAGATGGCAAAAATTCTGGAATAAACAGCATAAAGGAAGAAGGACATTAATCTGGATGATTTAGCTCTCATTTATTTATTTGTGGGCTATGTTTATTATATCTGTCGCCACGATCAATTATGCGACCACACGGCGCAGGCGCTCCAAATCTCCCGCGATGTGTGGTCTAGCTCTTCTAAATTAATTGGTTAGCTCTGAAGTGATTGTTGCGGGAGGCAATAACTTTAGCAAAATATAGAGGTAGTCATTTTCTTCATTATCATCATATTATTTTACTTTTATCGACTGTTCCGTTTTATATTCTGTTTAATGCGAACGATTTTAGTTTCTAGAGAAAATCTTGTCGTACTTTCTCTGCTACTGGCAGTTTTACTAGATCATAAATCTATAAAAATACTTACTATAGCATATTCTGCGCCAGGTCTGGACATGAATTTTATATCTACTCCTTACCTAATATTCCGGAAATTTAATGACCATACAATGTAAAATGTATGGCTATAACATTCTTTTCGCTTGCACGAATAAAGAACTACTTAAATTATGCTGTTATTGCGAAACGTTTCCCAGCATAAAATGGAGATAGCATTCGTTTTGAAGGTCGTCTGCCGGAGCCAAGAATACGAGTACCGCATTGCAGCCTAGATGCACTGACCCGGCCGGCGCGGCGGTGCATTCTAAGAAATGTATATAGGTTAACTCTCGATTACCCGTGTAACCGTGTCGCCATTTCGCAACATTTCAAAACAGCTGGTATGTGTGTCCCTAGTTTTGATAAACAGCCAAAAACTATTGTCATTTCCAATTTTAACAAAAATTATATGCAGTTGTTTGTCTGCCTTAAATCACGCCGAAATGTCTGTACTCTGTTTGATGGTGTTTGACGCAGAAGTGAGTCACTCAACCGAATTACTGTCTGAATTTTCGTTCACGTCAGTTTTGTGTCTAACAATGAACTTTTAATAACTTTTGAGTTGAAATCTGAACTCTTACAAAAATAAAACCACATAATAAGAAGCTGATTGACATCTGTTGGATCTCCCAGCCATTGACACTAGCTTGAACGTTTTTAGGCTCCTAAATATAGTCTCAAGTGGATGAGTGATGGCTTTTATCTTTCAGTGTGGTCCTTATTAGTACAGTATCATGAAAGGTGCCTTTAGCTGGTGTAAAATACATTTGAATCTTCATACATTCATGTTTTCCTTGTCAACTGATAAAGACAGGAATGTCTGAGTGTACTATAGGGGAGGGAGCTCGTGGCTAAATAATAACAGCCGCTCGGGTTGATCTTTATCAGCCGTGCTTGCCTAGGTTGGTCTATGGGTGGGTGACCACTCATTACATACCGAGTTTCCTCTGTGCCTCTTAAAACACGATAAGCCGATGGTCCCGGCTGTCATTTGTAGATCTTTGACAGTCGTTACAGGTAGTCGTGGCCCAAAAAGTCTGACAACCAGTGTTACCAAGGAGTAAGGGGTATCGCATTACCTAGTACTAACTGGGTTGTGGAGGTTATGTAGGCGGTCGCTCCATGTATAATACTAGTAATCAGCTGCATCTGGTTAGACTGGAAGCCGACCCTAACATAGTTGGGAAAAAGGCTAGGCAGATGATGATGTCTGGGTGTACTATAGATAAACCTCTGCCTAACCCTTCGGGGATTTCAGGCGTGATGTCATGTTTTGTGTATCACTCCCGCGCTAGGTATTAGTGTATTTAATGAATACTTGAAAAAAGGAGAATCGAAAGAAAAATTAACTATTTCAACATTTCTATTCCACAATAAAGTGCTACTACTTTTCCTTAGTGCCGTTCAATAACAATTAATTATATTGATTCTATTGGAAATACTGCTACGGTATGTTTAGTTATGCAACATCGGTTAGTTTCCATTCCACTTTCCACGCTGAATAGTGGAAAAATATTGTTCCAACTTTTATCGAGTCATAACTGGGTAAAGTGGGCTAAGGCATACTACACACTTATTTGTTCATACCAGGGCGGAAAAAATGCAAATATTATGTAGATCGATATTAATAGATACATGTTCAGGGAAAAGCCGCTCGACTTAGGTTGAACTGTGTGTCGAGCCGCAGTTGTTGCCGATCAGCAAGACCCGAAAAAAGCCAAAAGTTTAGTTATTGTTTTGTTATTCCACAAATACTGCCGTATCGAATACTCTGACGCGAATATGTGTGTAGCATCCCTAAGAAACTATCAACTGCATTGTCTATAAATTGTTTGTATTGAAAGAAAATGCACTTAGTACTATTGCTATCTTTAAACTTATTGTAATGGTACAATACGATACTGGACAAGCACTCAGCCAAATCGGTATTGAATGGGCCTTTGTTTGTCGTTCTTTATCCTTATCTTCTTTAATTAAAATTAATTCAATAGATACATCGTTGTTTTATTCATTGTTTATAAAGTAAATGTGGCTTTATTTCACATGGATTCATAGCATTCTCCTGCCCTTATCCCAATTTATTTATTATGTTTGACACACCGTGTCTTCTTGTTCCATACTTTTCCGTTAGTCATCTTCTTTGGAGTCACCCCCTTTCTAGTCATATTATCTTTCAGACAATCCTTCAATCTAAGTAATTCGAAATTAATGGCGGACCCCACTATATCAATTTGTATATTATTTGCGGATAGATAAGAAATGTTCTTGAACTTTATCTTGTTCTCTCCGATCTAGATAATATTTCTTCCACTATTCTTAAACTTTCACTTTCCTATCACTTCGCAAGTTACACTAGCCGTGTTTAATTAGCGTGGTAAAACGCTTTGAGAATACTTTTCATTTGATGATGTAAAAGTATTAGTTTGGGTGAGTTAACCACTGGTTTGGCTCTTTGGTCAACAGATTTGTAAACATCAAACGGTCGGTCAGGAAGATAAAAACAAAAAGATATAGACAACAGAACTTTCAAAGATACAAATCTATTTATCACCTTTACTATTTCTAAAAATCTAGATTGCTTTATAAAATAGAACACAGAAATGCATCGTGCATACATTTCCACTCTTGTCTGATGATAAAATTTTGCATGGCCTTTATCGAAGTAGGTGGCATTGGAGTCGCATAACTTGACCATAACGATGACATTGTGGAGAAAATAATTTAACTGCATGTGACGTCGAGATAACAACTGATTAATGGAAATAAATTGAGATTGAACATTATAATGCAGAAGTCAATGTTTAACCTTTGACAACAAATATACTTGAAACTCCGAAATAAACTACATTGAAGTTAGCAGATGGTAAATTCATAAGAAGTAATAAAGCATGAAACATAAGATGTCAGTAGACGCAATTATAATTGAGTTGATTTCTAAGCACCTGTGATGACGGTGAACGTCCTCGAGCATTGCTCCCCATCCATCACGCTGTTCTCCGCGGACTCTACGGACTCTGCCGGTCTAGACGCACCGTCTCACTCCGATTACAATAATGGCCGGGTGCATCGCGAAATTCCATAACACTTTCACCGCTCTAAGTGGCTTTGCTTTCATGTGCCTAATGGCTAGAGAGTATGCTCTTGTTTTGTTTTATTCTTCGCTATGATTAATGGCTGCATCTTTTTTCGCTGCTCTATGTTACTTGGTGTTACGTCTGCTGATGAAATTATCTTTTTTTTGTTATTTTGTGCGAGATTTGTTATGAGTATTGTGTGGTGTGATACCATAATTATTGTGTGGTTACATGCGAAGATTTCTCACGTTTTTATTACATCAATCATGCTTGAGTAAAATAACATCCGCAGTAATAGGGGAGATTCCGAATGCCATTTAAGAATTTTAATTCAGAATCCATGTTGCCTAAAAAGATATCTGAATCGTCAAGGCTCAAAGGACCATCATTATTCAGTTTATTTACTGCTTCCCCAGATGCTATTATTGCCGCGTTTAAATCGTTAGCGGTTTACTTTGCATCTTCTAAAACTAATATGCGTTCTATTTTTAACGTTCCCTCTTCCTGTACGGCTGTCACAGATCCAAATCCGTCATTTGTTCTCATACGTCTTCCTCTGTCACAATGTGGTTTTAAAAACGTAGCAGGATTTATTCTCCGATTGTTTGTTAAACCTTGGGGAGTTAAATTACAAAAGCCATCAATGTAAGCCGTAAACGATTATTTTTGCATACTCCGTGATTGTTTCTCATCGTGGAATCATTCAATTTGGCGTTTATAAATGTTTGCTTTTGTCCGGCTTACAGTGTATTTAATCGCGCAGTATTACTGGCCAGATTAATCAATGCAAATGAGTAAAACGGTAAAACCGTTGTTTAACATTACTATTTGCAGCTTCTGCAGTGTTTGCTTTTTGTGATCAGTAGTTTTTATAGTCCGTTATGACCGTCGCCACTTATGCCATCTGTTTAAAATATTAAATCTCCATATTCAGACTTCAGAGCATTCAAAAACGGCAATTCCAGTTTCGTTGGAAACAAGCAGTCACTTTATTCCAATAAATCTCATTTCATAATGTAATTTATTGCGATAGGTTGAAGTTATTCTACCACAAGGTATAATAAAGAGTTGCAAAACTGCAGTTACCGGTAAGTACCAACTTCCCAACCTATTTGTGTGTAACGGCCATTCTGGTGGGTACATTGTTGTTGCCCAGATTCGGGTTTTCCCACATGTGTATAAAGAACCTCGTGGACGTTATCGTTCGGAACGTTCTTCGCTAATGTTTTCACTTACGCAACACTAGTTCGACGACCTGAACCGTTTTTGGTCAACTGTTGTTTGTTTATGGTTTTTATGTTTCTTACCTTGAATTTTACGGCTGTTTGCCTTTTTAGCCTATAAAGTTTATTAAAAAGCAATGGGTACAATCATTCAATTGGTTATCTATCGCCCACCATGGCAGATAGACCGCATTTAGTAATGTCCTTGTTAGGTTTATGCCTCGGCTTGACTCATCCTTCGCCATTTTGGTCGGTGTCATTAGATGTGCTAACAGCTGTTGAATCAGTGTCTGCTTTGAAAGCTTTAGTCTATGTATTTCTATCTGTTTGCCTATCTATGAATCACAGAATACTCTGTTTTTCTACTCTAAGTGCCGAAGATGTTTTCAGAGAAAATATTCTTACTCAGAGATAAACTAACATCCTGCCACTATTTTCACTTCAACGCAATCTTTAAACCCAAGTTGTTTTTAAACTTAAAGCAACACCACTTTTCATAACTAAGCTTTCAACTTCCGAAGAAAAACAAAAGGTTTCTACATCATTTGTAAAGCCAGAATTTGCAACATCATCATTGATTCTTCGAAGGGGCTTGAGACCGCGAAGTAGCTTAGTAGAGCCATCGAAAAACCATCAAAGCGCCGCTCGTGAACTGGGTCGAGGGTGGTTGGAATAACTACTGAGTTCTTAGCTTGTATGATGTGACTCGTCACACTAGAGAACTGACTCACAGGGTTGGAAGTTCCTCGGAGACCCTTTTTGTTATGAAAACAAAATCGACATACTTTGCGTACCAGTGGGAACTGGAAAAGGTTCCCAAAAAAACATGTCTTTTGAGATACACACATCAACACGGTCTAGGGATATTTCATACTCAATTAAATAACTCGAAAAGTACTGGCCGCATTGGAATCTTTTATACACCGATTTGTTTGTAATTTATCTCAGACTAATTCCAAATTTAAATTTTTGAAAATTCTTTTGTTTCGGTGGCATAAAAATGTCTTGATGTATAGGAGAGGGAATTTTCATTTGTGCGAAATTTAGAAAACAATACGAATTACGTTTAGTTACAGTTTTTTTTTCATTTTTAAACGAAAGATAAAGTTAAAATTGAGGTATTGTAGCCATGCAACGCCGACATTTGACGAGGGCGGAGATGTTACGAGCTGTGGGAATGCTGGAAGCTGGATCTGTTCAGCGTAATGTTGCTGAGGCCATAGGGACCCATCAAAATGTAATTTCAAGATTGTGGACACGCTATCGTGCCACAGGTGAAGTAGCGGAGAGGCACCGGGGGCCAAGTCGCATCACTACCCCCAGACAAGACCGATTTTTGCAAATTACTGCGCGAGCACAACCAAATGCAACGGCGACTCAATTGGTCCAAAGGCTGCGAGTGGAACACCAAGTGCTTGTGAGTGACCAAACTGTAAGAAGGCGACTGCATGAAAGCAATCTACGCTCTCGTAGACCACTCCGGGTCCCACCTTTACGGAGAGGCAATCGTGGACGACGATTAGAATGGGTACGGAACCACGTGGACTGGGGCCGTGAGCAATGGTCCAATGTGCTGTTCACGGATGAATCCAGGTTCGGCTTCCATCCAGATTCATGAAGGACGCGTGTTTGGCGAGTTCCTGGACGATGGAGCCGTCTCCAGAACCCTCAGGAAGTTCACCCATATCAAGGAGGAACAATTATGGTTTGGGCAGGAATTCGTCTTGGAGGACGGACGGATCTCGTTTGGGTGCGGGGCAATATGACGGCAGAACGATACGTCCAACAGGTGCTGGGGCCCGTAATCTTGCCCCACAGAACACAAATGGGGCAAGATTTCCTGCTCATGCACGACAATGCCCGGGCACACACGGCGAGAACGGTAGCAGCTTGGTTACATACACATAATGTTAGGGCCTTAGACTGGCCTGCTCAATCGCCAGATCTAAATCCCATTGAGCATGCGTGGGATATGCTGCAAAGAAGAGCTCTGAAGGAAGTTCCTGAAAATCTGGCTACAGAAGATCAACGTTTTCCGCACCTCAGAAGGACATGGGACAATATTCCGCAGCAAGACATTGACAACCTTGTTCTGAGCATGCCGAATCGTTGCCGATGTGTTATGAACATCATGGGCGCTTTCTCAGATTACTAACTTCAAGTTTATAAACACAAATTAAATGATTTTTCTATTTTTTTCAGTTTTTACTCACAAATTAAAAGTTCATTCATATACGATTTCCGTCTATGCTTCATTTTTTTTCCATAAATTCCTGAAATTTTAATCTAAGTACCTTAACCATTATTAAAAAATGGTAGAATATTAAATAACGTATCTTTTAAATATATACATGTCATATAAATAATTAACACATTGATAGTAATTCGCTTTTTTAAAAATATCCCTAGACCGTGTTGATGTGTGTACGTAAAAGATTTCAAGTAAAAAAGAGCCAACGAAAGAGCCGTGCAGGTGGCTCCACACTGGTCGGGTATTATTTGAGTCCATCGACACGCCAAGAAGAAGAATCAAAAATGGAGCGATTTGATATTTCAATATGTTATATGTGAACGTTTCGCCAAAGGAAACGAACTGTTAGAGTAATTATTTAGGTATAATTACTCTAACAGTTCGTTTCCAAGTTATGTATTCTTACAGTTCTTCTATTACTGAATGAATACCACTACCTTATCGAAACATGTCAAGGTTTACTTTTACTTCATGCAAAACGTTTCATTGATGAATTTGCTAATTTATGAAAATTTGCAAATTGTTTGTAAGTGTAAAACCTAAAGTTACTCTGGCTGGCTCATTGTCAGGCCTTTGTTACACTGAGTCATCATTCATCTCGGGTTCTGCATTATCGACTGCCTGTCGGTTTTAGTATCCTGTTTTAATGGGTCAAAAGGTGATTATGAATCAATAACTCATTTGAGTTCAGTATCCCAATCTGCCCAATTAATGGCAAACAAAACTTAAACAAAATGTATATAACAATTATCTTTGAGCAATATAACCTTAGGGTTAGCAAGGTTATTAAATTGCATGCACAATTGATTCTAGCTGTGTGTATTTTATAATTACATATTAACAACAAGCCTGATAATTAATTTAAGGTACTATTTGTACATCGTAAAGGGAAGAGAAGATTGGTAAATGTGTATCCGAAAATCATTGCTCACATAAAAATTTGGGATTAAGAAGTCCTTGAAAATTTTAAAATCTGACGACTTATTACATAATTTCTTCATGTTGATCCAGCTTATCATAATGAAAGTACAGTGTAAATTTTCTCGATCATTTTTAATTCTTAACGTATATTTTAGGTAGCCTTGAGTAAGTCCAATATAAACAGATAACGCTATTTCCACAAGACATTTACGAGCAGCGTGTACTTCCCAACTGTACACCAAAATTTACGAGTCCGATGTTAACGTGAAATGTTTATACTGCACTCATTTTCATCCGCTTAGCATCAGAACAATACAATGTGAGTAAATAATCAGATTACGACGCTCCTAATTAACTTCACCATGACCCAATTAATAGAACACAAGAAATTCTACAGTTTTCTTTGTTACTACATAAAATTTTCATTCACAAATTTATTTTGAGAGGATGTGTGAAAAACATCGACACGGCTTGTATTTGTATACTATTCTATGTTCCACGATCTGGCTCTCGTCCAAATAAAAAAAGCGGTATATACAATTACAGACCACTATAATAAAATTAAAAAAATTGTGCCTCCCATGAGAGCCCTTCTAAATTCGCCATACAGCTGACCTATTTCGCGTTCAATCTGGCGCGATCCAGCTGGTTTGTTTATTCGAGGGCAACGCTTTTATAATGGGATTTTAGTGTTCGCTACTATGATTTACGCGTACTATATTCTGTGCAAAAAGTACACCTAGTATTCGGCACACGGTGGTATCCAATACATAGGAAGTATTTTCGGCTACCGATGCTAACGTACTTCGAAATATTTTAGGAGCTTTTAAACATTATGAAATAAACGATAAAACAAAGTGCTATCAAAATGAGTTCGCGGGACTATTACAAGGTGTCTTACATGAGCAACGGGGCCGAACGGTCCAGGATATCGATGGACCATGACGTTCTGGACAACGACACGGAATTCAACGCCAACCAGTTCAAACTGTACGATGACTTCACTACAGACCTTCGCATCGCCTTCAACCCTCTAAGGAGGAACTTCCAAGACATCACCAGGGCTGATATGATGAGGAGAAGGGGCGACCCCAACGATTCTGGTGTTGATATGGAAAATGGCAACCCTCTTGAAGATGTATCAACTTCTAATGATAGTGACTTGGTAAGTATGCGTAGGAGTCGTCCTAGTAGACATAATTTTGATTATCTTCTTCGAATTTTGTTTTGAAGCATTCAAAAGATTATTTACTATAGTTACTTCGATGAATATAATACCAACATGTGTATACATTTTTGCAACCACTCAATACGCTTTAAATCATACAGCGTGAAGTTTCTCGTATAACTGGTTACTTTATCTCGCTTGGCTTCAGAAATAAATGGGTATATAAAATTTCGCAATTGGCCGGGACTGAAATATTTTTTAACACGATACATTTATGCGGTGTGTTTTTTATTTTAATGTTCGGGATTTCTGACTTTAAAAGCTCGGCTTTTAGTATGTGCATATTTTTTCAGTGTTCTTTGCGAAATAAAATTTTTATGGTAACCTGAAATGATTGCATAATTCAAAATTATAACGAACTAATTTTTCCCCGCGGTTTCACCTGACGTTTTTCTTTTTGCTTGACTCCTAATGGTCGTAGCGAGATGCTGGCCTATAACCGTCCCCAAGAATTGGGCTATCAAATGCATAGAGAATTTTTCAAATCTTACTGGCAGTTCCAGAATAGCGTTAAAACAAAAAAAAAAACCTCTTCAGTTTTATTGTATTTGTATAGATATTAGATATGCTCGGACATCCTGCGACAAAACAAGATTCAACCATTAATACGACAGCAAGTACCAACAAAATGCAAATCCACGTCGTCCGGGGCAACGCTTGTCGGATCGAATACTACAAAGTACAATTAATGATGGCCGGCGCCAACCATTGTGTCCGTACAGGACCGGACGATAGCGCCTCGTCTAGCCATTGTCCGGCCTCGCCAATCGGTAGTGTAACTTGAGACAATGCTCTCCATGACACAATCACTTGATTTGGACACAAGGAAAGGGGCAATGGATTGTAGTTGGTAGGGTTAGTCATTATTGACGCTGTTGATTTTAAAATGAGAGAACAGGCATCTTCTGAGCATAGTCATTCCATCGATTACCCATCGCTTTCCATCAGGCGTGATCGAAGTCAGGAACAGGCCCAATATTCAATTGAATAAATACAAAATCGGCTGTTTTAAACAATGAGTGATATAGAGTTAATTATAAGAAAACAAATTCTATCGTCCAAGTCCTGTATGTAGCTTGAGTTCATTTCCTTCAAAAAAAAACAAAATACTTGATCCACAGAACTTGCGTTTTTGTTAGCCGTTGCTTTTACCTAAACGTGATTATTATAAACTTTAAGCACAACAACACCCATTAAGGCACAACCACCCCTAAATTACAAAGTCCAATCAAAACAACAAACTGGCATATTTACAACGATCCCAAACTTGCGTGTTATAAATTCATAAACCACGTCAAAACTTGTTATATTCCCATTTAACTGACCTCATTCAATCAGACTCGTCTTACGTTTCATGAAATTAACTATCCAAGGGGAACTTGCTAAAAGGAGGTTATGACGTCAGCAGTAACATTATAAGACTATTACATTGTAAACTGTGACTCATTGTAATGTTATACGCATTAGTCCCCATACGGGTGGTCATACAGAAATAATGCCACTCCATATTTGTCCTACTTAATTAAGAATTATACTTTTATTTGGTAACACCATCCATAATATGTCTGCCCGGTAATCCTTGTAGACAGGCAAAACGTGCAAAATTTTCCTTGAAATCAATGATTCATTTTTCCGTTAACTGGACGTTATTGAAAGGCATCACATTACGTATTCAAACTCCGTTATAACTCGCCTTGTTGACTATTAATGTAGTAACTGTAGCACTTATGACGAATGTTTATTTAATAACTGGGCACAGTGTCCCTGCCTAGTCACTCTAGTAATTCAGGATATTGCACGCTTGGTCTCTCACCACGCACGCGCGTACTTTTTTCGAGCCAAACTAACCGGTATTTTAACCCGTCCACAAATAAATACAATCATAAGTACGCCACGGTTGCGGTCGACTGGCATTGACCATACGTGTAATTTAAGTGCACTGCTCATTTCGGGCAGCATTCGTCTTAAGCTGATTACCTCACCACCAGGAGTCCTTAACCTTGACTTCTTTACCCTTAAAAGGCCTGACATTTAAGTTGCTATTTTTCAATTTGTTGCAGTTGGAGAACGAAGTGATGGTAGATCCCTGGAGCAGCATGGACTCCTCGAATTCACCGTTAACTGACTCCGGACCCTCGGCAAGTGAAGACTGCACCCCCTCCACTTCGAGCGAACCCCCTCGTGGGCCTCTAGACGCGTCTTCCCCGCTTTCGCCTGACTCGCGCCGCTTACCCGACCCAAAAGACACCAAAACAAAGATCGTCCCCAAACACATTCCCCAAAAGACATCCGACAAGGCGCGGTCGGCAGACCTCACCCTTGAACTAGATACCATAGACCTTCTCTCTCGCCGCCCGCATTTTCTTGACGAAGATTACCAACCGCCTTCCAAGTCGAACATTGAATGCCGAATCCCCAAACCGCACTTCCTCGACCACTCGCCATCGCCCGATGAATTCGATGAACGCAGTGACATCACAAACCCAAATTTCTTGGACGATGACGTCGACGGCGACGATAGTCAAGCACAAAAGAAGGCTGGAGCGCTGCCAAAGAGGACACAGAAAAACCAGGCCTCCACTTACTCCAGTTCAGAAGATCGGCCACACAGAACAAGTTACCGAAGCACTCTACATTATGGGTTAGAAAGTGCGGCACGATCAAGTGAGCGAGACAAAAGAGCTTCCCAACTGTACCGGGGGACCTGGCCAGGAGAACGCGATGTCTGGACAGGTCATGACTCCGCCAGCGTTCGCAGTTTCTCTAGTAACGGTTCCGCAGAGGGAACAAGACCTTCGTCTAACTTAGAAAATAAGATGGAATGCGTTTGTTCCTTAATTTCGCTTTTAAGTTTATCACCAGAAAACAATGCAGACTTGAGCGGCCCTTTATTGGAAATGAGCAGGTCTGTTGAAAGTTGCATCGCCATGCGGCAAGCAGGATGCATTCCGTTACTAGTTCAGTTAATACACTCGAAGGTCCCTAGAGAAACTCGAGACCGCGCGGCGAAGGCGCTTCGTAACATAATCCACACACAGACTGACGACAAGGCTGGGCGAAGAGAAGCCAGAGTCTGGAGGTTGTTGGAACAAGTTAGAGAATACTGTTACGTATTAGAAGACCTCGTGGAAATGAGAAAAGAAGGAAAGGAAGTGATAGAAGATGATGCGACGAAGCATCCAAGTCAGAGTGTGGCTGCTCTGATGAAGTTGTCCTTTGACGAGGAGCACAGGCATGTGGTGTGTCAGTTGGGAGGACTGCAGGCGCTGGCGGCGCTAGTGAGCGGTGACCAGGCGGCACACGGCAGCAGAACTGATGACAACACGTGCTTGACCATGAGGAAGTACGCCGGAATGACCTTGACGAACCTTACATTCGGTGACGGCAACAACAAATCCTTGTTGTGCTCCTTCAAGGACTTTATGCTAGCTCTGGTTGAGCAGCTGGAGTCACCCAATGATGATATGCGACAGGTACGTAAAACAATATCTTGCCAAACTAATATCATTTTAATTAATTTTAAACAATCCTAATAAACGGTGTTATTTTTACAGGTAACAGCAGCCGTGCTGCGAAACCTTTCCTGGAGAGCAGACACCAACAGCAAACAAGTACTAAGAGAAGTAGGAGCCGTCAAAGGACTGACAAAAGCCGCGATGACGTGCCAAAAGGAAGCCACACTCAAGTCGGTCCTCTCCGCCCTCTGGAACTTGACAGCTCACTGCTCAATGAACAAAGTAGCCTTGTGTTCCGTTGAAGGAGCACTCGGCTTCCTAGTTGATATGCTCAGCTACAACTCACCCACAAAAACACTAGCGATAGTGGAGAACGCAGGTGGCATCATGAGGAACGTGTCGAGTCACATCGCCGTCCGAGAAGATTACAGGCAAATTCTCCGGGAGAGAAATTGTTTGAGTGTCTTACTGCAGCACCTCAAGTCTCCGAGTCTCACTGTGGTCAGCAACTCGTGCGGCACACTCTGGAACCTGTCCGCGAGGTGCCCACAAGACCAACAGTTCTTGTGGGACCACGGTGCGGTGCCGATGCTTAGAAGTCTTATCCACTCTAAGCATAAAATGATAGCGATGGGCTCAAGTGCCGCCCTCAAAAATTTGCTCAACTCAAAACCGGGTAAAACGCACATTATATCACTAGACACGACAGCTAGGAACATGAACCTACCAGCTTTACCTACATTGGGAGCTAGGAAACAAAAGGCTTTGGAACAGGAATTGGACCAAAACTTGGCTGAAACTTGCGACAATATTGAGCCAGCAACATCTCCTTCGACAAGTAACAGAGAAGAAAAGAACCTCTTCACGGCCACTGAAAGACAGATAGCCATGAATTTAGAAAGGCATAGGATGACGTCCAGTTCACCTCTCATGGGGACATTAACATCACAAATATCTTTAAGTCACAGCGCACATTTGGCGAGCTATTTGAGCTGCAGTAACACTTTGCTGAAAGGTGCTTTGGTTACCCGTTCCAACACAGGAAGCGCAGGTAACGTGAACAGATCAGAAAGCAAAGACTCAGTGACTAGTACTCATTCAGACTCAGTGTTTGAACGAGCCACGCGCACTGGCAAGGTACCAGTACCCACGCCCAGAAACAAAGACCTAATGAAGAGTGAAATGTCGGGCGAATCGTTCAAAGCGGCCTCGAAGCAACACAAAGATAACTCCTTCCTTCGGTACCCCACACAACCTCCCATTCCTCCGCCACGAAGTACCACAGAAATGAGAACAAATTACACAGAATCCGGTTTTGACGTCGACCAGGATTCTTGCGACCAGCCCATTGATTATAGCAGGAAGTACTCGGAGACCAAGAATACCGAGTTGGAGGTTGAAAAACCAAAGACTGATAACAAGAAGTATTCGAAGAAGGACAGTCCTACAACTTATGGTGATTATCAGGAGACTGACTTAGACCAGCCTACGGACTATTCCTTGCGTTACGCGGAACATCAGTCGGAGACTGGGTCAGACCTGTCGGAACCTGCCGGCCCATCAGTCCACGAGGACACTATTAAACACTTCGCCACAGAAGGCACTCCTTACGAAACGCCGGCGATCTTTTCAACAGCCACCTCAATGTCAGATCTGAGGGTGATCGGCAAAGACAATAAGAAAGCAGCGGCGAGCGCCAAACCGAACCCTGAAGCGATGACGCATTCAGACGAAAAGGACACTTGTTCGATTGAGGATCCGCCGAACCACGACAACGATAGGGCAGCTTCGACTCCCCAAACGTCTGTACCGGAACCGATTCCCGAAAAACGAGGGGTTTTCGATACAAAGTTCAGTTCGGGAATGATAAGTCCCGAGAAGCCAGTGAACTACTGCGATGAAGGCACTCCTGGCTACTTCTCGAGAGTCAGCTCTTTGAGCAGTCTTGGCGAACCAACTGAAGAGGATAGTCTGGCTAAGAGGAATGCCATGGCAACCATCAACGTAGACCCAAGCCCTCCAGAGCAAAGTACCAGCAGTTCTGCTAAGGACAAAGAAGGTAATGGCTTAATTTTCATCTCTGATGAATGATGTTAAAGAGAAATAAAGACCAACGGGATAGGTACCTCAGAATAATTCCAATCCAAACTTCTTCTTAACTTTCTCTTATACCCAACGCTTTATTCTTCTTATTCACATCATCATCATCAAATTTTATTTAGGCAGATTTTTCCAACGTCTCTTAACTGCTTCTATCTTTTATCCTTAGAATAAAACTGTACCCCTGACAGTTGACAATGCTGCATGGTTTTTTTACCGTGTGTCCAAAATTGGAACCATCTGAGTTTTTCAATATACATTTCAAATAACACTAATGTTTTACAATATCGCAGCCTCGTCAAGATCATTCGAGCGCCAGAAGATCCATAAAACTGCAAAAATAAAATAAACAATTTCTTTAGGAAAAAAAAACTGACGGTGGAAAAATGTGCCCTTAAGCAAAGCTCACACACTAACCCATTCTAAATGTCGTCAGGTTCCAAAGCAGTAACGTTCGCGACGGAGCCGTTGTCCGTGGCGCCGCAGCGCTTCGTGGAGGACACGCCGCTCATGTTCTCGCGCTCCTCCTCGCTGGGCTCGCTGCCCGACTGCGAGCAGCAAGATGACCAGGGATCTGTGCTGTCTGAAGTTAGGTGAGATCATGCTCCAATATCTACGTCGTACTTCTTACTAAAACTTATTGTAGCTGAGACGAAAGCCAGCCGAATTAAGAAGCTTCTTCGATTATTCTCATAATTATTTAAGTTCAATTAGTTTTCAACAGAACTTCGCCTTATCGACTCCGTTATTAGCTTAAAATAGGTCCCTCAAAGGCAGGTGGATTTGTATAAAGAGTAGGACTGAATTAAAATGCCAAATGAAGATGAAATCGTATAGCTGCGTGTAACTGATAATAGCAATACTGAACAGATAATTTTATAAAAGAGATGCCATATACGTAGAAGGCTATTTTTCATAAATGGCGCGCGGAGCGGAGAAGAGACGTGCCGGAATTGACCAATCACACTGGTTGAAATCCACATGCGGTCTCATCTCGCCTCCGCTCCTCTCCGTTTTGGTGGAAACACGGCTTTAATCTCTCCAAAAGAACACTGTCAGGTAATAAGCGTATATTTACTATCATTAAAATGTCGTTGTATTGTTCCAGCCGGCTCACTTCAGGCTGCATATCTCCGAGCGAGATCCCCGACTCGCCGGGCGCGAGCGCGCCGCAGTCCCCGCGCGCGCGGCCCGCGCCGCCCGGCGACTCGCTTACCGCGCTCTCTACGCCGCCACAAGGTAAAACTGCTACATAGTAAATCTCTTCTTCCTCACCTCTCTCCGGTCGTGTCGGATTGCCGTCACATCGGTCTATGAAAGTGAGGAGAGAGATTGCACCTGTGTCTCCTCACACTTGTGCACTATAATAATATCTGCCGCGTCGATGGCTGATCACCGTTCAGATAGGCTTATACTTAGCTCAAGGGTTCCATACACGAACCACAACGAACATGAGCACTAAGCAAAGTTTTCGGAAAATTCTTCGTAAAGGGATTAAAAGGGGGTGAAATATTTTATGGAAGTCCTTCAGCTTTGCGACCTACACCCGGCTGCTACAGGACCAATTCATTTTAAAAAGCGATGGAACATATTATCTAACCCTAATGTTCTATTTCCCAGAGCCCGCATGCGTGGGTTCAGTGTTCGAAGAGCGCGTGTCCAGGTTCCTGGTGGAACACACTCCGGCGCAGTTCTCCGCGGCCACCAGCCTCAGCAGTCTCACCATTGACGATGAGCCCAAGCAGCCCAAGGTAAGTTATCGTCAGTCTGTTGTACACGTCGTGTTGATCGTAAATACAAGGTGTAAACGGACCCTTCACGAAGCAAGCATTCTGTACGTCAAACTAAGTAACCCTACAAAAAAATTATTGCTTGGAAACGGCTTTTTTGGGGGGTAAAATCACCTTTTATGGTAAAACTCAATGTAACGCACTCAAAACATTGTGCTGATGGATGCATTGAATAGTAAACTGATCATGGCGGTATTTAAAGTAAAGTTATACTACCTTAAAAACTAGTGCTAATTAAAAAAAGAATTGGTACTTTTACCCCCAATATATCCGTAACTACAAGGTTCCCAGGTCCATACCTGGGAACTTTATAGTTGCAGTTGTTCTGGAACATTCCAGAACAAAATAATGATCTCAATAACGGAGAGGACAATTAAGTGCCTTTCGGCTTCATTAGGGGCCTATTTACACCCTTATAAGCGTCGTGCACCTCAACTGCGTAACAGACTTTTCTATTAATCCGAAAAATCAATCGTGAACCTTTGCTTCATAAATTTTTGAAAATTTCATCTGCTCGACATCAAAAATCCACGCAATTAATATCTTGATAACACTCTTTGTTGATAAAAAATAAATTAAACTAGTGACAGATCGTTTTGCCGATTGCGTAACTATAGTATTACAATGATCTAACCAGCTGCAAGTACCGTGTGGAATAAACGTAGCGTGAGCTTTAAGGTTCCGTGTCGAGTCGTGTCGTTAGTTCTCACTTAACTCGGGCAGCGACAGCACGAACCCTTGATAGTGTTTCATCTACGTACTGATAATTTGGTGGTTTTATTCTAAACCCTAACTAGTATCTCTAGTGAACACCACATTCATATGAACGTGCATGTAACAGAGTCCACACCGAGAAAGACGAACGACGTATACCATCAAACAATAACGAATGGTCTTTATCGAAAATACATGCCTCCATATTGTTTCATTGTTCGATTTCGGTATATTTTTGGTAACATACAGTTTTATTCCATTTCAGCAATCACTCAAGTTGTTACCGAGAGTTACTCATCACGAAGAGCTCATCAGTTCATCGTCCAACAATAACCCAGAAGACGCCCTACAGGACAATAGAAATAGGTACTTAAATAAGCGAATAAACTTGAAATTTTTACACGTAACATAGCCAAGGTTTATAACAACAACATTACATAAAATCACGCCTGTAATCATCAAGAGGTAAGGCAGAGGCGTAAACTATAGTACACACATCTTGCTTTTTTACAAGTAACAATAACAAAGAATATTTAATATTTCAGAGACCAATTCCGGACATTGCCTTCATCGCACCTCGTTGCTAATGAACCTATGAAAGGTAAGGTTTGAACCTCACATATCATCATTTTCTTGCCCTTAAACCAATATATGTATATTTGTTCGGTACAGCACGTTTTCCTCTCTGTTAGTTGTCGTATTAGTAGTCCCTCTCTAGCCAAAGCATCATCATTGTCCTATAATTATACAACTAGTATTTAAAAATAACATAACATCCCGCCTGTATTCTCTGAAGATAAAACAAGAGGTGTCTATAAGACACCTCTTAAGTACACACACATTTCGCCAGTTATATTTAAGTCCCATGTAATAAATAGGCGAGCCTATTGCCACCAACTGGACACATGATAGAGAAACCCAATAACACTTCGGCCGACCGGGTCATCGGATTCAGGACCCTATGCTTAGCAATAGCGCTTGCGACTACTACGCAAACAAAGCAGTTCAAAAAGAAATACAACTGCAATAACAAGAAACCATGACATTTCAGGAACCCAGACTCCAGGCGAGGTGTGCAAAGTCTACTTCACAGAGGACACACCAGCCATCCTGTCGAAAGCGGGCAGCAACTCTAACCTGTCCGCGCTATCCATCGAGTCTACGCCCGCACAGCACGACGCGCACGACGCGCACGACACGCACGACACGTCCGACAGCTCCAACCTGAGCGACGCGGGTGATCTGCTGGAGGAGTGCATACAGAAGGGCATCGCCAAGGTATGGAGGAAGTGTCTTTTGGATGCAAGCTGGCCCAGTCTACTGTCCGCCATTTTTTTTTTCATATTTGCTGCTACGCCTAAAACCTTTTTATAACAATAGCTGACATCAATACAAACAAGTATTGTATTCAGAGACAAAATCTTCTCAATCAAACCAATGTTTTTTCAAATACGAGAAATAAGCTATCAAAGTAGTATGTTTGTGACAACTGGTGATTTCATTCCACTATGCTGTAACATCAAAGACATATACTGCTTGGATATATATAACATTAGCGAGATTGTAAACTGGCGATCAGTTCATTTTTGTCCTTCAGATGTGGTTGTGAAGTATTCAGCTGCATCCAGTTAGACTGGAAGCCGACCCCAGTTGGAAAATGGCTAGGCAGATGATGATGATGATTGTGGTTGTAAAGTACTTAGTGATAAATAAATAACAATGAAATGTCTCGTTTCCAGGTGGTGAAAAACAAGGGTCCATCGTCTGATGTATCCTCCATCAACCCATACAGAGATGAAGTATACGTAAGTTGTTATTTATGATGAGTTTTCTATTATATTACTCTGCTTGTGTATTATGCAGCTCTTAACATAATGAACTGCGTCTTTACAGAGATCACTTCCACCGTACTTGCGTTCGTCTACGGAGACTGTCAGAATGTCTCAAGAGTTCGCCAGAAATGTTCGTGATAGGTATGTTTTTTTTTAAATTATTCTATCAGAATCGAGTCGGTACCCTGGCCTAGTCATTTCATAGTTATTTTACGTCTGACTGAATTCGACCCAACTGTAGCTTTCATTATTCTCTGCTTTTATTCAAACTTATTTGAGATCGGCCGGTGCAGCATGTCTTCTTCTTCCATACGTCGTTAGTCGTTCTTTTCTAGGTATATTATATTTCACACTGTTATCGTTTCTTTGATCTTGAAACTTTCCCGACATATACCTTATCTATAGCATCACATGCCCATACCATTTACTGCAATTTGATCATATCAGAAAAAAAGGTGATGCAAAATCAGTGATAAATGAACTAGAAAGGAAGGTATACTTGTGATTTTTGTAAGAATACACTTGTGAGTGACGCTTGCGTCCGGGCGCCAGGTCGCGCCGCTCGCCGCCGCCGCCGCCGCTGCCGCCCAAGCTGGCCGCGCCGCCCGCCCCGCCCGCGCCGCCGCGCCCGCCCGACCACGGTACGTGCCTCCTCTACCTCTACTGGGGATTATACATATTACCTAAAGTTTAAGTGTCTCCTAGTGCGGAGTACGGGTTCGAGTATCAAAATAATCATTGTTATAAGCCCAGACATATTTCCCATTTTATTCTATTTGAATATGCAGCAGCAAAATTTTAAAGATGAAGTAAGTTTTTACGTGTTGTTAGGGTGATCAGGCTAAACGTGGACAAGATCTTTATTAATAAAAGACTTGCATTTTAAAAACGACTTATGTATAGGAAAGAAAATATTAAAATACAGTTGTAGCCAGATACACGAATATGCTTCAACTGGCATGTGAAAAACTTAAACCTTGCCAGGCAAGGTAAGCATATTATTTTCTATTATATATTATTTGCCAGTAGTATTTTTATATAATCTGATTATTTACATGTTATAGAATTGTACTAAAATAAAACTATGTGTTAGTTTGACTTTATTTAGAGTCATAAACAATTAAAATACTATCCAGATAATAATAATAAAAAAGTTGTAAGGTGCTCATCCCAGTTATTTTGCAGCAAATGAAATCTGCATATTCTGCAGTTTTTAGGGACATAAAAATTAAAATCTGTGAATAACTTAGCCCTTTGCCATGTTGGGACTATGAGTCACTGTGGTGATTCACAATCCGGGCAAAAACAATTGGTTTGTGTGTCAGGGGCTCTTGTAAAATTCGGCAAGTTAATTGTAGGTGAAACAATTGTGACAGCTGGAGTAGCAACTGGTACTCGATCAGCTCGTTGCCAACATGGATGGCAAATGCGATCTGAGCCATTAACCTAAAACAATTTAATTCTTTTATTATTTCAAAACACTAATCAATTAAGTATCTAACAATTCATTTTGAATTGTTTTTGCTGCCCAGAGATTATATTTAAGAATACATTCTAACTAAAGAGTTTACAACTAACACGTAAAAAAATAACACATTCTTTTATTCTGTTACATATTAAAATGAAACAAAAAATGTTTTTTTTTCATTGTTGTCAATTGTCATTTTACTTGACGAAGGAGTTGCCAGGATAAAAATAATAATCTGACAATAATCGATTTATAGAATCGTTATTCTATTCTAAAAAAAAATATGTTAAAATACATAATGTTTTTGATTGTTTATTTTAAAACAATGGAAATGAGTATAATCTTCTCATACAGTATTGATCGGTACTCCTTTGCAGAAAAACACTTTTTTGTTGGATATCATAATATTGATTTTCTTATGGATTAGAGACTAAAATTGACGTTTTATTTCTGTGCTGGTAACACTACGTCAAACATGGCTATGCCTTTTAACTGATGGATACAGTTCAAATACTCTTTTTTTTCGACTTTTTGTATGTGTCAGAATGAATAACATTGTTGTTGGATACGGAAGTGACAGACGTCAATCAAACTCGCTAGTTGGTTGCACACTAATATATTCAAGACGTTACCCGCACGGCGCGGCAGGGAGGTGCGGAGCGCAGCCCGCATTCCTGCACTATGAACTTGTACATACATAACAATTGTTTAGTAAATATATTTTTTACCGGGCATCTTGTCCACGGTTAGCCGAAACTGGTCATTCCCTTTCTTGCCTAGTTCTAAACAGAATAGTAATATTTACTATTCTTGGGAATGCTACATTTCATACACACATTTTTTTTTTTTAAATAAAATGCCGCGAAGTCTAAAAAAAGAATATTATAAAAAGCCGTTTCCACACTTTTGTACTTTTTGCCGGAAAAATATGTAATTTAGGTAAATATGCATCCGAATATCTGATCCCTAATAAAAACATAATGAAATAAAGGCAAAAAAAATGCTTGACGACGCCACTTGCTTCGTAAAATTTAACAAGGTTGCAAGCATGGTCAAGGTTACCATAAATAGACTGTATTATTTATGAATAAAAAATGTAACTGTATGTACCAGGGTGCGATGTCGCGTTCATGGCGCGGCTTTGTATTGAGTGAGGCGGGTTCTGGTTCTTTATAGATATGCATGACACTGCGAAAGAGAACGTGTCTCATGCAATGTTCTGCAGTGAACCAAGTTACCCACCTCAAGTTAAAATAAACATTTCCAAATCAAATCAGTTTATTGCAAACATGTTGTGCAGGAGTTTTGTTCTAAATGTGTTCGTAAAATAATTAAAATCTTACGTTACAGGCCGGAGATACGAAAGTCGTCTCCCCGTCAAGGCTGAGCGTCGAGAGAAGCCGCGTCCCGCTGCCACCGACAACCTCGCTCGAAACGACTCCCTCTCATCACTGAGCCTCGATTCATTCGGCTCCACGGACCGGGAGATCTTCGAGGAAACCGTGAAGGCTGGGTTATCAAGCGTCAACCCAAGAGCTAAGTATATCATTGATGACAGAACCAGAGCTCATTCAGCTGAAGGCGTCGGTGAGAATATAAGGAGAGATCGTGTTCCAAGGTCGCTAGATCGCGTGCCGTTAAGGTCTCGTGATTTGGAGCCAGAGTTGCCGGCAATCGCCCGCAACAGTCGCCCTCGTCGGCGACGGTCGCCCGACGTGCGCACGTCGCAGTCGCACGCGTCGCCGCGACTCGAGCGCAGCACTTCACTGTCGTCACTGAGCAACGACTCCTTTGGATCCACTGACCAAGAGGTGTTCGAGAGAAGTGTCCGTATTGGCATGTCAAGAGCTAGTGGTAGCGCGCACAGTTCCGGAGCGAGGAGACGAGGACGCAGTGATGACAGGCTGGAAGCGTCGAGACGTCGGCGCGGTGGGGGAGGGGGGGCGCTAGCTCGTATGGGGCCCGCGCGGGCCTTGCTAGAGGAAGTCATAGCGCGTGGGGCCGGTGGGGCCCGGGGAGCCGCTGGGCCCCGGGGCGCTGGTGGGGCCCGGGTCCCGCGGCGGCCGCCGACAAAAAACGTGTCCCCGCCGTCTGCGGCCCGCGCGCCCGCAGGCGGGGGGGAGCTCACCACCCGCGCCACACCTGGCTCTGACGTCACCGCGCCGGGCCCGCCCGACACGCACGACGTCAGCACTGAGCCCGCTGCTGACATCACGTCGGGCCCGTCCGACACGAACGACGTCAGCACTGAGCCCGCTACTGACGTTACGTCGGGCCCGCCCGTCACGCACGACGTCAGCACTGAGCCCGCTACTGACGTCACGTCGGGCCCGGCCACGTTACACCGATCCAACGAATGCCTCGCCCCACAATCGGCTAACACAACGTTAGAATCAGATCCCCCAGACGAACTAAACCGCTCCAACGAGTCCTACGCCGATGTAATGGACGGCGATTGGAGTGACGGAGACCATCCACGCAACGCATTCGACGGCGGCACTCTAACAAGACAGAGTAAGAAAAATAAACTAGAATGGACAGACATCAAGTGCACTGACATAAAACCACTGGAAGATCTTCCTCTACACATCGATGATGTGTCTAAACGGAGCACAGACACATGGAACGATAACACATGTCCTGACGATGTCACCTTCCCCACTATTAGTGGTTCCGTACACATGGTGTCTTCCATCCGCAGTGAAATTGCTGATCACGCCATGACATTACCAGATCTGCTTGAAAAAAGCGAAGCTACTACTATGTCCTTCTCCCGACCAGATTTGACCAACAAACTGGAACTTGACAGGAATATACCACAGTCTCCGTTAATCATGATGATGGATAGCAGATTAGAAGCTGAACGGTTAATGTTAGACAGTGTGCCAGAACCGAGCTTCACATCTTTGGTGGACGATAGCGAACAGAAGTTCGACTCGATCATTTCAGCTGCCATAGAGAAAGAAGCGGCTAGACTTGCCGCGCAATTAAAAAGTTCCGCCTACGGTATGGAAACTAGCGTGACCTCGCTAACATCTCTCGACCTCGATAATGTGAAGCCACCGTCAAATCTCGGCAGCTTGCTATCACTCAGTGCATCAGGACACTGGGACGAAACTTCCCAAGTCTCGAAGAAATCACAAAAGAGTCGGAAGAAATCGCTTCCCGTTGCTTTAATGGTCAAACGAGCTCTTAGCAACTCCATGCACCAGGGTAGCTCTGAACACCTGGACAGCAATCCAGTCAGCTTCCTCGAAAACGTCAAGCCTCCTTCTGAGATGGAGAACATTGACATGGAGAGCAGCATGATATCCGTCTCCAGTATAGTGTCGGAAGTCGCAGAAGTCAGAGACCGCATTCCTATCGTGTTTGACTTCAAGCAGCCCGTACAGGACTTCCCTCTCTGCAGCACCTTCACCAACGTCTTCCATGACCTCGACAAGGTCAACCCGCCATCGTTGTTCGACGAAATCGCAGAATCAACGACAGAGCTTGAACCAACGACCGCACAACAAATGTATGACGATTGCGTGTCTAACACTTTGAATGTAGTCACCGATATTCCGTCAGGTTCGGAGAACTGCACGCCTATACCATCGGATATCAGCAGCGTAGAGTCCACGCCAAAGAGACAAAGAGATCCGAAATACTTGACTCCCAAAGAAAAGAGACATGTATCTAAAGACAGATATCAAACGTACACCATCACTGATACAGTCGCCGAGAGTGACGTAGTACTCGAAGTTGAAGAAGAATTCGTAACGTGGACCAAATCGGAGAGCGACCGATCTGATGAGTATGTCACGGCGACCTCTGAGATCAAGTCCAGAAGGAAACTCAGCGCCAAACAGAGGAGATTGGAAGACAGAGCTAGGTACCAAACTCAAACTGTTGACATTCACACCATCTTACCGCAAGAACCGCAGAAAGTCGTCGACCCGCACTTGGAGAGTCTAAAACAGCGGCTTGCAGCCAAAAAGACAATGAAACAAAAGCGGATCGAGGATGCAGAGCGATTCCGAACGCGGACGCTAAGCGAAGACATTCCTCCTTCACCCACCTTCGTAACAAAAGACGCAAACTTCGAAAACGTCGAGACTACGACGGGCTACGACAGCTTGTCGTCGAACGAGATGAACCACCAACAGATATCCGAGGACCGACAGGACGATGACGTGTTCTCACGAGAGACTGACAGCGGACATAACGAGGACGACTTCGAACTGAACTCCACACAGATGCAGACATACACGAAGAGCTTCAGGAACTACTTGCCTGTCATCGAAAGTCCTGCCGCGGTAGACATGTGCGTCGTATACAATCTTAAGAATATCGAGATGACTGCCTCATATAAACGCACGATGCAGCAGATGCAGTGCGATAAGAATCAGAACCCAAGCAGCAGTGATTTTGCGAGCTATGAGGGGGATAGTAATTCTGAAGATAGGGCTCAGTCTGAATCCGACCCGGAGACTCCGCGGCCGAAGCCCAAGATAATCAAACCAGCACGACGCGATGAAAGTCTCGACTCCAATGATTCTTTAGAAAAAGATAACGATGCCCCGAAAGCTATCAGAGGAAGAAAGAAGGCTATGTATGTGTCGCCCTACAGGCGAAACGTACCCGCCGCTACCAAGAAGCCCGCCGCCCCTCAAACTAAGGTAGCACCTAAGAGTGCTCCTCCCAAACTCACGAACCCCTTCAAAGCTCACACAAGTGCCAAAACGCCAAAACCTTCAGGTTCTATGGCTTCGAGCGCAAACACTTCTCCTAAAAAATCTCTTCCAAAGTCTCCGACGAAGTTGCAACAGAAACCGATAGTTATTCCTCCCGTTGCCACTAAACCTTTACCTTTAGAACGACAAGGAACGTTCACTAAAGAAGAGAGTTCTGTGCCGGCCAAGGACTTACCAGTCTCCGTCCCTGACAAAAAGACTACTGTCCCTCGGCCGTCTAAGGCTCCCGCACCGAGCAAAAACAATACATCTCCTTCGAGGCTCCCGCAGTTCAATCGTACACGGCCACCTGCGGCTAAACAAAGTCAGCCTAAGCCTTCCACGTCAAGGGTCACTAAGAGGTCTGAGCCAGTCATGAAGAACTCTCCGTCAAACCACAGCTTGCAGAGCAATGAGAGTGGTAAGACCATCACAATAGCATCGAGAAGTTCTCGACAAGGTAGCACCTCTAGTGTCAACTCGATACAGTCTTCTAAAACAAACTCCAAAGACATAGAAAGCAAAATAGCTAGTTTGTGGAAGAAAGTAGAACAAGCGAAAAAATTGCCTGCCAAAGTTGAAAAGAAGGTTTGGATAGAACCCGATAAAACGGAACCTCCCAAACTTATTAGAAGTTCTACTTTCGAAGGGCAACCGAAGGCCCAAGTGTCTTCGGCCCCTAAGCAGAAAACTTCTATCGGCATTAGAGTGTCACAAATACCCAGTTTGAGGCCAAAAACTGTGCCGAGTAAGGCCACAGGGCCAGTGAACAATGCTAAAAAGACGAACACAAGAGTTTTTACTAGGAAACCTGTCAACGGACAGATCACATCATAAATAATAAAGAAATTTTATGGGATTTTAATGTTCTAATGGTGTTATGAGGTCTTATCGAATGTCAATCAAGGCTCATCCTATCAATACGCATAAAATGTAATCGAGAATTTTGTGCAGAAACTCAGTAATACATACTATATACCTGATTCAGTAAATGGTAAACCAATAAGACATCACAAATTGATGATTGTATAACTTTGACCTCATGTCTTGAAAACCAATGACGAATTATCAAAACGTATTACAATTTTGGATTATCATTGTAAGGCCTAGTACACACTGTTGTGTAAAGACCGGTCAATTACGAAGTCATTTTGTAAAATGTATTAAAAACTACTGCAATTTGTGAACGAAATGCGACCTTTGTTTAACGTGTGAGAAAGAGATTTAAAATAATAAATTTAGGTACACCTGGTTTCTGAAGGGCAAATCAACACGAAAATGAGCCTACAAACTGTCAAATTTACGTAAAGTGATTTGATTGCCTGTTGGTTAATTTAGCCAGCCAATCACAGAGTTTGTCAATATGTTAGCTAGTCTTGTTGTACTTTCAGTAACAGGGTAGTAAACTCACAAAACAATCGAAAGTTCGTATTTCGAAACACATGCAGTACCCATATTTGTTTGAATCGTATCGTGTACTTATCTATCTGCCTAATTGACCATGATGATTTCAACTGATTAAGATATGAATTATTAAAGTTAAATAGGCGAACAGTTACAGCCCACGAACACCCACATCTTACAATATCTTGTAACTATAGATGGTTATCGTTGCTTCAAACTTTTGACAAATAATATTCTTATACTTACTAGCTTACTTATAAACATTGTCAAAGGTTTGGGCGTAATGCAGTGGTACTCCCTAATTAGAAACGTTGATAGTACTAACATATAAACTAGGGAGGTATGATTTCATCGAAATATAAGTGCAATATTGATTAAGAGCTAAATGATTAACTAGACTTTGGGTTAGATCACTTGTCCGACAAGATGCATGCACTTTGAATGATTATTGGAGTACCACTGATTAAATAAATATTAGAATTAAATAATTTTTTGATTGTGAACTTGTTCTCGAGTGAAAAACCAGTTAGTGACCTGTTTTCATTTATTTCTTTTGTATATTTGTTGCATTTATTCATATTTTAGAGACTATGTTTGGATAAACCCTATTTCGACTGCAATTTTAGTTTTTTAAGGAGATATATTGAAAGACATAGTCACAATTCTTTTTCTACTGGCAAAATATTTTTATTTACTGTATAATTGCCGAGATCGATAAATAAACAATAAAATATATTTTAAAGAAACTAAGACTCTAGTTCGAGTAATTTTATTCAAATCTATGGTTTATTGATATATCTCGGTATCTATTACCTTAAGTCGCGTTTTAACTGCCCGAAAGCAATTCCTTTTCAATAAATATAATCTATTTAGTAAACCCGTTTCTTCAAATTCTTATTTCCGGTCATAACACTGGTATTTGTAGTAAAAACATGATGTTTTCTCACTATAAATACTATGGTGTATGACAAGTAATATTGTAAATATATCCCGGCTAAATTATAGTTAAGGTTACTGTTATGCAATTTGTATATTTTTCATAAAATTTACAATGGAAATGTCATGTTCGCTTTGGAGTAAACATTGAGACAAGATGGCGCCGTCCCTTCTCGCGGGCCGGCTAAGGACTCAGCCTACCTACCCCAGCGCAATGTCCATCGTCTCAGTTTTACGTCTAGTCAGTTTTAATGTTAGATAAGCGGGATTAGTAAATTTGGCATAAGGAAAGTAAGTTTTACACATGAAAGTGGATCGCATCGATTGTAACACTTAACTTTAGGTTATTATTTAACTGGCCTCCTGCAGTTACATCGCATTCACGGTTTTTACTTACGAAATATACACAATTTCTGTGGAAAAATCGTACGATACCTCAAACTTGCGGATCTCTATTTGTAGGAGCCTAAATTCATGTAATTAAACGTTTATAATGGCCAACTGTTGCTTTTCTTCCATTCAGAATATTTTATCAATAAATAGTTTGTCCTAGTAAAGGTATTTAAGGCATCTAAGGGCCCGTTTCCATGACCGCCATCACTGAAAATCATTGTTCCATTACACCGGGTACGATGGAAACGCGACCTGTTATATACTTACCAATAATATAGTAATTTACATTATTACCTAAATAATCATGTTTAAATGTCATGATTAGTACTGATTCCTTTATTATATAGATTTAGTAGTCGCATAGATAATTTTCTTTATACTATCACACGATGTAGCGAACGCCATCAATTTCATGTAATAAGCCAGTTTTATATAGTTAATTATAATAGATGTAAGGTGCGTAATTTGATGGTAAATAAAGGATACTTACCGCAAGCCTTGGTATTATTTTGAAACCAGTTTCCTTGTATATTTCTCCTCCTTGCGTCGTTTCTCCTTGGCTGGGGGACGATCACGTCACGATTTCAAGACTGACGAAAACATGAGCAGACTGAGCAGCAAAATGCAGCAATTTTTCATCGATACATTGCTAAGTAACTATATTACAATCGAAATGTAAGTAGTAGAAATGTAGTTAGTAGTAAATTAGGATGCCCGAGTTGATTGTGACATTTGAAATAGCGTGCTTGCGCACATTGCTCGAGCATTTTGCTACTTCATCTACGTTCAGCCTTATGCTGAAATCAGCAATCCGGAGACCGGACGGAGATCAGGCGCAGGACCATCAGCGTGGTCGTGCTTTCCGAGGCACGGAGGTATCATAAATTCATAGTGCAACTTCAAACTCCGGACTACTACTGAGAAATTTCTAATGGAAAAACCCAATAGCACTTTCTGCCCGACCCGGGAGTCGAACCCAGGACCCCAGGCTCAGTAGTCGCGCTATAGCAACTAATGATGGTTCTGAGCGACAGGACAGGAGCATGGAGAATGCGATTCCGTACTGACAGCCTCTAGTGAAGGCGTGTAACAAGAAAGGCTAAATCCGAGCTTTAATTCCTTCACATCGCAGTAAACCCTGCTAATGTCAAAGTCACGAGTCAAGAGGAATAAGCCAAACTCCACAAGATGGGTAAAACCCCCGTGCTGGGCAGTAAGATTTCCCAACAGAAAAAGGGTAACAAACAAAAAATAAATAAAACATCATTTGAACTAGTCAGATTGTATGTAATGTAATAAAATCAATAACTCCATTCAGATTTGAGTAGCGTCCTATATAAAACGGAAATCTTGCACACATCAAATCGTACATTTTGATATAGCAACTCTTAAAACTGTAAAACCTATGTCCCTTATAATTATCTGTTTAATATAACGTACAAAATATATCAATGTGTAAATGTAAAGTTACTTCGCAATGATAACAAAAAAGAAATCTATAATTACTGTTATCCATGGAGGCATGCAGAGGTAGTTCGGTACATTACTAATAAACTGAGTCTGAACAGAACAGTGCAGGAGTTCTGGCGGCCGCCGTCCGCTACTGTAGTACATTCCAACTCCTACATTTCTCTGCTCAGGTTTTTAGTGCTAAATATATGAGCCTACGTCTTAAAACAAATCCCGTACAGTTATCGAATAGTAGAAAAAAATGTAACAGCGTTTTTATTTACAATTAGAAGCTTGACGCACAAAAAATACAGTTTCTTAAAAGTATATATATCATGTCAAAATTCTAAAAACATCAAAGCGAAAAAAGCTGATTAACATTATCCTTTCCACGTAAAAACGCGTAGTAGGCCATGATTCGGCTAGAAGTCACTAATACCGTAGTTTGCCATCGTTAGCTCGGTGAAATCATGGCCGACTAGTTCATAGCCTAACATCAACATGAATGCTTTAGGCCGCTTACATATTTAGACGACAAGACTTAGCTCCAAATCTAATATCATTATTACATCCTTAAAATGGTAAAAGCTATGTAAGTGACAAAACACTATTAAAAACCACGTCTGGCATAAATAACATTATTCCATAAAAAATTGATCGAATCGATAAAAACAAATAAAATTTTACATTAAAATCCATTGATATAAAATAGTCTTGTCGGTAAAATAAGTTCACAAAAACTTAAAACATTTTAGACAGGTGTCAAGGATAAAATTGATTACAGAATTATGTACAAAATATTTCACGATACAAAAATGCGGCGCCAAATAAACCAGTAGGTACGTAACACTATGTATACTTATTATGCATTTTTACTTCTTTTAAATTTCTAAAATGAAGAATTTGAATGAAAACGTATTTTATTTAGCTTACTACATGAAATATCGACCGGGTTTTGATAAACTTCACGACTGTCTTACTTTACATATTTCCAAACATTTGTACACAATATTTTTTTCATTAAATTTATTTGAAAAATATCTCTATTTAACTTTACTATCAGTGAATACGTTCATATCAAAATTGGCCAAACTTTAACACTTTCTGTAGACAGAAACATCGTAGGTTTCGCCTACTCACAACTCTTATCAATACGATTCGTTACATTTCCTCCCACAATTGAAATGAACATAGACTGCAAAATCTGTTACCATTTTATTACAAAACGAAGTTTAAGGAATTCGTTTTACTTTATCGGAATACGTTCAATATTACATTGTACACACAAATTTATATTTATTTTATACGTATTTCTCAAAATTCGTTTTAGATAAATCCCTGTAAGTAAAATCGTAACCCGGCCTGAAAACCTTAACACTGTAAGACAGATTTAGAATGGTACCTATATTGTACACATGTTGGGTATTGGGGTAGTATTATGTAGCCATCATGTTTCGGGTGCGATGTGTCGCTTACTAATCGTTTTTAACACTTCCGTTAAAATAGAACCACAATACCCTGTGTTCGACTATAACCTAACACCTAAAAGCTAGGGACAAATACGGTCGCAAAGGGTACAATGAGACAATTTCGGGCTAATCTGGTGAACCACTGGGCTCGCTCCAACGATCGGACGCATTGGAGGCCTACTCTCGCTGAACGGCATGTTCGTTACAGCCGGATTTTTTTTATCTAATTCACTATTAAAATACTAGTCTGACTACGGTTTAGTCTTCGCCAGTGTATAGTGAATGCATTGATAACGCATCAAAGTTTGAGCTTCGTCCGAGATTTAGAGCAAGAATAAGCCTGCGCGGTTCTGCCAATGGCAGAGTAGTATTGGAGCCAATACATTTTTAGCCATCGACCGAAGTTGATTGAACGACAGTTCAAAATTGATATGGATCGTGGGATTGAACCCTTGAGATTGTCTGCTTATTTCTATTAACATGGACATATTAGGATCTAGAAACTTGTAACAGTTAACAAGCCTCATAAATACTCGCAGACAGACCACGGGAGTGCAAAAACGAACACTACTCCATGCGTCTCATAAAGGAACTCATCTTATTCATGTAAGTAAACTTTCTACAGTGTTAATAGACCCTAACATTGGTAAAGTGTACTTAACTGTCTTATTATGATACCCAGCCTTTTATTTCTTTTTTTATAATACAGTTACGGGTATGTTTTCCCGAAAATATACAATTGTCCCCTTTGCAACAAATTTTAACATCAAAATGGTATTTCATGATTACAGAAGTTCGAAATAAGTACTATTTATATTGAAATAATGAAAGCCTCAGGTGAGGTTTAAGACATCCTTATATTGTATGTGAGCTAATGCTATGTATATTATAACTGTCACAAGCTCGCATTGAACTGACAGCGTTGAACGAACCGCACGGTGGAGACATTTTTTATACATTTTCTTAATTTACAATTTAGACATACAGATTTACAAACACCGACCACGACAAAAAGACATAGAATACTGCTATCATCGACTTGGCAAAACTTGTACAATTTAACGCCACTTGAAGATTATTTATACTATGTTTTTTTTTTGTTTGGTCCACCGCGCGGCCGCCAATAGAGGAACCAATCTAGCGTGGTTATTGGTCGCGCCACCACCGCCCGGACAATTCCACTACGAGTGAAAATGCAGACAAAAATAATTTACGATCCTTTGTCCGGTCAGCGTGCGCGCGTTTATTTTTCATTTTTGTAATTTTCCAAAGCATGGGATCGTCCGATCCGCTCATGCCGGCCGGCACCCGGGCTCGGCCGGGTGCTCCAGGTCGTGTGTGATCAATGCAACTCTGCCCGATACCTTTTTCAGGTGATTTGAGGCGCCAAATACTTGATTCATTTGTTAATTTAGTCGTTTTCTTGTCAAAGCCTATGATTATCCGATAGCTACGCCGTTGTCTATTACATATTTTGCTTTCGTTACGTCTGACTTTATTCCGCATAAATCCCTGACTTATAAGTCGAATTTCAAGTTCAAAGAACTCATAATACCTAGCAGTCTTTGGATATCTTTATCACTAAGACCCCTCTTCTTCCCACTTGTAAATAATTCTCTCCAAAATATATTTCGGAGTTAAATATTTTTTCTCTTTTTTTACATTTAGATCAACATTTTAAGTTTGCAGCTTGATTCTGCTTAAGTAAACATTGTCAAGTTTCTTTTTATTTTTGTTTTTGGTGTGGCAACACCTGTATCCTTCAATTTGTTTAGAATGCTCGCGCATCTATTATTTTTTGTACCAACATCACTTCCCTATTTCCGAATGTACTGCGTGCGGCCCGCCCTGCCGCGCGGCGGTGTTCGCGTTCCGTCCGACGGGCCGCGGGTTCTGTCTCCGATCGCCGTTAACTCGCGATGTATAACATTGTTTGTACTCACTCGTTACGTTACACTCTCTAATCTTAACACTAAATATACATTAAAAATATCACAGCACTATCGATTCACTTACACTAAAATCACGACGCTTGGCGTCACGACTTCCGAATAAAAAAATAACAATAATAATAAAGGAATCGAAATTCAAATGCATGAGCACACCGCCGTTGGTCTCGACGCGATACTTCAACGACAGCACACCTTTGGTTAGTTTGGAACCAGCCACCGATACGTCGCCTCACTCTAGTAAATGCCTGTTAGTTACTAACATACTTTAGGTCTTACACAAATCCCTGTACAAGAGAATAGCACATACAATACAACGTACTATCATCAGTCGAAGAAGAATCTCTCGGTAGAATGCTAGGCAACACACTGATGACTACTAACTCATCTGGACTAGAAGTGACTTCAAATGCTTTCAGTGAAGTCACACGTTTACATAACTCGAGCTCTCGCTATTCAGCTGATATCCAACAAGTTGTCGAGATACATTACATGCCTTATTCTACTCATTTTATCCTAGACACGACCAACGGCGGCCTCAAAAAGCGTCGAAAATGCAAGTGCCGCAAGTACCAAAATATTTACAAATGCAAATAATTTGTTCACCAAATCATCTTACCCTAACTTTGGATCATAATCATCGAATATAATACAATATTGGAACCGAATAGTTTACAGCAATTTAAAGATTTTACTGGCGTCTGTCGACCGCGAGGCGGCGACACCCGGGATAGGTACATCTAGACGACTTAGAGCGGGCGAGTGAGGCACAGGAGCGAGTCGATGTCAAATAATACTTTAATATTCGAGATGGCGGCTTTCAGCCAGATTTAACGTCGATTTAAACAAACCGTCTACGGCTCCGACATAGGTGTAACAATCAAATAATATTTGAGACATCAAAACGCGATACTTTTACGCTCTACCCTCTAAATTTTTACAAGATTTGATCTTAAAACCAAGAAACGTGGCCGCAGTACGTCACTCCATCCCAGGTTCGCCGGCTCTTCATAAAATGGCACATATAACTACATTCTGTTCTACATCTGAACGACGAGGCATACGTTTAAGCAACAATCTATAGCGATAAACTTAAACAACTAAATGAGGTAGCATTATTATGAATATGATTAAAGAACATTAACCAACTAATGTTTGGTGGGATCTATGTTATAAATGTATATATCAACATTAAAATATTTCCTATGGATTACTGAGGTATATAGTCGTTTGCCTGAGGTAGCTGTGTGGTGGCCGAGCGGTTTTGACCGTACACTGGTGCAACATAAAGGACAGAGCAGTGTTTATTTTTAAAAGAAAACTATCTATCCAACGCGATCAAACCCGTCCGGCCGGAACAAAATACTATTCAACTATTAAAATCTACTATTAATATGGTACCGCACGTCGATGCGAGTGCAGTGCGGAGGAGCGTACAGTGGTGTTCAGTATATGTCGGTATTGATGATGGAGAGTCTGTCGAGGGCGGCGTCGTCGTAGGCGCTGTATACCTTGGTGATGAGCGGCTCCCAGGCCGGCGCGTGCGGGCCCGGCTTCACGGTGAGGCGCGGGTCGATGTGCGGCAGGCAGTGCTCGTCCAGGTCCACGCAGGCGCCGCCCAGCTCGGGCCCGTACTCGCGCAGCACGGCGCCCGAGTCGCGCACGTCGCCCACGCCGCCCACGCCGCCCACGCCGCACAGGTCGCCCGGGCTGCCGGACGCGCCTAATGAAACCAAGCTTTCCAGCTGAGATACTTCTGTGAATTAAGTTAAATGACGATTAGTCATCAGCTTGCTAGTCGCTACTTGGGAGTCTCTCCAGATTTTAACCAAGGTGACAGTGAGACACCCATATACACCAATTTGCGGTGAACAGGATGGTAAATCTGAAAGTTCATTTGAATATTTTTCTTATGCTTGTTCAACAATAACTTTTGCACTAAACTCTTTTAGTGCAAAAGACAGACAAGCAGATAATTTAATTATACTAGAAGATGTATGGGGTTCAGTTAGGAATGTGAAGTCCAACTTACCAAAATCGAATGTAGTGTTGTTTACAGGCAGCATATCTGTATATTGCAGACTATCGTCTATAATCAAGCTTTCATTCGAGACGCACCAATCTTTCTCAATGATTGTCGGATCAATACTATCCATAGTACTATCATCCGACTCGGCAGTAACAAAACAGTATGTATCTAGTGACATTTCCGAACTCGTAGAATCGATTCCCGATTCGATTTTCATGTTAGCATCGTGATTATCGATTATAGTTACAGGGGGTGGTGAGGGCAGCTCAGGAGCGGTGATGGCTTGAATGTTTTTCTTATCCTTTTTGTCTTGTTTCTCGAGGTTGTGCATACGTCGCATGTGTTTGTGCCAGTTGGGGTAGCTGGCGAACGTTTTGGAGCACTCTGTGCACTTGTACGGCCTGAAGCCGGTGTGTATGTTGAGGTGTTGCTGGAGCATGGACGCCTTCATGAAGCCCTTGTTGCATACGGTGCACTTGTGCGCGCGGAGGTCGGAGTGGGTCTTGGAGTGCTGCACGAGACGACTGCGCAGGTTGAATACCTTGGTAGATGGATAAGAGATTAATATTTGTTTGTTCACAAGTGATCAGAGTATATGTTACCACCAAAGACGAAACGAGCGGTATGGAGAGAAGACTTGCGGGAATCTCCCAGTCTCATTGGTTGAAATCTATATCCTGTCTCGCATCTCTCCAGAGATTGTACAAATTTTGCAAGTCTTGTCTCTGCTCTACTCGTCTCCATTTTGGCGAGAACTGGGCCTAAGCCTGAACTGGAAACGTTAAAATAACATCAGAGGGACTTACCTTCCCACAGACCTTACAAACATGCAGCACACACTCAAAGTGAGTTGGTATATGCTTGAGTATGAGGTACTTCTCGCGATAGCTGCGGCGACACACGGGGCAGGCGTAGTGCTTCTTGCGGTGCACGTCGAGGTGGCGCTCGCAGGACGCTAGCGACACGAACTGCAGCCCGCATTGCCGGCACCAGTTGTCGCGGCACGAGCGGTGCGAGCGCTGATGGAGAAGCAGCTCTTTGAGGGACTCGAATCTGGCGAAAAAGATAATCAATCAATCAAATTAATCAAGTCATTGAATTCCAGCTGAGAATCGGCAATTCACATAGGACCCCTAAAAGGTCCGCCTTTCACCATTTCTTTTGATTTAATGAATCTCAATTTATAAAACACACATGGCTGAGTCAACTCAGCCATGTGTGTTTTTTTCCTTATCTTTAAAGGAAGGACCTTAAGCTACCAGTTCCCTCGTCGACGAGATGTGTTCAGAAAACGACAAGATGTGTTGAGTTCAAGATATGTACAACAGATGAACCATGAAGTCCTGTTGGCAGTGGTGCAGTCAGCGATCAACTAGCTATTTATGGAATATAAAAAAGTGTACCCCTTTAACAACACGTGACAGCTCTCGTATTGTACTTTGAGCGAAAACATTGTCGATAGCAAGTCTCTTTCTCGCCGGCGCGGCGGTGAGACAGGTGCCCTAAGATAAGGCAATACAAGCATGAAGTTTGTCATACTCACAACAAATCACAGCCATCCTCCGTGCAGCGCATAGTGGTGGTTTCATGCACGACGCGCGTGTGCTCGCGCAGCCGGTTGGGCGACTTGAAGCCGCGCCCGCACTCGCCGCACATGAATGGCTTCTCTGCTGCTATGGAGGAGTGGTAGGCCTCCGTGTGCGTTACTAGCAGGGACAGGCGAGGGAACGTTTTGCCGCAGTCGGTGCATCTGAGGATGGTCATAAATATTAATCATAAAACACCTTTGCAACCACGAAGTTTTCACGAATTAGCCTTTTAGAGACTACATTTCATCCTCCTGCCTTTTTCCTAGCTAATTTGGGGTCGGCGCAGCATGTCCTCTTCCATACTTCTCTAATACACAGCATCTCATTAGACACCTCCTTTCTAGCTATATCCTTGACACAGTCCATCCATTGTTTCTTCTGGGGTCTTCCTCTACTCTTATAGCTATCAACATTCATATGTACATATATATTTACTATCTCTCTGTTTAAAATATCTATCTGTCTATCGATATAAATTTTCTTAGATTTTTTGCAATTTAAATCATATTTTGTTTAACATACAGCCTGACCTGCAAATTGCAAAAAAACCTAAGAAAATTTGAATGTCGCGACCTACTCTGGCCTACTACATGAAATATTTTAGCTTAAATGAGACGGGGAAAAGGTGTGTCAAGACAAGATGTGTTGTATTATTCGCACACGACTATGCTTTTTATTTTCAAAGACTTTATTTAATGGTATGTACAAAATAACAGTCAATCAAATACTCACTCAAATCTATCTTTGGTCATATGGTTGTAGCAATGGTTGCCAAACAAATGATATTTGTCATACTGTTTCCCACAAATGTTGCAAGAATATACCAGTGGACGGTCTCCATGTTCTGTAGTAAAGTGTGTGTCGAACTCTATTCTATTCTTGAATAAATCATCACAGTAATAACAGAGAACTCCTCCAAGGATGTCGATGGAGCAGTCTTCACCAATTTTGGAATCGGAAACATATTTGTCAATAAGTACTTCGCCGAAGTGTTTCGTGAGATGTTTGGCAGCATCCAGCTTGTTGTTGGCGGTCTCGTCGTTGCAGATGGGGCATGTGTAAAGGGCTGTGCAGTGCTCGTCAATGTGAAACTCGCACATGTCGATGCTCTCGATGGTCTCCCCACAGTCTTGGCAATGGTACGGAGGCTTGTCCTTACCGTGGATGACTTGATGTGTGTGTAATTCCTTTTTAGATGGAAATCTACAAGTTTTAAAGTTGGTTATTTGAAAATTAATATTTTTATGTTAACATAATTTAAAATGTTTTGTAGACTTACTGTTTTTGGCAAGGTTCACATTTGAAATTGTGAGCTGTGTCAATGTGACTGTTCAGAACTGACTGTTTGGAAAATGTTTTGGAGCAATGTATGCATCTGAAATAAAAGGTAGTTCAAAAAATAATGTGAATTTTGTATGAACCAAACTAATTTAATTTAGACAACTAGCCAAATGCCTGTCTGTGTTTGAAAACTTTTTATTTTGCGTTCAGCATCTCATTCATTCAATGTTATTCCAAACCTAGCATGATTTTTGTAAAGTTACAATAGAATTAAAGAAAAAGTACATTCAATAAAACAAAACATTAATTCCAGATATTTTCACAACAAAATCAGGACAGAAAGTTTGTTTCAGTCTAAACCGGTCAGAATGATTCATCCTGATATAATCATTGGGTGATTCAGATTCTGAGCCTATTTATTTTTAACAGTATTTCTTCCAATGCAAACTGAAAATCACAATCATGTGAAACTAGAATCTATTTGTATGCCTTTGTGAACTCTGATGCATAACTATTGTCACAAAGCTTTATTGTTTCAGAATGTGAAAACAATATTAAGATAGGAATTAAAAGGGTTGACTTATTCTGATTTTGTCCTACTGTTAGAAGACCAGCCAACTCTAATCACATTATGATATTGTTTCAGCTTAACATGCCACTTCATAGTTTCCTGACTCATGTTGTTCCCAGCGCTTGCCAATTTATAAATCAATACTCACTTGTGTTTGTTTCTAGCAACGTGAATCAAGTAGCAATGGTTGCGGAAGCTTGGGTAGCCGGTGAACTGTTTGCGGCACACGACACAAGTGTAGCCGATGTCTGCGTCGCCTATGTCGTGGTCCACGTAATGCGAGTCGTATTCCTTCTTGTTACCAAAAGTTGACTGACAGATGCTGCAGAATATGCCGCCAACCAAGTCTATGGACGTGAGCTTGCGGCCCAGCACGGTCTCCGCCTGCTCCAGCCAGCCCGCGCCGTCTGCCTGCGCCGGGGAAGCCACCCCGTCCGGCTGCATCGGTGAAGCCATCACTACCTCTACGTGCTAAGTATGATCCATCTATTACGTTTACATCGGTGTCAAATGGGTGTTGGGAACGCTGCTATTGCAAACATCGTATTGTAATTTAATTTGCGGCTACATCTTTATTGTACTGTATATTGCCTGAAAAAAAAATGTCGGCATGAGCGATCGCTGTGACCTTGGGCTTTGTGACGGGAACATCTTGCTCTTACTACACGAATGACCTAAAACTGCATTCTAGATAATACCTATTGGGTTGTAGTTTCAAAACTTATTTCTGCAGCGTCTACATTCATCCACGAATTCTAGGTTGTTCAGCCATTAGCACTGAGGAGTGAAGAATCATCTTAGTTATGAAAATATCATGCAATACTCACAAATTTTGGATAAAAACATATAAATGAGCATTGGACAGCTGCCCCACACTACATTTTATATTGTTACAGCGGAAATAAACGATAAACTCTAATAAAAACGCAACGCCGGATAACAAACAACGCCAAGAAAACGTGTGGATTTTGATTTTCTCCGCGTTCCCATGAAACAGTTTACAATATTTAGCATTACTAAAGGACAGCTTTATCTATTTTACGCAAAGAAAAGTGAAATAACGGAAGAAATGTAAGATTTGCCACTGCGTTTGGTTCTGGAACGAAATTCAACAGGCTGCCAAAAAATCAATGAATGGAGCGATTCGTTCAAAAATGTTGAACCTAGATAGAATTAAAATACAATAAATAATTTAACTTTATAAACATAGGAAAATGCTAATGAATAAAAATACCTGTATTAAATTATTTTAAAATGGAATCTCATTAAATATGCACAAAACAATTACGATTTTTGAAAACCCATTCAGTAATAATTTATTTTGTTTGATAAATTAATCAAATCAGCAATTTGACAGTAATTGTCAAATTTTAGTATTTATTGTGACTTTATTTCTATTTGTAGTGTTATCTGATAGCGTAGATAATCAGTAAGTCAAAGTGGTCTGTCAATGTTATCGCAATATTTGCAATTAAATTAATCCTGCGTTTATCAAAGAACTGAACGCTATGCTAACGATAATTCGCAACAATGATCGTAAGTTTTCGAGTATTTTAGTATTATTGATTTTTTCTTTTTCTCTATTAAAAATTGCTATCATAATATTATTGCAAAATGCAAACGATTTTTTCACGCAAGTATTACCGTCAATGCGAATTAATTTCATAGTTTAAGATTCAAAATGGGTCAATCAATTTTTCAACTTCGCTCGTTACTAATAATTCAATAATTTTTTAATAAAAAGCTTCATTTATCTCATATTTACAGTAACCAAGAGTTCCACACTGTAATGTTTTGTAATCAATGTCAAACAACTCTATTGGCGCGATGCCAGCACTACTCCCGAAATAGTTTACGCCGGCGTGACGATATTTTCCGTTTATTCCTCTCCCTGTTTTATTTAACATCAGTCATATATTATGGACCGACACCACCCACTTAGCGCGAGCTTCCATGGTTCCATGAGGAGTAGGGACTCCTCATCAACAGTTGGCAGCGATGCAAGAGAGAAAATAAAAGACTGTTTCAGAAAGTTCATAGCTTTTATGTTTACACAAGTGGGTGTCGGCGCCCTTGTTGTTTGTTACGCGATCCTTGGCGCCGCGGGCTTCATGCACATCGAGAAGGACAGCCCAGATGAGCAGCTGCAGCAAGTGAGGCAACTCAGACGGAACTGTGCAGAGGCTCTTTGGAACATCACTATAACTGATAACCTGTTCAATGAAACTGCTTGGGTGATCAAAGTGGATGCAGTACTCAAAGTGTTCCAGAACAACATAAGTGCAGCTATCCACACCGGCTACAATGGCAGAGCAGCTGAGGATATCTGGTCTTTCCCAGCAGCCCTTATGTATTCCCTCTCAGTGTTCACCATGATTGGCTATGGAAATATTGTCCCCAAGACAGTTTGGGGCAAGATTACGACGATAGCTTATGCCTGCTTTGGCATACCAATCTATGTTTTATACTTCTGTAACATGGGCAAAGTCTTAGCACAGACTTTTAAGTGGTTATACATAACTGCCCATGAATGTAGTCGAAGAGATGACACTTTGTTTGAAGATGGAGAAATACAGCCCATTAAACGGAAGATTACTGTGCCATCGACAGCTTGTTTGTGGGTGATATCGTTTTATATCTTAACTGGAACAATTATGTTTGGTGCCTGGGAGAAATGGAACTACCTGGATTCAACATACTTCTGTGTGATAAGTTTGTGTAAAATTGGGTTTGGTGACTTCGTGCCTGGTGCTAATATAGCTGATTCAGCTGGAGGTTCTCACTTGAAGCTGGTTATAAACTTTATTTATGTTCTACTTGGTATGGGACTCGTGGCCATGTGTTACAACCTCATGTGCGAGGATGTCAGGGTCAAAGTCAGGGAGTTGCGAGAGGATCTGAAGAACTGCCTCGATGATATTACACTGAAAATCACAGTGTGCATGAATGATACAAAGTATTACCATCAGAAAAATAGCAGAAATGTCAAATGACATGTACCTAGTAGATGGAAATTAAATTTATTTGTATTTTTACTAATTAAATCTAGATTTTAAGTCCAATGTAATATTTTATTTTCAAAATAAATGCATTTAGTTTTATGAAATGTTTTTCTTACCATTACCAGTTTTATGTTCTTCTAAATCAGAAATCATTCATCTGCTGCTGATTTTACAACTATGTTGGGGTCGGCTTCCAGTCCAACCGGATGCAGCTGAATACCAATATTTTACATGGAGCGACTGCTTATCTGACCTCCACAACCCAGTTAGTACTGGGTAATATGATACCCCTTGGTAAGACTGGTTGTCAGACTTTCGGGCTACTGAATACCTGTAACAACTGTCAAAGAACTACAAATGACAGCCGGGACCACCGGCTTAGCGTACTTTCCGAAGCACGGAGGAAACTCGGTATGTAACGGGTGGTGGTCGCCCATCCACAGACCGACCTAGGCAAGCGCGGCTTAACCTAAAGATCGATCCGAGCGGCTGTTACTATTTATCCACGAGGTCCTCCTTAATCAGAAATCATTGCAGGATCATTAATTACACATCACCTTCCTGCCCTTGTCCCATTGTACTTGGGGTCGGCGCAACACGTTTTCTTCTTCCATTCTCCCCTGTCAACCGTCACGGCATCATTTACCTCTTTCATATCATTCCTCACGGTTGTCTATTGTTTGCCCGAAGATTATATGCCATAATCATCATTTTCCCGAATTTCATTTGCCCGAATGTTTCAATTGCCCTAAAAGACATATGACATACTTTTAATTGCCCGAATTTTAGATACCATAAGATACGAATGCCATAAGTATTGTTTGCCTTATTTTTATGTGCCATAATAATTATTAGACATAATATTTAAATGGCATAACAAGTATTAGACAAATGTCTATGGGTGCGCAATGTTTGGTATAATAAGAATAAACTTATTTATTCTGTGCATGGTTTTTTTTTCTGTGCATGGTTGATGGTGGGCTAGGTCGACGGAGCCCCGCTTCGCGGGGCTCCTACTTCTGTGTGGGGGGTGCCCTAAAGTCCCAATTGCATCCAATTTCTCTTGATATAAACAACCGTTACACACCCGATGTCGATGGCAAATTATGTTACGGCATATCATAATTATGGCATGTGATAATTAGGGCATGTGATAATTAGGGCTTACAATGATTATGACAAATGATGTTTTTTTTTTTTTTTTTTTATTCTAGCAAAAGGGCTTTGTCGCACATGCGATTATGCCGCCCTGGTTAGTTTTACAAATTTTAACAAAAAATACAAAGTTTAACTAAATCTTAGCATAGCTAGTCTGTAAAGTGCTCTAGCTGCGTCGGACAGTGGCGCAGCTAGAACACTGTTACAGTAACCTATTTCTCTAAGCCTACAATCTAATCTATATCTTAATTCTTCGTTGCGAACACACTCGGTCAATATATGGTAAACATCATCAACGGAATTATCACAAAAATTACATTTATCTGTTGTTGATTTTGCCATAAGGTGTAAGAACTTATTACACGGGATGTGTCCTGAACGAAGCCTTAGTGCAATAACAGTATCACATCTGTTCAACAACTGGTTATCTATCCACGGCGACTTCAAGGGATGCGGCTGGATCGTTTTGTACCAGATTCCTTTATCTCGAGATCTTTTATTAAAATATTCCTTCCAAAGTAAATAGCAATCCTGTTTAATTTTAGGTATAAAGTTAGAGAAGTGAGGAGAAAAGTTAACAGGAATTCCATCACATATGGCTTGCTTGGCTAATAGATCAACAATTTCATTGCCTCTTATTCCAATATGTGATGGAATCCATTGAAGGACTACATGCTTTCCGTCAGATTGTAACTTCAAAATAATTTTCAGTATAGTGTAGGCTATCGGTGTTCCTCGAAAGGTCGAAGTACACCGAGCCAAATGTTGGAGCGAGCTTCTGGAATCTGTGAGAATTACAATATGGTTTTGGTGGATTGATTCTACATAAGACAGAGCTTCTGCGATCGCGATCAATTCAGCTTCCATTATACATACACTGGCATTTATTTGAAATTTTATTGAATTTTCATCTGACTCATAAAACGCAGCCCCTATATTGTCACCCTCCTTAGATCCGTCTGTAAATATTTTAACATAAGTCGAGTATTCGGAAGTAAGGTAATCAATAAATAAGTTTTTTAAGCTAACAGGATTGTATTGCCGTTTTGGCCCAGACATGAATTTTACGTCATGTTTTATTATTTTATCACTATCAATACTACTAACCCAAATATTCAGGGAAAACATATCTAATTTCTGACTGCTGTGAATTTTTAGGGTGTGTAGTGAGTCATTAACCAAGATTAAGAGGGGGATTCTTTTGTTTTGCCAGTATAAGGAATTTTTACATAATGTAGATAGTTCGGATAGTAAATTGATACCCCCGGTATTTGCGTGCAAAGCTTTAGTCTTAAGCCAGAATTTGCTAGCCAAGAAGCGTCGACGTAGGTATAATGGTTGTAGGCATAATTCGCTCTCCATCACGTGAATTGGTGTGGTTTTAATAAAACTACCTACTACTCTCATAGCTTGGTTCTGTAATCTATCTAATTTATCTAAGTGAGTTTTTGCACTGTTGTCATAGAAAAAGCTTCCATAGTCAATACGGCTTCTAATTAAAGATAGATAAAGTCTTCTTAAATATTTTGGGTGTACACCCCAACTCGAACCGGCCAACACTTTAAAAATTCTAATGAACTTGAGAACTTTTTGGCAAATTTCATTTATATGTTTTCCCCATCTGAGAGAACGGTCCAACCACACACCAAGATATCGTACCGTGTCAACAACCTCCAGACTATTACCTCTAATTGACAAGTTAACCGACCGTCTCCTATAGCCTCTGTCAAAAATACAGATTTTACTCTTATTTGATGAAATGTTCAGATTAAGGGAATCCAAGTGATCACATAAGATATTTAACGCTTCCTGTAACTCAGCGGCTGCTTGATCAGTGTTATGGCAAGTTATATAAAGTACGTAGTCATCAGCGTACTGAGAGACAGATATGGAGCTGGGTATTGCTTCACAGATATGGATGGTTGCAATATTAAATAGTAATGGGGACAGGGGGTCACCTTGTGCCAAGCCCCTTCTGGCAATTCTAGTGACAGTATTATCTATGCCACTAATTGATAAATACCTTTCTTTAAGAAATTCCCATAGATATCTACAGTATTGTGCTCCCACACCAAGTTGGTCCAAAGTTAACAGAAGAGTGGTGACGTCAACGTTATTGTAAGCGTTGTCGATATCAAGGAAACACCCGATAGTTACAAGTTTTTTTGAATAGCCAATTTGTATTTTCGAGGTTAGTAAATTTAAATTATCTAGACAAGAGCGAGCTTTCCTAAAACCTACAGTTTCTTCAGCAAAAAATCCTTCACTTTCTAAGTACCACTCAATTCTCTTATTAATAACGGAATGAAAGATTTTACATAGACAGGACATTAACGAAATAGGTCTTATTGCAGAAGCGGAAGTCAAATCGCGACCTGGTTTGGGTATTGGTACTATGCGGACTTGGCGCCATTGTTCAGGGACGAAATTTATTGAAAAAAACCAATTATATAGATGTAGTAAAATATTTTTAGCAAGGTCAGGGAGATTTTTAATCATCGAAAAGGAAATGTCATCGCAGCCCGGTGCAGTATCTTTAGATTTTACACATTTGTCAAATTCCTGTCTTGTTATATCTACTTCCAATTTATGATTTAGAGAGCAAAAGGTAGGTAGTGGGGGGCATGTAAAATCAGGGGCTAAATTAAAGAGGACTTGTTCCGCCAACGTGTCATCCACATGGAGTCCAGCTGAACGATATCCCTTCAACCAGCGCATGCGTCGCCACATGTCACTAGCCGAAGTGACCTCATCCACTGAAGAACAGAACTTACGGAATCCCTCCTTACTTGCATTTCTAGTTAATTTTTGAGCTTCACGAGTTTTGTCCCGTAGCACTTCTAAATTATCTGGAGTGGGGTTTTTCCTAAAACACGTTAAAGCTAATCGTCTTTCCGCTACCGCTTTAGACAACTTCGGAGACCAATAAGTCTTTGGTTTAAATTTATTGCAGGGATTTTGGGTAAATTTAAAATAAGGAATGTTTACATCTGCTGCATTGTTGATGATATCCAAAAAAGAATTATAAGCTTCTTGGGGATTAACAGGCAAGGTATAGTCAACTAGTGCGTCTTGAATAAAATTACGGTAAGCTGTCCAGTCGGAATTTCTAAAATTTCTTTTCTTAACGATGCGTGGAACATAACCATCTGACGTCCTCAGTTTGATTATCATGTGGTCACTGCCTAGCGATTCATTAGTTACATTCCACTCAAACATTAAACATACGTCTGAAGAAACAATAGATAAATCAGGTGCCGATTTTTGTAAAATTCCATTAACTAGCTTTACTCGAGTCGGCTTACCGTCATTCAAAGTTACAAAACTATGGTCAATTAAGGAGTCAAAAATGTGAGTACCTCTTTGATCTGTTTTCGTGGACCAACTTGAGTGATGCCCATTGTAATCTCCTAAAATTAGGGTTTTAGAGTTAGCTATAGAAAACAATGATTCCCAATCATTTTGTGAAGTGCGGACGTTAGGTGGGCAATAAATTGAAATAACATTTTCAATGGAACTACAGTTAAAAATTTTAACATGAACTATCTCGATACCCGGATTTGTAATAATACTGCGACATTGTTGTGCCTTGATGGATTTATGAGTCAGAATTGCAACTCCTCCGTATGAATCTGGTCTGTCGCAACGAAACACGTTATAATCTTTTATATTAAAATTACAGTCAGAATCCAGCCACGTTTCGCATAGGGCAACAATATGAATTTTTTCTAAAAACAAGATTTGTTCTAAATCTATCCTTTTAGGTAAAACACTTTGTGAGTTCCATTGCAAAATGTTTATTTTAACAGTATTCACTGTGGAAATATTTTTTAAAGGAAAAACAACTATTAGGTATTATCTTCTTTAGGAAATAAGATATTGCCCACTCCACGCTAATTTGAACAACAGATATGATTTTGTTTTTAAAAGTGTCATTTCTCACAAATAAAATGTATTTAATTTTATCTACCAGCCATCCGAATGAATTATTGTCTTCCGAATGTTCATTTGTGTCGTCATCGTCGGCATCTCCCCTGCATGTATCCTCTTGAATGTCCATATCGCATTCCAGGGCATGGGAAGCTTCGGATTGAGGTGATTTTCTCTGCTGTTTCTCCTTATTATTTTTCTTACTAGTTTTTTCTTCTTTTTCCGTCTGTGGTTTGTCTGTCTGTGGTATATCGTCTCTTTGCGTGGATATAGGTTCTTTAGT